>OX451737.1:1169547133-1170147133 GCA_948472305.1 Vicia faba | reverse complement strand
CATACACCCCCAGATTTGCTAACAGCAGGCCCATTTGGTTATTTTTACTATTTTTCTTTAATTTCTTTTCTTTAATTATTTTGTTTTTTTTAATCAATACAAAAATTATTATATAAAATTAACAAATCAAAAAATCACAAAAAGTCTTATTTTCTTAATAAATTTTATTTTTAATTAATTAGTTTAATTAATTTAGGGCAACTTTAGTTTCTTTCATAATTTAAAAATAATTAGACTTAGGATTTTATTTATACATAATTTAATTAATCTTTCTCAAAAAATACACAAAAATTATTTTTCTCATAAAATACTTTTTAATTTAATTAGTGAATTAGGTTAGTTAACTTCTTTCATAATTAAAAACAATTAGAAATTAGGTTTAATTAATTTGTGATTTAATTGTTTTCTCAAATAAAAATCCACAAAAATTTCTTTCTCTCAATTAGGGTTTTAAGTTATTAACTACCGTCCTCGTATTTAATTTGCCGCACGCTTGTTAATTATTTTTTTCCATTATTTTGTAACTGTTCAGGGTTTGTAATAGTTAAATTAGGGTTTTATTTCTTGCTTTAAATCCCCGATTTTTGGTTATGTAATTAATCCCCCTCCCCGAAGCTTTGTAATAGCTAGGTTTTACCTCCTCTCACTTTTAATTTCTGCATTCTTTAATTGTTTAGATGCATGGCTAATAGGATTGTATGGCAAGAATGCATGAAAAATTAAAACAGTTATAAAACCCTAATGTGCAAAGATTAAAATAACTGAAACAAATCATATGCACATATTCACTCCTAGGGTTTACCTCACTTCGGTTTCCTTCGGTAAACAATCATTAAGCATAGGAGATTTTAATGGTTGCCCTCCAGTCTAAAGAGATCAAAGTGTCCCACTCAAATGTTCCTTCAGAAATGTTGCCTCGGAAATGTTGCCTCGAAAAGATCTCAAGATTCTAGGGTTACTACTAAAGTTTTCTAACTATTGCTTTAGTGATTTTTTTCGTCCCTTTCGAACGTTCCTTACAAACACCAACGACGGTGCTACCTACTCATTAATAGTGGGATAACGCTGTCTAAAGAAAATAGAACAAAAACGATATTTTTTCGAGTAGGTAGATGCTAATAGGTACTTGCTCAAAATAAAACATTTCACACAAACAATTTTCAAAAACAATTTTCAAAACAATTTCGTCACACCCTTGAGGACTGATACAAGGGTTATCACGAAGTAAAAACATTTTCAAGACAAACACACACAAGAAATTTGAAAAATGAGTAAGTACCTAAGAGCCAGTAGATAACTACGGATAGAAAGGGTGCTAACACAGTTCCTTTCTATAATATACCCCTCGTACTCATATGTCATACCCCAATTTTTGACCTAAGATCCCATTTTTATTTTTTGCATCACCTTCGAGCATCGACTATGCAGAAATTGTCAAGTATTTTAAACATTCTTATTCTATGTATCACTAACTTCTAATAAAGCACGAAGTGTGTGTTTTTCATTTCTTTGATTTTCATTTGCAGGAAACAGATCTGAATCAAGAGCATCCGACGTCATGCCTCGATTAGGGTTCAGAATCTCTCAAGCTAGAAGTACAGTTGATCGTTGATTCTTGAAGACTGATTCATCATGGGAATCGTATGTTTATTTCCACACCTTGTTCGACAAGTGGTCTCAAGCTTCTCCACAACTTTCTCAGAGCACAAACAAGATTTCATCATCACTGGTTCACACGTGCATCAGGATGCTTTGGAATGTGAAGAAAGATCAAGTTTGCAAGTCAATTCAAAGAACTTTGGCCAAAAGTTAACCCTTGCACATTCAAGTTCAAATGATCATAACTTCTTCATTATTCAATATTTTTGAATGATTATTTTTATATATAGCTCTCCTTGACGTCATCTCCAACTCCTCTTTACCAGTCAAGACCTGATTATGTGCGAAGGATCATCAAAAGTACGAATACTTTTGATGTCATTCTGTGGAATTTGACCTAATCTCAAAACCGTTGTGCCCAACTTCCAAGGATCATAATTTCATCGATTCTCGTCATTCGGAGGTGATTCTTTTTTCACATTGTCATGAGTAATGTCTTCTACCAGTTCTCTTCAAGGATCAAGAATTAATTATGCATAAAAGATCATTAAAGCTATTGAATCGTTATGGGTCATTTCTTGACTTAGAATGTTCTAAACTCATAGGTTCAATCCATGTCATAATTATTTTCTCAAGACCCTTGATTCTTATGCTGATGTAATTCATGAAATAAGAAGCTGAGTACGAAGATCCATTGATCGCTTATTATTCAAGAATTTGATTCAAGATTAATATTAGAAGATGATACGAGTGAATTACTTAGAAGTCAAGATACAAAGGTCAAGTTCATTCATGTGACTTATGTAATTTCAAATATCAATTTGTCATCGCTTACCCATTTCAAATCCAAGTATGTTAATTCTCATCATCTATTGAGATTGATTCAAGAGAATTCATATGAGGTTTGTGTGAAATTCAAAGTGAACAATTGAAGTATCATTCAAGAATGACGTCATAGTTTATTTCAAGAACACATACAAGATTCATCCAAGTTCTATACAAGATCTTTCAATTCATTCATAATATTTATTCATATCATTTTAAAGGAGCAAGTCTTATTAAAAGCTCTCTCAAGATATTCAAATTTTCAAATCCATACAAGTGAAAAAAGAGAGATTTAAGGTTACAAGGAAAACAACAAAGTTGATACGTCTATGCTAAGGTGTCCTAATATTTTAGATTTATTCATCTTGTAGCAAAACAGTCCCAAAACAAAGAAAGAAAGCCTTGTTGCCCACTGCTACAAAAACCCATCAAAATCTTATGTCAAAACAGTCCAAAACCAGTCTGCACCATGTCAATCCAAACAGTCCAAAAAATAACATAAAAAATATCCATACAAATTTGCATTCAAAAAGCAATAAAACAGTTAACCACAATAGTTCAAATGCACCAACTTTTCCCACCAAATTTTATCATTCTTTCTCTATAAAATGAAAACATCATTCAACAGAAAAAGGGGGGGGGGGAGGTATTGAAATAGAGAGGAAAAAATTTCACTGATAGAAAAACAGAGAAATACAATAAAACTGATAGAAAAATTCAAAACCAACAGCATACAATAAAAATCCCAAATTTCTCACAGACAAAAACCTGACTGTTTGCTAACTTTTCAGATATACTTCAACACAGCTATCTCCTCATACGATAACCCAACTTCATTAATTCCTTTCATCAGCATCCTTTTCCAAACACAACAAAACAGAAATAACCTATATCTACTCCAAGTCTCCTACCTTCAACCTCTTTTAACACCACATAGGAAATATCAGAAAATTTTACAGGAACCACAAAAAATACTTTCATTTCTGTTAACATAACGCGCAAAAATATTTGCGCTCCAATTCACAGTAGAAGATAAGAAGAAGCCAGAATATCGTACAAAATACCATTGGCAAAGTTTTGTTTCTGTTCTGAAACCCAATTAACCACTTCTCAAATTTTTATGCAGAAAAAACCTTCAATCACCAATTTGAAACCTATTCCTTCTAGCAGCATGCAATTTGTAATACAAAACCACAAAAAAAACTTACAGATTAGTACCTCTTCAGAAACCGACCCTCACATCCTTACCAACAAAATCAATACCTTGAACAGCGTCACTCTTCAACATCTATTCAAAACCGGCAAATCATGATTTATGGTAATAACTTGCTGCAGTAACAATATTCACCATAACGCGTAATTTTCAGAAGCAAGAGTTCCATAAGAAGAAGAGAAGAATAATGAATGCACCAGCATATCTGGGCACAGTATCTACAAACACGATTGAAACACCGTCGAAGCGACTCCGACATGTAAGTAATCATCCCTTCTTCTTTCTTTTCTATAAAAAAGATTATTGTTGATGTGTTGTGCTCGTCTCGATTTTTGCATCTATGTTGCGAGGAGATGATTGTAAACAGTATGAAGACATAATTGTATCAATGGATTTGAATCTCCCTAAGTTTCGAGCTCTTCAAGCTCTTATTGACAAACTCAAAGTTCCGCGTATACTCCTTTCACCGTTTCTACACCATCAACAGAACAACAACTAAGTCCTACAACCTTTCCTTTTCATCCTTTCACGCTTTGAAATAAAAACTCGCTCGCGCTCCTTCTATCTAATACACTCGCGATGAACCTTGGATTTGAAAAACACCATGGGTAGAACTTCCCAAATCTCAGCCTTTAAACGTCTCCATTTCCGATGAAGAAGGGTAGATGAAAGTGACAAATAGACGCTCTTTGTTTTTTCAATAAGGGTTCCTTCAACACGTGTGGCTCTGTATAGAGAGAGTTAGACCGTGTCTGACCCGAACCGAATCGCTTAAGCCCAGAACTTCTTTTTTATTAAATCTGTCTTTATATAACCCTGGCCTGTGAACTTCTTTTAGCCCAAACTGATTTTCATGTTAAAACACCTCTACCTGCTAAAATTTCAGCCCCTTTGTTTATTGGTTTTGTTATTTGTTGATTTTAGTTTAGTTAGTAAATTAATTAGGTTTTAATTAACTAAATAATTTTATTAAATAATTTAGTTTTAAAATTAATTGAATTAATTCTTGATATTTTATTTTAGTTTGGTTAATATTATTTCTTAGTTAGTCTTTTAAATAATTGGTCATTTATGGATTCGTATATATTTGAATTTACTACCTTGTGATATTCCTTTTATGATAAATATATACTGGTTGACAATGTGATAATTTCAATTCATTTTCAGTTTCTATAGCTGTTGCACCCCAAAATTTGCCCTCCCATATTCTTTAAGAATTGCCAAGTCAAAGCTTCAAAATTCCCCAAGATTGCACAGTCAAAAACCCTAATTGCACTACAGTCAACTGTAGGGGCAAAATGGTCATTTGACAGTCAAAAGTTCAAATTTTTTGTCAACATCTCATTTTGAAGCCATAAACATCATTTGATCAATGCTTGATCATGATTCTCAAAGCTTGGCTCAAAAAGTCTCAAGATGCAAAAGTTTCCATATTTGGACAGTTGAAAAAGTCAACTGTAACTTGACCAAAGCATAACTTCCACACGGATTATCAGAAAAATTCCATCCAAAGCTCATTTTGAAGAGAAAGACATTTCCTACAATTCCTCTTCACACTTCAAGTCCAAGAAATGCTCTCACAAAAAGTTATCAATTTCAACATTATAGGTCATTTTCAAAAGTCAACAAAAAGGGACTTTAAGTAAAAGGCCATAACTTGAGATTGGTAAATAAAAATGACATGGGACCAAAGACATTGGTTAGAGGACTCAAATACCTTTCCAAAATGTCCAAGAACATGAGCAAGGCTTAAAAATTGAGCAAGCTATGCCTTGTGGAAGTTGGGAAAATGTTGGATATTTTGAAAAGTCAACATTGCTTCAAAAGTCTTAAAAATGCTAACGGGCCACATTTTCTTCCAAGAATCATCATCCAAAACATGTGCACGACCATTTGGCCCAAAGGGAAGTTTTTTTTATCATTTTTATTTATTTATTTGGATTTTTAATTATTAATAATTCATTTAATTAAAATAAATATGTGAAAAATATCAAAGCAAGTCAATCAAATCTTTTTGTGCATAGGATAACTTCAGATTTTCGTGCATTACTAGATAGGGAAAGAATCCATGTGATTGAACATGATTTGGTAGAAAATATGCATGAAAAGATTTGAAAATTATGGCATGGAAAATCAAATATTTTCTCATCAATTCATGGATCCTTTGGCTCAGATTTTTTACCCTAATCATTCCATACATAAGCATGAAGCCAAACCTAATGCCAATAACCTCCCAGCTGCGCCAAAAATCCATAACCAAACTTGAGTTTTTTGTCAAAAATTTGAAAACTGAAAGTTGTCTTAGAGGACGATTCAGAGGCCAAGATTAATCCCAATAGTTTGCAAAAGTGTTATTGAAGCTAACTGAATAGTTTTCCATATCCCTAACATCAAGAATTGGTAATTCAAAGTCAAACTGTATCACTCTTTTTTGCATAATCGTGCTTTGTTATTTAGGCCATATCCATGCATTTTTATTCTTGATTTGTGTTAATTGGATGATTCTGAAACTAACCATGTGATTGAATTGAGTTTTTATGCATTGTATGAAGAATTACCATGAACGATTATTAGGGTTCTTCAAGTTTTAATTTGGGCGTTTCTAAATGCTGTGAAATTGGAACACCTCAATACCATGACCGAACTCAGCATGCTTGGACGATCTGAACAGATACCTCGCGCCTAATTTATATAGTCCCATGGCCTAGTCGCTATTTTTGAGAATTGCATATTTTGGGGGGGGGGGGGGTTCAAAACCCCCGCTAACCTTTTCATGTTTACAGGGAAAAAACAAAACGAGGAAGAAGACAGTGAGGTGTAAGGCAACGATTGGAGGATTTGAATTTTCGCGCTAATTTGTCCACTAATTCGTGTTTTATTTCATATTATTTATTAGTTATTATATAATCAAAAGCGCGTGAATGGCATAGTGGTGGAGAAAGCACTTGGTAACAAACAGGACCTGGGTTCGATCCCAGGTCCCCCTCCCTTTCCTTATATTTTTCTTCTAATTGTCATCCTGTGCAGTTTCAATACAAGAAGTCCACCATGCAACTTACAATCCAGCTAGCCACGCACATACCAAGATCAATCAAAGGCCTATGATCTGAGGAACATAGTGGACACGAGTCAATGCATACACACGCTAGTTGAGAAGTCAATAAGGCCAAAGGGTCATTGGGCCTAAAATGTTACAATTATACCTCTCAATTGGGGACAGAACCCCCCAAGGTATTGTATTCCTTCTCTTTTCTTTATTTTATTTTATTTTCAATTATTGCTTTTTAATTAATTCCTTTAATTTAATTTACTTTCATAAAATATAAAAATAATATAAAAAATCAGAAAAGTCATAAAAATCAAAATATGTTTATTTAATTAGTATTTTTGTAAATAAATCTCACTAATTAATTAAATTTAAATTTAGGGTTAATTTTAATACATTTTTCTTAATTAACTTAAAATTTGTAGAATTAGGGTTTTTAAGTATTTTTATCCTTTTTCTTTTCTTTCACAATAATTAATTATTAAATATTATTTTTGTAATTAAATTACCATGTAAATAATTAGATTAATCTTAGGTTTAATTTTAACATGTTTTCTTAATAAATTAAAAAACAACTAGAATTAGGGTTAATATTTTAATTTCATTTAAGTTTTCTCATAAAGATTCATAAATCCAAAAAATCTCAAATAATTTCTTTTTTCATTTTAATTTAATTAATCTAATAATCATAATTTAATTTCATTAAAAACGGTCCAACGCCCTCGCTTGCGATTTTTTATTCAATTCGCGCATTTTATTTTACTTCTTATAATATTAATGTAACTCTCCCAAAGCCTTGTAAACTCGGACATTTTATTTCTCGCACGTTATTTACTTTCTGTCAAATTGGGTCCTGGATTTTAATTTTGGCGATGTGGACCCGCGCCTGTGTAATAGTTTAGAACTTTTAATTTCCACATTTTTTAACTGCTAATAATCACATGCAAGAATGAATGTCTAAATAAAAACAAACGCGTAGATCACCATGACATGAATAAGACAAAAATAAATGAATCTGACACACAAATCACACACCACCCCTAGGGTACGCCTCACTGTTGCCTTGCCTCGAAAGGTGATCGTCGAGTAGAGGATGTCTTAGTAAGTCCTCATGATCCGGGAACCTGGCATGAGGGTAGCTTCTAAGGTATCTTCCTATTGCTCTGGTGATCACCATGTCCCGAACCCTCGAATTGACCCGAACACCTCCAACGGTGGTGCTACCTACCTCTCAATGGTGGGATGGCACTACTTTAAAGGACATTTACACAGCCTAATTCCTTAGGGTAGGTAGACGACTCTAGATACTTGCTCTAATTTCAAAAACAAATCAAAAATACTTTTCACACCGACACCTTTTCAAAAAGCTTTCGAAAGCAAACTTTTCAAACACTCTTGAGGACCGATACAAGAGTCGAACTGGAATTTTTCAAAGAAACTTTTTAAAACCCACATTGAAAAGCAAACAAACCATTTTGAAAACACAAATGAGCAAGTATCTAAGAGCCCATGGATAACCATGGATAGAAAGGGTGCTAACACCTTCCCTTTCTATAATCTACCTCCCGAACCGAGAGCAATCTCTATAAGGAATTTTTCTGTGCTTTTTTCCTTTCCATGTGGAGAAAATAAAAGACGGTGGCGACTCTTGCTTCCGCGACATTTCGCGAATCAGCTTTAAACAATCAGTTCCAGATCCACCGATCACAGAACTGGCGACTCTGCTGGGGAAATTTTAAAGTGAGGTGTACCTTAGGATTAAGATCACTGTGTTTTCAATTGCTTTCTTTGCTTGCTTTAAATTGTGGGACTGTCTTGGGAGTTCTATAGATCCTATCCCGGATCCGGGGATACCTTCTTAGAAAGTAGCAACAAGGCTGTGAGGGAACTGTGCGGGGTATACCGACATGGTTGAAGCAGTCTGCTACGTTGATGTGGCACTTTGGTGTGTACCGGTAACCCTTGAGTTCAGTCAAGGAGAGTACGGGGCCTCCGCATGGTGTCGTGAAGCATCAACAGACCTTAGGAACCTTAATTGAACTATCTTGGCCTCTTTAGGGTAGTGAGATAACTGACTTTGGTGCAGTCCGAGGTTGGTTGATACTCGATACTACACTCAATTGAGGGTTGCTTTCCTGGAATATTTCGGTCGCCAGTTCAGTGGCTAAATCGAAACAATGAACAATGAAAGCAATCCAGTGATATTTGGACCCTTAGAACCCGGTTACTTCTAATAGGACAGGTTGAGCCCACCAACTTCAAGAGGGTAATACCCAGACCCCATGCTGGCCTAAACTCTAAGGGTTTCTCTTGTGTGACTTGTGTGCCTTCGTACTTGACTACTTGCATGCTTGCTATCTGACACATGAACTACTTGCAGGTTTTGTTTATAGTCCTTAATTGGGACTCATAACAGGGTTTACTAAGTCTCTTGCAGGTTTTGTTTATAGTCCTTAATTGGGACTCATAACAAAGTTTACTGAATTTCTTGCAGGTTTTGTTTATAGTCCTTAATTAGGACTCATAACCGAGTTTACTGAGTTTTTGCAGGTTTTATTTATGTCCTTAATTGGGACTTATAACAGGGTTTACTTACATTACCCCATGCACAACATAACATCATACCATTGCATACATCCTAACCCATTTCAAGGATCTCAAGGGTCTGTGATGCAGGTCATGATGAACCAACTATCCCAGCAAGGGGCAAAGAGGATTTATTTTCCTCTAGCCAAGGTTGTCAGGGGCTATGACCCACTTGATATGGTGAGCTTTGACTCCTGGAGAAGGCTCCCCTAACCAAGGTTGTTTGGAAACCAAAACCAAACATGACGACTTAAGTCAGGGGCTATGACCCACTTGATATGGTGAGCCTTGACTCTTGAAGAAGGATTCTCAACAATATGAAGTGCCTTCAATCAAGTCACCAGTTTCCAATGCTAACAATTTTCTTGTTTATCCCGCGAGGTCCTTGAAAACATTGCATGCATATCATACACATCATGGAATTACAGGTACCCTTTTGACAGGTCTCTTACCTTCGTCGCTGTTTATTTCAGCCGATCGTCATGAATCCTGAATCATCCACTGAGCAGACTATCAAGGCCCTCCAGGCTCAGAACGCCCAGTTCCAAGAGCTGATCATGAATTTGGCCCAGGGGCAACAAGATCTGAAGACCCTGCTTTTGAAAAAGAAGAAGAAGAGGACGGTGCTGTTCAACCCTAGACGCAAATCTGGGAATGGATCACGAAATGAAGTTGAGCAGACTACCCCATCTGTTGGGAAAGACAGTCATCAGGAGGAAAGGGTTCCCAGTCCAGTGGTCTCTGACAACGAGACAGATTTCAACGACGAACAATATCCTCCTGCTGAAGACAAGTACAAGCAGTTGGAAGACTGTCTGAATGCAATGGAAATTCAACAAGTACCTGGTTTGGATTTCGGAGATTTGGGTCTAACTTCTGGTGTGGTGATCCCATACAAATTCAAAGCACCCTCTTTTGCTAAGTACGATGGGGCATCCTGTCCCAGGCTGCATCTCAGGTCTTATGTGCGGAAGATTCAACCGTATACTATGGACAAGAACTTGTGGATCCACTTCTTCCAGGAAAGTCTTTCAGGGACTCATCTCGAATGGTTCTATCAGCTGGATGGAACCAAGGTTCGTAACTGGGAGGAGTTGGCTACTGCTTTTTACAAGCAGTATCAGTACAATGCCGACCTCGCTCCTACGCGTACCCAACTCCAGGGTATGTCGCTAGGATCGGGAGAAGGTTTTAAAGAGTATGCGCAGAAATGGAGAGACCTGGCCGGTAGGGTACAACCACCGCTGACTGACCGTGAACTTGTGGACATGTTCTTGGGGACCCTGTCTGGTCCATTCTATAACCATCTGATTGGGAATTCGTCTGCTGGATTCACAGATCTTATCTTGACTGGAGAGCGAATAGAAGCTGGCATCAGGTCTGGGAAGATTCAAGAGGCTGCACCTTCTGATAAAAAGCCTCATCATGGAAAGAAAGAGTCCAATGCCGTGCACGGTAAAAAGAGTCATCATAAGGTAGGGGCAACCCAGATCTCCAATCCTAGACCGGCTCAACAAGGAGAGGGGCAGCGCAAGGAGGTCGCACCCAAACGACAGTTCACAAAGATCAACATGTCGCTGGATCAAGCACTACAACAAATGTTGAAGGCAGGGCTGATCACCTTAAGGGCTCCTCTTCGGAATCCGAACACTTCTGCTCCTAACTACCATCCTAATGAGAGGTGTGCCTACCACTCTGATAGCCCGGGACATACTACGGACAACTGTTGGCCTCTCAAGAATAAGATTCAAGACATGATCGACGCCGGGGAGATTCAGTTTGAAGTACCTGAGACTTCGAACACAATCACTTCTCCGTTGCCCAATCATTAAAGACCTTTTGTTTATTTGAATTTCCGAGTTGTATTTTTCTTTGCTTATACAAACAATTAATGTCATAGCAAACCCTTTTATTCTATTAAAGCATCGCATATGTCTGTTTTGGGAATTAATACAATTGTTTTCATTATATTCAAAATTGTTTTCATTTTTTCTGCGATGATCAACTCTCGATTAATAGTTCTAAGCCTCTTGAGGGAGGATGACGAAAACGATACCACGATCCTTACAGTATGCTTTTGAACAGACCCCGCTGATGAGGTACAGGCATTGTTTCAATCCCTAAACACTGGAGTTATAAGGATGATAATCCCTCGTCAACCCCTCTGAGCCAAAGAAGTAGGAGTTTTTCTTTTCGAAAATTAAAACCCTTTATCATAACCTGGGGCGGGGTAGTTCTCTCAGTTGATCCAAGTGCATAACAAATGGCACCAAAGAGGTCCTTACAGAAAAAAAGAAGACAGTGATGATTCCGAATAATCATGAGGATAGGCAGTCATTATAAAAAAAAATCATAAATAAAAAGCCCAAGAAGTCAAAATCTATAAAAGGGATTTACGAAACTGGGGCATCCCGCTGACTGTAATCACAAAAAAGAACAGTTCAGGCAAAAAAAATAGGGATAACGCAATCAAAAGAAAAGAGGTCCTACAAACCCTCAACACAAAAAGAAATGACCGCCTATTCAAAATAAATTGTCAGTATCTGAACCATCATTGGAATATCAGGACAAAGACTCAAACAAGGTCTAATGCACGATCAATTGAGTTTAGGTTTGAAGAACATCACGAAGAGCGGGTGGGTACAAATAAAATTTGAGCCTTTATCCTTTGTTTCTTAAACCGTGAACCAGGCCACGTTATAACCCTCAAAAGTCCTAGCTGAAGCATGGGTTAGTTCGAAAGCATACTGTTACGAAAGGTATCCTTACTCCTGAAGGTCTGATACAAATCTTGAGTCGACATCACAGTCTACAAGAATTGCTTGTTTTACAAAAAAAAATGCATTTTCAAAATTCAAGACAGACATAGGCTTTTGCATTCTTAAAATAATATTGTTTTCACATGATCATTTGTTTGAACAGCAGAGAAATTCGCATGACGAAAGCCTAATGAACAAGAGTATCTCCAATCAAGGGGCATGGCATGATTATTGTCCATCCTCTGGGGCAATCAAGTCAAGATTCGGAGAATCTCTCAAAGACCAAATGGCCTGGGGCAAATCTCCGCCTGAGTCGCTTGGGGCACTCCAACAATGAATCTTGCCTGATTAAACATCTTTTAGGGGCACGGCCAAACACTTCTAACAGGGGCAACTCCCTACATTCTGAAAGCACGGACATAGTCGAAAAATACTATGCAAAGTCAAAGACCCGCTAGGTTGACGTACCTAGGCAAAAATAAGGGCTTCCCGGCGAACCAAAAGGGTTCGGGCAAAAATAAGGGATGAAATGGAAAAATCTGTACACCCGGCAAGTCGAAAACCTGAAAAGGCGGTTTGGGCAAAAAAGGGTATCCCGGTGGATTGAAAACCCGAAAGGGCGGTCCAGGCAAAAGTTAGGGATTAAAATGTACGACTATGCCCTGTCATCTCGTCACTTGCCTACCAGAAGAAGGTTTGTCCATCAACAACTACCAAGCACCTCCACAGGTATCTTCCTCTCCCACATCAGAAACAGGGGCAATAAAGAGTTGTCTAAGCAATCTGATTGTTCTGTCCTCCAAGGTATCAAGGTAGGTTCCGTTGAAGAACACAATCGATACAGTTCAATACTTCCCCAGGAGAGTCCAATCCAGTTTCCCCAAGAAAGTTGGAATCCACCTCCCCAAGCAGTAAGCTTATCCCCAGTAGATTCTGGAAGCTTATCCCCGCGGAGCATGAACGCGTCCCCCGGCCTTTATTCAAAGAGTTATTTCCCTACCAAGATATAACTGGGTTATCCTCAGCCAATAGCCATGAGAAGATCGTCCTCGACAAAGTCTTCTTACCCCCAGTGGAGTCTATTAGCACTTCCAACATAACAATGGTATCCCCAGCAGAGTTATCATCAACCTCAACGAAGTATTCCTCTCCCCACAGAGTATTCCCCGCAGAGTAATCTATTCGCCAAGTTTGTTCCCCAATGGAGTCATCTTCTCCTGCCGGTATTCTTGCAACTATCATCCCCAGTGGAAACAACAAAGCATTGTTCTCCAACACCAGCCCAGGAGTTAACTTCCTGGCACCCGTCAAGGATTTATTTTCTTAGACGAAAAAATACATTCATGAACATTACATCTTAATACATTATAGCATGCATATGCATCATACTACACGAATCTCATCAATTTTGAGGGCATCCTGAAATCATGCAGTTCATGCATCATGATCTTGCATACAACTAATGCTTTACCTTTTTAGGAAAGGTCAATACAAAGATGATTACTATCAACTATCGCAACTCTTCCTAGATATAGTTCAGATGTGACCCAGGTATAGGCGATGTTCTGATACTTCTTCTAGATTTCCTTCTAGATATAGTTCAGATGTGAACCAGATATGGCGATGTTCTGATACTTCTTCTAGATTTCTTTCTAGATATGGTTCAGATGTGACCCAGATATGGCGATGTTCTGATACTTCTTCCAGACTTTTTCTAGATATAGTTTAGATGTGAACCAGATATGGCGACGTTCTGATACTTCTTCCAGATTTCTTTCTAGATATGGTTCAGATGTGACCCAGATATGGCGACGTTCTGATACTTCTTCCAGACTTTTTCTAGATATAGTTCAGATGTGAACCAGATATGGCGACGTTCTGATACTTCTTCCAGGTTTCCTTTTAGATATAGTTCAGATGTGAACCAGATATGGCAACGTTCTGATACTTCTTCCAGATTTCCTTTCAGAGATAGCTTAGAAATGCTCCAGATATGGATGCTGTTCTGTTGCTTATTCAACACTCCTTCTAGATATGGTTCGGATGTGACCCAGGCATGGCGACGTTCTGACACTTATTCCAGATCCCCCTCAGATAACTTAGAGATGCTCCGGACACGGAAGCTGTTCTATTATTTATTCAGAGATCACCTTTCTAGAGATGGTTCAGATGTGACCCGGATATGGCTACCTTCTGATACTTATTCCAAAGTCATTCGGATATAGATTGGAAATGCTCCAGATATGGATGTTGTTCTTCGGATTGTTCAAGTTTCTTCTCAAAGATGGCTCAGATATACTCCAGAACTGGATGCTATTCTATCACTTATTCACAGTTTCTTCTCAAAACAACTTAGAGATGCTCCAGACCCGTAGACTATTCTATTGTCTAGTCCAGATTCATTCGAGAGACTATTCCAGATTCTGTTTCTTATCCAGTCAAAGGCCTTCTCTGGTTCAGTCAGGTCGACCCTAAGATCTCCCTGTTTCTTATCCAGTTGAAGACATTCAAGACCTAGACCGGTTCAGTTAAATCGACCCTAAGATTTTGCTGTTTCTTATCCAGTCAAAGGCCTTCTCTGGTTCAGTCAGATCGACCCTAAGATCTCCCTGTTTCTTATCCAGTTGAAGATTTCAAGACCTAGACCGGTTCAGTTAAATCGACCCTAAGATTTTCCTGTTTCTTATCCAGTCAAAGGCCTTCTCTAGTCCAGCTAAATCGACCCCTAACAGATTTTCCTGATAAAGACTCAGTAGAAGTCGCCCAAGATTCTCTCAATGATTACTGTTGAGGTTGAAGTCGCCCAAGATCCTCTCAATGATTACTGTTGAGGTTGAAGTCGCCCAAGATTCTCTCAATGATTACTGTTGAGGTTGAAGTCGCCTATGGTTCTCTCCCCGTTACTGCGGAGGTAGTAATCGTCCCCAGATTCTCTCAGCGATACTGTTGAGGTAGTAGTCATCCAAGGTTCTCTCACCGTCCCTGTTAAGGTAGTAACCATCCCTGGTTCATTCATCACCTTTTGAAGATCCAGATCCAGCTCCTGTAACCAGTCAGGACACATCTACACAAAGAGTTTGAAGACCAGCTCCTGTAACGGGTCAGGTAATCATTTTCTTTTGTAGGTATGCAAGTTCTCGCTAAAGAATCTCTTACGCGATCAACATCCAGATGGCATCTATAAGCCCATCCACCTTCCATCATCTCTCAGCATGGCATCTATAAGCCCATCATCCTATCCATCAATCTCCGAATGGCATCTATAAGCCCATTCCCCCCATCACACTACTATGTGAGCGCAAATTTCTGGGCACTCTAGTGTTCAATCATCTTCCACCTTCGGATTACGAAAGGCACGTCAGCCAATCTGCATCCTCAGGTCTAAGAAGATTGAACAGGGGCAACTGTTGCACCCCAAAATTTTCCCTCCCATATTCTTTAAGAATTGCCAAGTCAAAGCTTCAAAATTCCCCAAGATTGCACAGTCAAAAACCCTAATTGCACTACAGTCAACTGTAGGGGCAAAATGGTCATTTGACAGTCAAAAGTTCAAATTTTTGGTCAACATCTCATTTTGAAGCCATAAACATCATTTGATCAATGCTTGATCATGATTCTCAAAGCTTGGCTCAAAAGTCTCAAGATGCAAAAGTTTCCATATTTGGACAGTTGAAAAAGTCAACTGTAACTTGACCAAAGCATAACTTCCACATGGATTATCATAAAAATTCCATCCAAAGCTCATTTTGGAGAGAAAGACATTTCCTACAATTCCTCTTCACACTTCAAGTCCAAGAAATGCTCTCACAAAAAGTTATCAATTTCAACATTATAGGTCATTTTCAAAAGTCAACAAAAAGGGACTTTAAGTCAAAGGCCATAACTTGCGATTGGTAAATCAAAATGACATGGGACCAAAGACATTGGTTAGAGGACTCAAAGACCTTTCCAAAATGTCCAAGAACATGAGCAAAGCTTAAACATTGAGCAAGATATGCCTTGTGGAAGTTGGGAAAATTTTGGATATTTTGAAAAGTCAACATTGCTTCAAAAGTCTTAAAAATGCTAATGGGCCACATTTTCTTCCAAGAATCATCATCCAAAACATGTGCACGACCATTTGGCCCAAAGGGAAGTTTTTTATCATTTTTATTTATTTATTTGGATTTTTAATTATTAATAATTCATTTAATTAAAATAAATATGTGAAAAATATCAAAGCAAGTCAATCAAATCTTTTTGTGCATAGGATAACTTCAGATTTTCGTGCATTACTAGATAGGGAAAGAATCCATGTGATTGAACATGATTTGGTAGCAAATATGCATGAAAAGATTTGAAAATTATGGCATGGAAAATCAAATATTTTCTCATCAATTCATGGATCCTTTGGCTCAGATTTTTTACCCTAATCATTCCATACATAAGCATGAAGCCAACCCTAATGCCAATAACCTCCCAGCTGCGCGAGAAATCCATAACCAAACTTGAGTTTTTTGTCAAAAATTTGAAAACTGAAAGTGGTCTTAGAGGACGATTCAGAGGCCAAGATTAATCCCAATAGTTTGCAAAAGTGTTATTGAAGCTAACTGAATAGTTTTCCATATCCCTAACATCAAGAATTGGTAATTCAAAGTCAAACTGTATCACTCTTTTTTGCATAATCGTGCTTTGTTATTTAGGCCATATCCATGCATTTTTATTCTTGATTTGTGTCAATTGGATGATTCTGAAACTAACCATGTGATTGAATTGAGTTTTTATGCATTGTATGAAGAATTACCATGAACGATTATTAGGGTTCTTCAAGTTTTAATTTGGGCGTTTCTAAATGCTGTGAAATTGGAACACCTCAATACCATGACCGAACTCAGCATGCTTGGACGATCTGAACAGATACCTCGCGCCTAATTTATATAGTCCCATGGCCTAGTCGCTATTTTTGAGAATTGCATATTTTGGGGGGGTTCAAAACCCCCGCTAACCTTTTCATGTTTTCAGGGAAAAAACAAAACGAGGAAGAAGACAGTGAGGTGTAAGGCAACGATTGGAGGATTTGAATTTTCTCGCTAATTTGTCCACTAATTCGTGTTTTATTTCATATTATTTATTAGTTATTATATAATCAAAAGCGCGTGAATGACATAGTGGTGGAGAAAGCACTTGGTAACTAACAGGACCTGGGTTCGATCCCAGGTCCCCCTCCCTTTCCTTATATTTTTCTTCTAATTGTCATCCTGTGCAGTTTCAATACAAGAAGTCCACCATGCAACTTACAATCCAGCTAGCCACGCACATACCAAGATCAATCAAAGGCCTATGATCTGAGGAACATAGTGGACACGAGTCAATGCATACACACGCTAGTTGAGAAGTCAATAAGGCCAAAGGGTCATTGGGCCTAAAATGTTACAATTATACCTCTCAATTGGGGACAGAACCCCCCAAGGTATTGTATTCCTTCTCTTTTCTTTATTTTATTTTATTTTCAATTATTTCTTTTTAATTAATTCCTTTAATTTAATTTACTTTCATAAAATATAAAAATAATATAAAAAATCAGAAAAGTCATAAAAATCAAAATATGTTTATTTAATTAGTATTTTTGTAAATAAATCTCACTAATTAATTAGATTTAAATTTAGGGTTAATTTTAATACATTTTTTCTTAATTAACTTAAAATTTGTAGAATTAGGGTTTTTAAGTATTTTTATCCTTTTTCTTTTCTTTCACAATAATTAATTATTAAATATTATTTTTGTAATTAAATTACCATGTAAATAATTAGATTAATCTTAGGTTTAATTTTAACATGTTTTCTTAATAAATTAAAAAAACAACTAGAATTAGGGTTAATATTTTAATTTCATTTAAGTTTTCTCATAAAGATTCATAAATCCAAAAAATCTCAAATAATTTCTTTTTTCATTTTAATTTAATTAATCTAATAATCATAATTTAATTTCATTAAAAAGGGTCCAACGCCCTCGCTTGCGATTTTTTATTCAATTCGCACATTTTATTTTACTTCTTATAATATTAATGTAACTCTCTCAAAGCCTTGTAAACTCAGACATTTTATTTCTCGCATGTTATTTACTTTCTATCAAATCGGGTCCTGGATTTTAATTTTGGCGATGTGGACCCGCACCTGTGTAATAGTTTAAAACTTTTAATTTCCGCATTTTTAACTGCTAATAATCGCATGCAAGAATGAATGTCTAAATAAAAACAAACGCGTAGATCACCATGACATGAATAAGACAAAAATAAATGAATCTGACACACAAATCACACACCACCCCTAAGGTACGCCTCACTGTTGCCTTGCCTCGAAAGGTGATCGTCGAGTAGAGGATGTCTTAGTAAGTCCTCATGATCCGGGAACCTGGCATGAGGGTAGCTTCTAAGGTATCTTCCTATTGCTCTGGTGATCACCATGTCCCGAACCCTCGAATTGACCCGAACACCTCCAACGGTGGTGCTACCTACCTCTCAATGGTGGGATGGCACTACTTTAAAGGACATTTACACAGCCTAATTCCTTAGGGTAGGTAGACGACTCTAGATACTTGCTCTAATTTCAAAAACAAATCAAAAATACTTTTCACACCGACACCTTTTCAAAAAGCTTTCGAAAGCAAACTTTTCAAACACTCTTGAGGACCGATACAAGAGTCAAACTGGAATTTTTCAAAGAAACTTTTTAAAACCCACATTGAAAAGCAAACAAACCATTTTGAAAACACAAATGAGCAAGTATCTAAGAGCCCATGGATAACCATGGATAGAAAGGGTGCTAACACCTTCCCTTTCTATAATCTACCTCCCGAACCGAGAGCAATCTCTATAAGGAATTTTTCTGTTCTTTTGTCCTTTCCATGTGGAGAAAATAAAAGACGGTGGCGACTCTTGCTTCCGCGACATTTCGCGAACCAGCTTTAAACAGTCAGTTCCAGATCCACCGATCACAATAGCTTACTCTTGTTTGTTGTGGATCTTTGAGTGTTTATGCTTTATTATTCATCTGGTTACTTACTTTCTTAAAATCCGAGGGAAAGAATCCATTAGTCGATTTCATGTCATCAAATATCTAATACGATCATGCGAATACCCTCATTCATTTTTTTTTGTTTGCTTACTATTCTGCTAAACTTAAGATAATTTTTCTAAAGACTCAATTTTCAAATTCACATCTTTTAAACCAAAAGTTCGACACTAAGTTGTCGTATCTTCAAAGCACTGTCCAAATAAATCATTTTTTAGCCAAACCAAACATTTTTACCAAACGAACCATTTTAATCAAACAAACAATTTAAAAAAATAGATATTTCAAAAGGTTCCTGTGGAGTACCGCAAATGCATTGGATGCTAACACCTTCCCATTGTATAACTAACCCCCGAACTCTCGATCTCTTTCAAAAACGCATTGTATTTTGATTACTTTTAGGTATTATTTTACATTGCATATTTTAAGGTTTTATTTCGCTCTTTTCCCCTTTCCTTTAGAAATAATAAAGCGCGGTGGCGACTCTTTCTTATTTGCGAGTCAAGTTTATTAATAGCTTGATCTTCGATTTTCACCGCTACAGAATTGGCGACTCTGCTGGGGAAAGATTGACCTCTTGCTGGTCCATCCTTAAGTGGGTTAAGCCTAGTTTTTTTATCTGTTTTATATTTGATTGTTTGATTATATGTTATATATTGTGGTTATTTGGGTGTTAATGATATTTACATGGGACAAGTCCTATACCCGGACTAAGTTACACTTAGGAATAGGACAGGCGGTATAATCATGTTAACTTTGAGGGAGTAATCCCGAAGAAGGAGGCATGAAATCCACCACTCGATGGAAGCCCCTTTGAATGTAGTATTTGTTTACTGAGTAATCGGGAAGACATTATTGCTTTCGACCTGGGAGCTAGAGAAGCTGAGAGCTGTAGAACCCTTAACCCATCTTAGCCTTTTAGGTGTAGCGTGGAGACTATAACAGAGTAATCCAAAAGTAGTTGTCACGCGATGCTACCCTCGGACGAGTTTCTCTTGAGAATATTACTAATTATCGAGTTATCGAGACGTTGGTAATATCCGAAGGAGGAATATAGACTCTGGAAACTTTTAGAACCTTATTTTACAAGTGTGATTAAACCTTTAGTACATACCTTGGGGACGGTTTTTACCTTTGACTCCATGCTCGTGACGTTGACCCTTTCGACTTTGTTTGTGACCTTGCTTATGGTTGTTGCATAGCCATGCCTTCATGCATCCATGAAACCCTTTTCACTTGTTTTTCAAGGAATTCAGAAGTATTTCTTTGTAAATGTCACAATTTTCATCAAACTCAATGGATCTTGGGTGTTGATGGGGTGAAAACTCTAATCCACCAAAATGGATGATTGATCTTGATGATAACTTGATTAACGCTTTGATCCAATTTAAAATTCATCTTCTATCTTCATACTTTGATGTTTACAACTTAATATCTTGAGTTCCTTGAAAGTCAAATAAAAACTCTCTTTTGCATATCATGCATCATTCTACATTTTTGTTTCACTTTCAAAGGTCATTTCCAAGTCTCATTTTTCCTTTGGTCTAACATAGTACAACACTCGCGCTAAGATAAAAATGGAGAATATCAAGCAAGAGGTCTGATTTGGTTAAAACTTTGGTTGCTACCCAAGTCAATCCTTCTAGGAAGGAAGGAGAAATGGAAAAGGTCTTCACAGAAACTCTGAAATCATTCTTTTATGAGAAGGTGATAGTTAATGCACCTAATGACTTTCCTGACAAGGTGAATATAGGAGTGTGTCTAGAAGAAGATGTCCGATGGTGGTTCAACGAGTGGTGTGGAGAAGTTTGATAATAACTTTTCTAAGAAGAGAACTAGAGGAAGAAATAATCATCGTCAGAATCATCATCTTTCTCCTATTCATCAACAGAATCAGCAAGTTCCTAATCAGAGGAAAACTCAATTTGATCCAATTCCAATTACCCATACAGAGTTGTTCGCTATCTTGATGTAGAGGAATTTGGTTCAGACCCGGCCTCCACCTAAGGTTCCTGAGAAGATACGTTGGTACTACAAAGATAATTTGACTTGTGCCTTTCATCAAGGGGCTCCTGGGCACGACTTGGAGGGTTTCTTTGCTTTGAAGATTGAGGTTCAGAAGATGGTCAGAGGTGGTATTTTATCATCTAAAGATGACAGTCTTAACATTCAAGTCAACCCCTTTGCTAAAGCATGAGTGAATCTCCGTTGATTTTAGCCTTGAAGTTTATGAGAGGTTTCCTTCAGCAAAAGTCTAGATGGAAAGCCTTCCCAGATTATTAACTAATTTATGCTTTTTTGTAATTTTTCTTGTTTATCAAAACATGGTTTGCATGCAAGAACTTGTTAGCATTTGGATGATTATCTTAATATAATGAATATGTTTGTCTTGAAGAAATTCATTCGTTTCACTCGTATTTGTTTCTAAATTTTTAATTGCTTTTTGCATTATGATACCAACTTGTTGCCCATCCTCCCGCCTAGGAAGAGATTAAAGGGAGGATGATGATCTGAAAAACACAAAATCTCTAGTTGTATGCTTTTGGAATAAAATCTTGCTGACAATGTACATGCATTATTTCAAATCCCTAAACACCGGAGATATAAGGAAGATAATCCCTTGCTAACCCCTTTTGAGCCTTGAAGTAGGAGTTTCTTTTCCATATGAAAAAGCCATCAAATTTTAACCTGGGGCAGGGTAGTTTTCAATTAATCTGATTGAGCATTCAAAATTCATAAGGAAGATATTTCTGAAGAGAAACTACGAGGGCTATCCTTCATGTATAATGAATCCAGTAGATGTGGAACCATAATGTTATCCCTCATTCATCAAGAAACGAGGTAGTAAAAATCCTCTCAACAAGTAAAGACAAGCTAATGTCACACGTTTTGTTAAAAAATCAAAAATCAAGAAAAAAGAAAAAGCCTTCTAAGTCAAAAACTTGAAAATGTGCGGCTTAGGAAAAAATTAGGGCATCCCGCTGGACTATCAATTCAAAAGAATTAGTTCAGGAAAAATTTTGGGAAAATAAAAAATTACAAAGAAAGGAATCCAAAGAAAAGTCCTCAGCAAAGAATAAATTGGTGACTACAAACACGAAGACATAAGGGTGGTTGTTATTCCGAAAGCCTTGTCGTTTCCTTAACCGTCACAAAATCCTTTTGAGAGATGAACACTCGTGTTGAATTAACTGAACATAGGGTTGGAGAACATCACGAAGAATGGGTGGGCACCTATAAATTTTGAGCCTTAAAAATCTCTTTTCTAAAAACCATTAACCAGGCCACGTTACAACCTTCAAAAGTCCTAATTGAAGCAAGGTTATTTTGAAAGCATACTTTAATGAGATAGTGTTTCAGACTCCCATGAATGTTTGCTAAATAGTTATGTTGGTATCATATGCTTTTTTTATACACAAATTAATGGTGCTCTAAGTCGCAAAATTTGTGCGATATCTTTTCAAAATCTTCAAGACTTACATAACTGTTGCATTAGAATTTTCATTCTCATAATAAACTTTTTCTAACTGCAAAACATTTGTTTGATATCAAGGAAGCTCACATATAAGCACTAGCGATGAGTTTATTCTTTTAAGGCCTGAAACTATGTTGAGTAATTGGCGAATCATTTCAAGAAAAAAATCATATCCAGGGGCATGTCACCTGAAGACCTTAAGAATGGACATGTTGCTTTTCCCAGTTAATGCTTCCCCAACTTGTTTACCATTTTGGGGCAAAATTTGAAGACTTTGTTATGCCAAGTACAGTCAATCCGGGGCAATCACGTCAAGATTCGACGAATCTCTCTAAGAGTTTGAAGACACTAGAGCATTGAGGATGCCAGGTCTTTTGTAAAATCCTCTTGAGATGATTTCTTGGGACATTTTAGAAGTGAAGTTATTCACAATAATTGCCGTGCATCACGCAGCTTATCAGCAGTAAACTTGGGGTATACAAAATCAATTCCAGGGGCAATCCAGATTTGTCAGAATATGTGATATGTTTTGTACACATTATCAAAGGGCGGTGTTCCCAGTATCTCCAGCTAAGCAAGACTCTTTCCAGCTAAAGCATTGTTCGTGTTGTTATCCTTTTAATGGATTTTTGACGATAGAAGAATGGACTTTAGGTTTTCTACCAAAAAAATATCTTCCTCTCCATAGAGATTTAAGCCTTGTAAAAGGACTTTGCTCCAATGTTGGCTTTTTTTCTATCTCCAGTAATGTTCCCATCTTGTTGAGATTACCTGAGTGTCGGGTTGTATTGGGATGTCTTATCATCTTCAGTCTATCTCATTTATCTATTTTGTCAGCATATACATGACATTCATTTATTCGTTCACACTTGCATCATGCACACGCATTGATATTTGTTGATGTTCTTGATTCGTATACTTTGGTTATCATATTTCCTCTTCTCAAATAGAGTGTCAAATTAAGCAAAAAGTGTCTCCTTTCTAATTCCCCACTGAGTTTATTCCTCATGGAAGAGTTGTTGCTTTAGCCTTACTTTCTGTCTCAGGATAGGATAAGTCTTGTTTGAGTTTATTCCTCATCTGGTAGGGTCCTGTTTGAATATTGCTCTCTAGTTCGTTCTTGGATTGAGTTTTGTCTATTACAAATGTTGCTTTATGAATCTCTCTAAGCTGTGAAACCTTGATGAAGAGTGCATTGATCTTGCGTATGTAAATACTTGGTCTCCTCGGGAAGGATTTATTCATGGTTCCTCATTGAAGATGAACTTTATTCCCTAGTAGTGTTATCATAACATTCTTCTGGAATATCGACGTGACAACAAGCGGATGACTCTTTATTTGAGCAGTTTGATTATCTTTAAACTTCTTTATGTTATGACAAATGGAAGTATCTTCATGAGCCGTTTGTCCATCCTCGATGAAATTATTGATTCTCACCTCCAACAACATCTTCACGATATTTTATTGATACTTTTGAAAAAAATAGCAAGCGACGGTCTCTTCATGAGCAACTTATATGTTATTGATACTTTTGAAAAAAACAGCAAGCGGCGGTCTCTTCATGAGAAACTTGTATGTTATTGATACCTTTGAAAACAACAAGCGGCGGTCTCTTCATGAGCAACTTGTATGTTATTGATACTTTTGAAAAAAAACAGCAAGTGGGGGTCTCTTTATGAGCAACTTGTATGTTATTGATACTTTTGAAAAAAACTGCAAGCGGCGGTCTCTTCATGAGCAACTAGTATGTTTTTGATACTTTTGAAAAAAATAGCAAGCGGTGGTCTCTTCATGAGCAACTTGTATGTTATTGATACTTTTGAAAAAAACAGCAAGCGGCGATCTCTTCATGAGCAACTTGTGTTATTGTTATCTTTGAAAAAACAACAAGCGGCGGTCTCTTCATGAGAAACTTGTGTTATTGACACCTTTGAAAGATAGCAAGTTGAGGCCTCTTTATTTGAGCAGCTTGTGTATCCCCAACAATAATGTTTACTCAGCAAACGGCATCTCTTCGGAAAAGTCCCGTGGGGAAGTTTGTATTTTATCTTTTTCAAGCCATATCTTGGTCAAAGAAGAAATGTGTTATCGTTCTTGGTGAAATTCAAAAGTCAAAGATGTTTATTTCCAATTTCAATACTGATGTAAATCACTCCTTTTCCAGTCTCAGTACTGATTTCAATCATTTCCTTTTCCATTCACAATGCTGATGTCAATCGTTTGTTACCAGTCTCACTACTGAATTTACCAGTTTCAGTACTGATGTAAACCATTTCCCTTCTCCAGTCTCCGTACTGATGTAAATCATTTCTTTTCCAATCTCAATAATGATGTAAATCATTCATTTCTTCCCTCAAAGTTATTCTCTAATAAGAGTCTCTCATTTGAAGTCTATGACTCTTTTCCCCGGTGGAGTTATAATCTCTTCCCCTGTGGGATTACTGTATAATGTGCTTTGTTTCTCCAGTAGTAGTTTGTCTCATGCGGCATCATTCCTCATTAAATTCAAAAATCTTACATTCATACCATACCATAAACATAATTGCGGTATCTTAAAGCCAAAAATTGTGTATTCTATATTTAAGTCCCTTCAATCTCGTCGAAATGAAGATTCCAATCTTCATATCTCCAGATAGAAGAAACTTAAATAGGGGCAGCTGTCATACCCCAATTTTAGACCTAAGATCCCATTTTTATTTTTTGCATCACCTTCGAGCATCGACTATGAAGAAATTATCAAGTATTTTAAACATTCTTATCCTATGTATCACTAACTTCTAATCAAGCACGAAGTGTGTGTTTTTCGTTTCTTTGATTTTCATTTGCAGGAAACAGATCTGAATCAAGAGCATCTGACGTCACGCCTCGATTAGGGTTCAGAATCTCTCAAGCTAGAAGTATAGTTGATCGTTGATTCTTGAAGACTGATTCATCATGGGAATCATATGTTTATTTCCACACTTGTTCGACAAGTGGTCTCAAGCTTCTCCACAACTTTCTCAGAGCATAAACAAGATTTCATCATCACTGGTTCACACGTGCATCAAGATGCTTTGGAATGCGAAGAAAGATCAAGTTTGCAAGTCAATTAAAAGCACTTTGGCCAAAAGTTAATGCTTGCACATTCAAGTTCAAATGATCATAACTTCTTCATTATTCAATATTTTTGAATGATTATTTTTGCGTATAGCTCTCCTTGACATCATCTACAACTCCTCTTTACCAGTCAAGACCTGATTATGTGCGGAGGATCATCAAAAGTACGAATACTTTAGAGGTCATTCTATGGAATTTGACCTAATCTTAAAACGGTTGTGCCCAACTTCCAAGGATCATAATTTATTCGATTCTCGTCATTCGGAGGCGATTCTTTTTGCATGTTGTCATAAGTAATGTCGCCTACAAGTTCTCTTCAAGGATCGAGAATTAATTATGCATAAAAGATCATTAAAGCTATTGAATCGTTATGGGTCATTTCTTGACTTAGAATGTTCTAAACTCCTAGGTTCAATCCATGTCATAATTATTTTCTCAAGACCCTTGATTCTTATGCTGATGTAATTCATGAAACAAGAAGCTGAGTACGAAGATCCATTGATCGCTTATTATTCAAGAATTTGATTCAAGATTAATATTAGAAGATGATATGAGTGAATTACTTAGAAGTCAAGATACAAAGGTTAAGTTCATTTATGTGACTTATGTAATTTCAAATATCAATTTGTCATCGCTTACCCGTTTCAAATCCAAGTATGTTAATTCTAATCATCTATTGAGATTGATTCAAGAGAATTCATATAAGGTTTGTGGGAAATTAAAAGTGAACAATTGAAGCATCATTCAAGAATGACGTCACAGTTTATTTGAAGAACACATCCAAGATTCATCCAAGTTCTATACAAGATCTTTCAATTTAGTCATAAGATTTATTCATATCATTTTAAAGGAGCAAGTCATATTCAAAGCTCTCTCAAGATATTCAAATTTTCAAATCCATACAAGTGAAAAAAGTGAGATTTAAGGTTACAAGGAAAACAACAAAGTTGCTAAGTCTATGTTATGGTGTTCTAATATTTGAGCTTTATCCATCTTGTAGCAAAACAGTCCCAAAACAAAGAAACAAAGCCTTGTTGCCGACTGCTACAAAAACCTATCAAAAGCTTATGTCAAAACAGTCCAAAACCAGTCTGCACCATGTCAATCCAAATCCTGTCCAATACAGTAAAAAAATAACATCAAAAATAGACATACAAATTTACATTCAAAAAGCAATAAAACAGGTAACTACAATAGTTCAAATGCACCAACTTTTCCCAACAAATTTTATCATTCTTTCTCTATAAAATGAAAACATCATTCAACAGAAAAAGGGGGGATTGAAATAGAGAGGACAAAATTTCACTGATAGAAAAACAGAGAAATACAACAAAACTAATAGAAAAATTCAAAACTAACAGCATACAATAAAAATCCCAAATTTCTCACAGACAAAAACCTGACTGTTTGCTAACTTCTCAGATATACCTCAACACAGCTATCTCCTCATACGATAACCCAACTTCATTAATCCCTTTCATCAGCATCCTTTTCTAAACATAACAAAACAGAAACAACCTTCATCCACTCCAAGTCTCCTACCATCAACCTTTGTTAACACCACATAGGAAAGAACAGAAAATTTGACAGGAACCACAAAAAATAATTTCAGTTCCGTTAACATAACACGCAAAAATATTTGCACTCCAATTCATAGTAGAAGAGAAGAAGAAGCCAGAATATCGTACAAAATACCATTGGCAAAGTTTTGTTTCTGTTCCGAGACCCAATTAACCACTTCTCAAATTTTTATGCAGAAAAAACCTTCAATCACCAATTTGAAATTTATTCCTTCTACCAGCCTGCAGTTTGTAATACAGAACCACAAAAAAATACTTACTGATTACTACCTCTTCAAAAACCGACCCTCACAGCCTTACCCTCAAATCAATACCTTCAACAACATCAATCATCAACATCTGTTCAAAACCTGCAAATCATGATTTACGATAATAACTTGCTACAGTAACAATATTCACCATAACACGTAATTTTCAGAAGCCAAAGTTCCATAAGAAGAAGAGAAGAATAATGAATCCACAAGCATTTCTAGGAACAGTATCTACAAACGCGATTGAAACGCCGTCGGAGCGACTCCGACATGTAAGTAATCATCCATTCTTCATTATTTTATGTAAAAAAGATTATTGTTGATGTGTTGTGCTCGTCTGGATGTTTGCATCTATGTTGCGAGGAGGTGATTGTAAAAAGTATGAATACATAATTGTATCAATGGCTTTGAATCTCCCTAAGTTTCGATCTCTTCAAGCTCTTATTGACAAACTCAAACTTACGCATATACTCCTTCCACCATTTCTACACCATCAACGGAACAACAACTCAGTCCCACAACCTTTCCTTTTCATCCTTTCACGCTTTGAAATAAAAACTCGCTCGCGCTCCTTCTTTCTAATACACTCACGATGAACCTTTGATTTGAAAAACACCATGGGTAGAACTTCCCAAATCTCAGCCTTTAAACGCCTCCATTTCCGATGAAGAAGGGTAGATGAAAGTGACAAAGAGGCGCTCTTTGTTTTTTCAATTAGGGTTCCTTCAACCCGTGTGGCTCTGTATAGAGAGGGTTATACCGGGCCTGACCCGACCCGAACCGCTTAAGCCCAAAACTTCTTTTTTTATTAAACCTGTCTTTATATAACCCGGGCCTGTGAACTTCTTTTAGCCCAAACCGATTTTCATGTTAAAACCCCTCTAACTGCTAACATTTCAGCCCCTTTGTTTATTGGTTTTGTTATTTGTTGATTTTAGTTTAGTTAGTAAATTAATTAGGTTTTAATTAACTAAATAATTTTATTAAATACTTTAGTTTTAAAATTAATTGAATTAATTCTTGATATTTTATTTTAGTTTGGTTAATATTATTGCTTAGTTAGTCTTTTAATTAATCGGTCATTTATGGATTCGTATATATTTGAATTTACTACCTTGTGATATTCCTTTTATGATAAATATATACTGGTTGACAATGTGATAATTTCAATTCATTTTCAGTTTCTATAGCTTACTCTTGTTTGTTGTGGATCTTCGAGTGTTTATGCTTTATTATTCATCTGGTTACTTACTTTCTTAAAATCCGAGGGAAAGAATCCATTAGTCGATTTTATGTCATCAAATATCTAATATGATCATGCGAATACCCTCATTCATTTTGTTTGTTTGTTTACTATTCTGCTAAACTTAAGATAATTTTTCTAAAGACTCAATTTTCAAATTCACACCTTTTATGCTAAAACTTCGACACTAAGTCGTCGTATCTTCAAAACATCGTCCAAATAAATCATTTTTTAGCCAAACCAAACATTTTTACCAAACGAACCATTTTAGTCAAACAAACAATTTAAAAAATAGATATTTCAAAAGGTTCTTGTGGAGTACCATAGATGCATTGGGTGCTAACACATTCCCATTGTATAACTAACCCCCAAACTCTCGATCTCTTTCAAAAACACATTGTATTTTGATTACTTTTAAGTATTACTTTACATTGCATATTTTAGGGTTTTATTTCGCTCTTTTCCCTTTTCCCTTGAAAATAATAAAGCGCGGTGGCGACTCTTTCTTATTTGCGAGTCAAGTTTATTAATAGCTTGATCTCCGATTTTCACGGCTACATCAGAATATCTCGAAAAAGGTTATTTCACATCTGTCTGCTACTTGTGAGCCAATCTTCAAGCTTCTGAAGAAAGATCAAGTGGTAAAGTGGAATGATGAATGCCAGACCGCTTTCAAAATAATCAAAGAATACCTTCAAGAACCGCCAATTCTGATGCCTCCAGTTGAAGGAAGACCTTTGATATTATACTTGACAGTGCTAGGCAATTCAATGGGGTGTGTGCTGGGGCAGCATGACGAGTCTGGCCAAAAAGAGCACGCCATTTACTACCTAAGCAAAAGGTTTACCGACTGTGAGACCCAATACTCATTGCTCAAGAAAACTTGCTGCGTTATGTTATGGGCTGCTCGCCGGCTGAGATAGTATATGCTGACTCACACTACTTTATTGATATCAAATATGGATCCGATCAAGTACATTTTCGAGAAGCCCGCTCTCTCCGGAAGGATAGCAAGGTGGAAAATGATCTTAACCGAATACGACATACAATATACGACCCAAAAAGAAATAAAGGGGAGTGTATTGGCTGATCATTTGGCTCATCTGGCCATGGATGATTACCAGTCCATAAATTTTGAGTTCCCGAATGAGAATATCATGTTGGTGACTGACTATGAAGAGCCTTTACCAGATGAATGACCTGAAGAGGGATCCCGATGGTCTATGTATTTTGATGGAGCCTAAAACGCACTGGGTACTGGCATTGGCGCTGTAATTATATCTCCTGAGGGCTGTCATACTCCGTTCATCGCCCGATTATGTTTCAACTGCACCAACAACATGGCGGAGTATGAAGCGTGTATCACGGGACTTCGAGCTGCTATTGACCTGAGGATTAAGTTTTTAAGTGTATTTGGGGATTCCGCCCTGGTGATTAGTCAGATCAAAGACGAGTGGGATACGAAGCACCTGAATCTCATTCCTTACAGAGAGTATGTACTAACATTGCTCCCGCACTTTGAGGAGGTAACCTTCGGACATTTCCCACGAGAGGAGAATCAGTTGGTGGACGCGCTAGCTACCATGTCTTCTATGTTCAAGGTTAGGTGGGACAATGAAGCTCCCCAAATTACCATTGAGAGGTTGGATGAACCAGCACACTGCTGTGAGATCGATACTGAAGAAGTGGCAGACAAACCCTGGTTTCATGAATTCAAAAGGTATCTCGAGGTTCAGGAGTATTTTGAAGGGGTATCTGTCAATGATAAGAAGTTTTTGAGAAGGTTCGCTGCGAAGTTCTTTCTTATTAATGGGATCCTCTATAAACGCAACCATGAATCCACACTACTACAATGTGTAGACAAGAGCGAAGCAGAGAGGATCATGACAGATCTACGAGAAGGCACTTTCGGGACCCATTCTAGTGGACATACCATGGCTAAAAAGATCCTACGGGCAGGATATTATTGGTCCACAATGGAAGCCGATTGTTATAAGCACTCTCGAACTTGTCATAAGTGCCAAGTCTATGGTGATAAGGTGCATGTACCTTCGGTTCCCCTGAATGTTTTGACAGCTCCGTGGCCTTTTGCGATGTGGGGCATCGACATGATCGGCGAGATCCGACTGACTGCATCCAATGGACATCGTTTCATCTTAGTGGCTATTGATTACTTCACGAAATGGGTTAATGAAGCTTCCTTTGCTACAGTAACCAAGAATGCCTTGGCGCGGTTTATCCGACATAACTTGATATGTCGATATGGTGTACCAGAGAGGATTATTACTAACAATGGTACAAATATCAACAACATAATGATCACCGAGCTCTGTAAACAGTTTAAAATACAACATCATAATTCTTCTCCCTACCGGCCGAAGATGAATGGCGCTGTTGAAGCATCTAACAAGAACATCAAGATGATTGTACAGAATATGACGGTGACATATAAAGACTGGCATGAGATGTTACCATTCGCTCTTCATGGGTACCGTACCTCAGCACGGACGTCGACAGGTGCAACCCCCTATTCTCTGGTATATGGCATGGAGGAAGTCCTACCCAAAGAAGTCCAGATACCTTCTCTCAGGATTATGAAGGATACAGGTTTGAACAAAGACAACTGGATCCAAACCCGGCTTGATCAGTTAAATTTGATCAATGAAAATAGACTTACTGCTATCTGTCATGGTCAGACGTATCAAAAGCGAATGATCGAGGCTTTTAACAAGAAAGTCAGGCGTCAAGAATATCAAGTCGGGGCTCCGGTGATCAAACGCATCATACTGCCGTAAGGTGATCCCATGGGCAAATGGATCCCCACGTACGAAGGGCCATTTGTGGTTAAGAACATTTTCTCGGGAGGAGCCATGATTCTAACCAACATGGATGGTGAAGACCTTCCTCACCCTGTCAATGCAGACATAGTGAAAAGATACTACGCATAATCAAAGACCCGCTAGGTTGACTGGCCTAGGAAAAAATAAGGGCTTCCCGGCGAACCAAAAGGGTTCGGGCAAAAGTAAGGGATGAAAATGAAAAATCTGTACACCCGACGAGTCGAAAACCTGAAAGGGAGGCTTGGGCAAAAAAGGGTATCCCGGTGGATTGAAAACCCGAAAGGGAAATCCAGACAAAAGGGTATCACTATGTCTCATTGGATTATCTTGCGACCAAACTTCGGTATCAGCTATCATGCTCAGACAACGCCAATCAATCTGATCAACCTTCAGCCAAGTAGCAAAGTGATGACACACTTGAAGATATAAAGACAATAGTAGAGTTGGAATCCAATGGGGTTGTTTCACATAGTTTTTTTTTTATTTTGCACAAATTGTAATTTCTTTCAGCGGCGTTCTCTTACTAGGACGTCAGCCTCTTTGTACAAAACGCCTATTACAGGCCAATTTCAAATTCAATACAAGTCATTCTTACAAAACTTCAGTTTGTTTCTTTTTCTTTTTCTGTTTTGTTTTGCAAGAACGTCCAGTGATTTATTTTTGATATGTGCATTTGAAAATGATTGCTGCTCATAAATATTTGCATAAGAAACAAAAGACAATTACTCATAATTCCAGAAACAGGGAAAATAAGAAGTACCGAACCCTACAGTCACTTTGCCTCGCAGGTATCGGGATAGAGTCATGCTTGGGAACATAATTATCGGTATGCGCACTCCCCACAGAGTAAAAATACCCAAAGGCATTGATGTCAGCTTTCTCGAGACAGGACATAACTATCCCCAACCGAGGTTCGTAATCGCAGGCGAGTCAATAAATTTCATTCCCTAAGCGGAGTCTATTTCTACAGATACAAAAGCTCAATCTCCAACAGAGCTCATCACTTCCAGCAACGAAATTGCATCCCCAACTGAGTTTATTCCTCCAGATCAACAGGTCTACCAACCGAGTATCTCTTCCCCCAAAGTCTGGTCCTCGCAGAGTTACTTCTCCAACACCTCTTCCCAACAGAATATTTGCGAATCTCCAGCAACAGTCAGGGATTTATTTTCCCAGGCGTAAGCATACCCCGACAGCATTTCATGAACATACATCATGACATATGCATACATATCATATAATGCATAATCTCATTTATTTTGAGAACATCATCTCGCCCTTTATTTCATGCATCGCATATAACTAACCCTGATATTTTTCAGGAAAAGACGATTAGCTTCAATGAATCCAGCAGTTATACAGATCATATCTACGGACAACTAATGGAAACTCAGCTCCCAAAATCAAATGGGTTAACTAATCTACATTACCATAACAAGGTAACCTTACCCCAGTTCTTTCTGAAGTTTTACACAAACTTATAACCTCACCCCGATTCTTTCTGAAGTTTTACACAAACTTATAACCTTACCTCGGTTCATCCTGAAGTTTTACGCAAACTTATAACCTTACCTCGGTTCATCCTGAAGTTTTACGCAAACTTATAACCTTACCCAGGTTCCTTTTAAAGTTTTAGAAAAACTTATCTCAAAGTAACCTTATCCAGGTTCCCGCTGCATTTTTACCCAAACTCCTCATGAAACAACCTTACCCAGGCTGTCATATCAAAGTAACCTCACCCAGGTTCCTTTTGAAGTTATACACGAACTTATCACAAAGTAACCCTACCATAGAGGTTCCTTCTCACAACCCTACTATCCAGGCTTTCATATCGAAGTAACCCTACTATCCAGGTTCCTTCCCAGCAGCCCTACCATCCAGGATTTCATATCGAAGTAACCCTATTATCCAGGTTCCTTCTCACAGACCTACTATCCAGGCTTTCATATCGAAGTAACCCTACCATCCAGGTTCTTTCTCACAGCCCTACTATCCAAGATTTCATATCGAAGTAACTCTACTATCCAGGTTCCTTCTCACAACCCTACTCCAGGCGTTCATATCGAAGTAACCCTACTATCCAGGTTCCTTCTCAGCAGACCTACTATCCAAGCTTTCATATCGAAGCAACCCTACTATCCAGGTTCCTTCTCACAGCCCTACTATCCAGGCTTTCATATTGAAGTAACCCTACTATCCAGGTTCCTTCTCGGCAGCCCTACTATCCAGGCTTTCATATCGAAGTAACCCTACTATCCAGGTTCCTTCTCACAGCCCTACTATCCAGACTTTCATATCGAAACAACCCTACTATCCAGGTTCCTTTTCATAACCTTACTATCCAGGTTCCCCCTCTCTTATCCCCAAGCAGCAGTCCACAACATTGTAAGACCGGGACTTGATCAAACATGATTGGTTTCGCGTTTCCCTAGTAAGTCGCAGTGCAACCTGTACACTAACCAGATATGCAGTTCACCTCTGGAGTTAATTCCCCAGTAGAGTAACGGACAACTGAAGCTCCTAAAATTCTATTTCTCCTAAGACAGATACAAACATTCCTCAATAGAATCCTCGTCAACGAAAGGAGCAGGGATTCTCATCAAAGGAATATCTTAGGAAATCCACATTATCTAGATGGCATCTTTAAGCCCATCTCTGAAGATTCTCCGTCACATCCAGGATGGCATCTTTAAGCCCATATGCGAAAATCTTCTATCATCAACCTCCAAATGGCTTCTGTGAGCCCATTCCTGATATCACAAATCAAGGGCCACTTCATGCGAGTGCAAATTTCTGGGCACTCTAGTGTCAATCATCTTCCACCTTCAGATCACGAAAGGCAGAACAGCCAATCTACATCCCCAGGTCCAAGAGTTGACCAGACAAACTCTCTCCTAAGGCAGTATACCTCAAATTAGGGTTTCCACTTTCATCAAGATGTGTGAAAAACAAAGGGCTCAAATTCTTTCCAAGGTTTTAATATGTTCTCAAGACCCTACATGTCAAGTTTCATGCCTTGCACAAGAAGTTTGCTCAGTCAACTGCTCAGATGCTTGAGAATCGACTATATCAGGTCAAAAGTCAATTGTGGCCCACATATAGTCAAACCTCAAGTTTTTGGTCAACATCAACATTTTTAAGTTATATCCATCATTTGATCAAGGGTTGATCATGATTCCTCAAGGAATTCTCCAAATTCATAAAAACCCAAAAGTTGCTAAATTAGGGTTTCTCAGTAAAAGTCAACTCCACTTTGACCAGGCATAACTTCTTTATACTTTATCAGAAATTTTCCATCCAAAGCTCATTTTGAAGAGGATAATATTCCCTACAACTCATCTTCATCTCACAAGTTCAAAATATGCACTCACAAAAATATATGAATCTGGACATTATAGGTCCTTTTGAAAAGTCAACAAAAACACCTTTTGGATTAAAGCTTCATACAAGAACATGGAAGACTTAATTGAGATGAGACCAAAAGGGTTTCTTAGGAGACATCCTAAGCTTTCTAAAAAGTCTAAGAACACCTATCTAGGGTTAAAATTAGAGGAGATATGCCTTGTCAAAGTTGACCTTTTTTGCAAAATTGCCAAAATTCAAATGGGCTCAAAATTGCATTTTTTGCCAAATGGGCCTAACTTTTTATGCTTTCACTTCACTTATAATATAATCCACGACCCACATATCCAACTTCAAGTTATTTGGTTCACTTTTCAATTTATTTTGATTTTTTGTTAATTAAAATTTCAATTAAATCAAATAATTGAGGAATAATGAAAAAGATATGTTGTGATCTGATTCTTGGACAGGATTTCAATCAAATAATGCAAGGATATCATGATCAATTCGAATCAGGGCTGATTGATACAAGAAAGGCATAATTTAGCTCAATATAGCAAGTTTACATATGCCATGAAAATCAAATCAAATCTTCAAAACTTTCAAAGATGTGATTTGTTTTTGCAACCCTAATTCACTCTATGATATATAGGGAACACATCCATGGCATGAAAAAAAGGTGAGAATTGTGGGAGGACGCAAAACAAAACTGCAAAAATTCAAAGAAAAGTGTGAGACCTATCTTCTTCCACATGCCAATTCGAACCATTCCAAGGTTTCTAAACCATTCATGGACATATCAGGAAGCTAATAACACCGTTTTCCAGCCTTGAAGCATCCAGAATCATCACGTTACAACATCACAGTTTGCACAAAAAACTCAATCTTGATTTCAATGTTTTACGCATCCTAAACACATGTTATCCATATATTCTTGTTCATAATCATGATTGCATGCTTTCTGTATAGTTTAATTGTACTAACAGTGCAGGAATCCAGATTCACCATTGCTAGAGTTTAAGAGCTCGATTTGGGATTTTTTGATACAGGGAAAATTGGACCATGTATGGGGTACCATGACACTCGTGAGACCAAGAAGAGTGGATTGGTACCATTACAATTGATTTATATTGCATGTACATGATTTTAGAGATGGACATGGTTGTAGCTACGAACAAATGTCCATAGGTAAAAGTTGTTTTACCTAAAGCGACGGTACAAGGAAGAAGATGGTGCGTGTCAAAGCATGGTTGGACAGTTGAAATTTGGCGCGCGTTTTATGGCCACTAACTTGTTTTCCAATATATAATATGTTCATTATTATATTAACAATTGAGACATCTAGCGCAGTTGGTCAGAGGAAGGAAGTATGAAGCTCATGTCCTGGGTTCGATCCCAGGCATGAGCTTTTGGCATTTTCTCCATTATTTTCTCCAGATCCAGCACACCTCACCTTCTGAGGATCATCACGCTCCCTCTGATCTCATCCTATAGATCCATCTCCAGCCAGATCCAATGCCAGCATACGTGGGTCCACCATGAGTCCCCAGAAGATGGTCTCATTGGATCAGGCACCAAACTCTGGGCCATCCTTCTGGGTTTTAGAAGTTCAACATGCACCCCCAGTTTGCGTCATCACACCATATCCAGCATATCTCACCTTCTGAGGATTATCACGCGCCCTCTGATCTCATCCTCTAGATCTATCTCCAGCCAGATCTAACACTAGCATACACAGGTCCACCATGAGCCCCCAGAAGATGGTCTCATGGGATCAGGCGCTAGACTCTGGGCCATCCTTCTGGGGTTTAGAAGTTCAGCATACACCCCCAGATTTGCTAACAACAGGCCTATTTGGTTATTTTTACTATTTTTCTTTAATTTCTTTTCTTTAATTATTTTGTTTTTTTAATCAATACAAAATTTATTTTATTAAATTAACAAATCAAAAAAATCACAAAAAGACTTATTTTCTTAATAAATTTTATTTTTAATTAATTAGTTTAATTAATTTAGGGCAACTTTAGTTTCTTTCATAATTTAAAAATAATTAGACTTAGGATTTTATTTGTACATAATTTAATTAATCTTTCTCAAAAAATACACAAAAATTATTTTTATCATAAAATACTTTTTAATTTAATTAGTGAATTAGGTTAGTTAACTTCTTTCATAATTAAAAACAATTAGAAATTAGGTTTAATTAATTTGTGATTTAATTGTTTTCTCAAATAAAAATCCACAAAAATTTCTTTCTCTCAATTAGGGTTTTAAGTTATTAACTATCGTCCTCGTATTTAATTTGCCGCACGCTTGTTAATTATTTTTTCCCATTATTTTGTAACTGTCCAATCTAAATAGATTAAAGTGTCCCATTCGAATGTTGCCTCAGAAATGTTTCCTCGAAAAGATCTCAAGACTCTAGGGTTACTACTGAAGTTTTCTAACTATTGCTTTAGAGATTGTATTCGTCCCTTTCAAACGTCCCTTACAAACTCCAACGACGGTGCTACCTACTCCTTAATAGTGGGATAACACTGTGTAAAGGAAATAGAGCAAAAACGATCTTTTTTTTCGAGTAGGTAGATGCTAGTAGGTACTTGCTCAAAATAAAACTTTTCACACAAACACTTTTCAAAAACAGTTTTCAAAATAATTTCGTCACACCCTTGAGGACTGATACAAGGGTTATCACGAAGTAAAAACATTTTCAAGACAAACACACACAAGAAATTTGAAAAAGGAGTAAGTACCTAAGAGCCAGTAGATAACTACGGATAAAAAGGGTGCTAACACCTTCCCTTTCTATAATCTACCCCCCGTACTCAGAATATCTCGAAAAAGGTTTTTTATGTTCTTTTCCCTTTTCCATGATTGGATGAAATAAAAGTCAGTGGCGACTCTTGCTTACCGCAACATTTTGCGAACAAAAAATGCAAACCAGTAAAAACAGTCGGTTCTGCCACCGTATCACACATGTCATTAGGTCAAAATGATGAAATTGTACTCTTGATATCATTCCTTAAGCCAATTGATCATTTTCTAGGTCAAAAATCAGAAATTGCCCTTTCCTAGTCAAAACCCTAATTTTGACCATTTTTCCCTTTTGGAGATTTGATCAAATTTCTTGAGGAGTTGTGGTCCAAACTTGATCAAATGATACATATGAGTCTAAAATGTTGATGTGGATAAAATTTATGAAGTTTGACTGTAAATTGGCCATAGTTGACTTTTTCCCCAATACAGCTAATTTTTTAGGTCAACTACTCAATTGACTGAGCAAAAGTGTGATCCAAGGCTTGAAACTTGACATGAGTGATCTTGGGGGTCCATAATGATCCATGAAAGTCATATGGGGTATTGGAAGTTCAAAAATATTTGTGCAAACTCAAACCCTAATTTTGGTCATCAGTGCTTAAGGAGGTGTCTTGAGCTAATCAACCCTAATACATTCTTGAGCCAAAGGAGATCTTGTGAGAAAATTCTTGATAAGTGAGAGGGAAAATTTTGGGGTAAAACAGAAGCCAATGCCCAATCGAATCTTGGGGATTGAAGTAAGCTTGTTCTTCTTCGATTTTGTCAAAATCTGCCAACCACTCCTTTTTGATCAGTCATGTGGTTCGAACAGCCTGAACCAGATTTTGAATTTGAATTGTCATCTGTAGTCACTCCTTTCAATCTGCTTTGCCCTTTCGACAGTTTCCTCTTTCTCCTTTCTTCAACCAGATTCTTGAGAGCCCAATATGATTCATGAAAATCATATGAAGCATCAAAGGTCCAATTATCCTTATACAAACTCAAACCCTAATTTTGAGTCATCAGTGTTTGGGGAGGATATCTTGAGCTGATAAAACCTTATGCAGTCTTGAATAAATATTGATCTTATGAGAAAAGTATTGAGAAATGAGAGGGGAAATTTTGGGGTACAACATATATGCTTCACACAGAGCATCTGAGCTGAACTACAGTTTAAGAAGTCCTCTGACCAGATTGAGTTTGTTAATCTGAGATATCTTTATCATACTAACATGCCCCAATATTTTGTGCCAGAACCATTGCTCATTGTTAACAGATAGTAGGCATTTTACATTCTTACTTTTTAGTTCAGAAAGTTTTATTTTGAAAATGTTGTTCTTTCTCTTTCCATTAAAGAGGACATGTCCATCTTTCTGACTAACTACTTTACAAGACTTTTGGTCGAAGATTATATCATAACCTTTATCACTTAATTGACTTATGGATAAAATGTTATGCATTAATCCATCTACTAACAGAACATTAGTTATAGAAGGAAGTGTAGCGTTACCAATCGTTCTAGAGCCAATCATCTTTCCTTTCTGAGTGCCTCCGAAACCTACGTAGCATCCAAATTTAAGCTCCAGACATTGGAACATATGCTTTCTTCCCGTCATGTGTCGTGAGCATCCAGAGTCCAGGTGCCAATATTGGTGTTTCAATGTTTCTATTAAAGACATCTGCAACATATAAAATTTTGTCCTTAGGTACCCATATCTTTTTGGGTTCTTGTTTGTTAGAGTTGCCAAAATTTTGTTTGAATTTTGGTTTAGTAGAAAAATCATTACTAGTATACTTTATGTCATGTGTGTGCCCATAGGTGAAGTGAGAATAAAGAGGTGTGTGTTTTATGACCATATCCTTAACTTTCTTAGGTTTAGATACTTTACCCATGTATCCTATTCCTTTTCTTCCATTTCTGCTAACTCCATAGATCATTGAATTCATCTTGCTTTTATCTATGTTTTTAGCAAGAAATTTTTGAAAGCTATGATCATATTCCTATATGATATTGTCAGGGTTACTACGAACTTCTGAGACAGTTTCTTTCTGTGCCTTTTGTAATTTATTTTCTAGTTTAGAAATTGTTTCTTTAAGCTCAGTGTTTTCTGATATCAGTTTCTTAGTTTCTCCAGAGTCAAAAACTAGATCCTTTTTCAGGTTCTTGTTTATGACTCGGAATTGCTAATATCTTTCAAGAATTTCTGACAGACATTCTTCTAATTGAGATCTAGAAAAGTTAGATAACACCTCTTCTGCCTCTGAGTCTGATTCTGATCCAGATGATCCAGTGTCATCTGATACGTTGGCCATTAGGGCTATGTTGGCTCTTTCATCTTATGATTTTGTTTCAACTTTAGAAGAGTCTGAGTCATCCCATGTTGCCATGAGGCTTTTCTTCTTTTCCTTAAAGAACTTATTTTTAGGTTACTTTTTTTGAATATTTGGACAGTCGCTCTTGTAATGCCCTTGTTCATTGCATTCATAGCCGACAATGTCTCTCTTACTTGATTTTCTGTATCCAGAAGATGGTTCAGAATGCTTTCCCATTCTTTTGGAAGTTCTGAACTTCCTCTGTCTGTGCTTCCAAGTTGATTGACTCTTTTGGAGAGAAGAGACAGTTCGTCTTCTTCTGATGAGGATCCACCAGAGTTTTCTTCTTTTGCCTGCAAAACTTTCGATTCATATTTTTTGTTAGATTTAAGAGCTAAAGACTTAACTTGCTTTTGGGACTCATCTTCTTCTAACTCTATTTCATGACTTCTCAGGGAGTTGACATCTTCTTCTTTGAGAGATATTTTGTCGAGATCTTTGGCCAGTTTAAGAGCTGTGACCATGGGTCTCCATTTCTTGGGTAAACTTCTGATGATTTTATTTACATGATCTACAGTTGAGTACCCTTTATCCAGAGATTTTAGCCCAATAACCAGAATTTGAAATCTTGAGAACATTGTTTGAATGGTTTCATCTTCTTCCATTTTGAAGGCTTCATACTTCTAAGTGAGGACAAAATCTTTGGTTTCTTTGACTTGCATGTTACCTTCATGCATCATTCTCAAGGAGTCAAACATGTGTTTTGCTGATTCTCTGTTTGTGATTTTATCATACTCCATGTACCAGATAGCACTCAAGAGAATTATTCTGGACTTGTGATGATTTCTGAATTCCCTCTTTTGATGATCTGTCAATCTTCTGACCACTTTCATCAACTAGATGAATGTACCCATCGGTCACCATATCCCAGGATTTGCGTCATGAGCTAGAAAGAAACTTTCAATTATGTCTTTCCAGTAATCGAAGTTTTCACCATCAAAGATTGGAGGTTTGCCACTAATTCTGTCTTTCTCATCATGATAATCATGCTGATGTTCTGATTTGGTCCCACCATAGTGTTTTTCTGGCTTGGGACTTTTTCTGACACAATTAAGTGTTTGTACTCAGAACCAGGCTCTGATACCAATTGATGAATGGAAAAACACAAGAATAAGGGGTTTAAATTGGTATTTTTAAAAATTAAAGTAAAAGACACGTTGGTTATCCTGGTTTGTTTGAACTCAAATTACTCCAGTCCATCTTCCAAGGTGATTTCACCTCTCTCAACGAGGTCTTAATCCACTAATCAATTTCAACTACACAGATACGATGGCAACAGTCAACGTCTGCTTGAGTTTAAACCACAACCCGATTATCTCAAGGTATTACACAATACAACATTTGAAAGTGTGTACAATATGTGTTTTCTAACAAAACAGTATCACTCAAGTGATGTTTTACACAAATGAATTTTTGTAAGATGAAGGTGATGAAAATATCTCGTTTTTAGTGCACAGGTAAATTGTAAACAATTTCTCCTTCAAGTCTTGTATATATATAGGCAACGCATGTGAGGAGCTTTTGGAATGTTCATAAACAGTAATTAAAGAACTTTCCAAACATGGATATTCTTGATCTCTTTCAACTGTTACTCTTGAATAGCCATAAATGAAATGTAAAGCTTTAGAACATGCTTGCTTCAAAATGCTTCAGAAGATGAATGTTACTATTGGGACTCCTTTACTTCTTTCCAGAACTATAGGAATCAGAATAACAGAGTTCCTGTTCGCAACGTTTAGTGCACTCAGAAGTTGTATCTTGAGAACTTCTTTACATAAGCTTGTTATGCAGATTGATTTCTATATAAGATATGTTGAATCAGAGTTTAAACAACGATCTAACTCATCTTCAGTGCTTCTTCCATCAGAACTTCTATGGAAAAAAAACTTATTTAAGGAGCATAATTGTTCTTTGAGTGTTTGTTATCATCAAAACTCTTACAAGGGTTGTAGAATCAAACTATGTTCTAACACCAAGAACTCCAGAAAAAATAACAACTAAGTCACAAGGTCCCAAAGAGTATAAAGGCTTCTAATCCTAATTCCAAGAGGTCCACAATCTCAATAATGCCAAGGATAATAACCAAATAGTCTGAGTAACCTTAAGTTTTTTAGTGTTCAGGTTAGATATTAAGTGTCTTAAAAAAGAAAATGAAAGCTCAAGTGAGAAAAGATGAAAATGATATAAAGATAAATGCTCAAGTGAGCAAAGATAAAAATAACATGAAATTTAAATGCTAAATTAAATGGTGCATAAAAGTAAAGGCGTAAAATAAAGGCATAAAGTAAAAGTACAAAGTAAAAGTCCATTATTAGTGAATTAGAAGTTAGAGGTTAGTTGAATGACCATCTTGAAACTTGCATTTGAAAACTCATTAGAAGATTGATAAGATCAAAGCTTCTCAACAACAAGTCTCATTTTCTTTTTTGTCAAGTATATCATTCATTTCAAGTTCTCGAAGCGGCAACATATGATCAACGATGTTTAAATGATTTGCTTAGACCAAAGTTTATGAAGGTTCATTAAAGAATTGATAAGATCAAAGCCTTATAACAATGAACCTCAAGGTTGTTGGATCAAAGGTTTCAAATTAAACATACTTGGGCTTGCAAACATAGGTTTGTGCCACAAATGATAATTTCTCGAATCGGGATAAATTTAGCGCTATGTTAAGAAAATGTAAGTGGATTTATGTAGAAGTCACACCTATTTTGATGCTGGTCAATAGTAATCTATGTACCACATGTTATAGAAATGATATGCAGATTATTCTCCAACAATATGTAGCACAAGTAAGAAGGGGATAAGATGAAGAGGGAGAGGATGTATTAAATGAAATTAGGGTTTCAAATATCGTCAACATCATTCATCAATTTTGGTGGATTTGGTTTTTCAACCTATCAACACCCAAGATCCAATGAGTTTGAAGAATTTTTCCCAAAATAGCATCCAAATCAGGAACAAATAAATGATAAAATAATATTTAATAAAATAATATTAAAATGGTTAATAAAAGGGAAATAATTGGTAAAATACACAGTATTTTAAAACACTAAATAAAATCCCAAAAAATAATTAGAAGTCAAACATGAGTTAATAAGTGTTGACAATTATTTTCGAAGTTTTTTTAAGTCATAAACTATTTTTTAAAATTTAAAGAAACATGCAATATAAACCAAAAATTGTAAAAAAATTTATTAAAATCAGAAATAAAAATAAAATGAGGTCACAAATATTTGTCAAGAGGTCATTGGATCCTTCCATAATATTTTCAGAATTTAAAAATTAAGGAAGTATTTTTAATCAATTAAAACAAATTAAATAAAGTAAAAAATTATAAAAAATATAAAATCACAACATCTATTTTTGAAAAAATTAAAATCATAAAGAGAAAAATCCAAAGTATTTTTAAGAATTTTTTCAGATTTTTAGAAGTTGAAATTATTTTTTTATAAACTTTTGAAGTTTAAAACAATTAAAATATAAAATCAGAAATTAAAAAAAAAAAACAAAATGATGTATGTTGTACCCCCAAAATTTTCCCTCTCGTTTTACTCAACATATGTTCACTGAAATCCTCAACTTGCCCAAGGATGCCCAAGGACTGATCAGGCAAATGCTCTCCTAAGACAATGAACCTCAAACTAGGGTTTCCATTTTCATCAAGATGTGTGAAATCCAAAGGTCTCAAATCTTTTCCATGGTACCAATATGTTCTCAAAAACATCCATGTCAAGTCTCATGCCTTGTACAAGAAGTTTGCTCAGTCAACTGCTCAAATGCCTGAAAACCAACTATGTTAGGTCAAAAGTCAACTGTGACCCACATACAGTCAAACTTCAAGATTTTTGGTCAACATCAACATTTTTAAGTAAAATCCATCATTTGATCAATGTTTGATCATGATTCCTCAAGGAATTCCCCAAATTCATCAAAACTCAAAGGTTGCTAAATTAGGGTTCCTATAGGAAAAGTCAACCAAACATTGACTAAGCATAACTTTCTCATACTTTATCAGAAATTTCCCATCCAAGGCTCATTTTTAAGAGGACGCAATTCCCTACAACTCATATTCATCCCTCAAGTTCAAAAAATTCACACATGAAAAGATATGAATTCAGACATTACAGGTCATTTCAAAAAGTCAACAAAAACACCTTTTGGGTCAAAGCTTCTTACATGAACATGGAAGATCCAATTGAAATGATATCAAAAGGGTTGTTTATAGGACATCCTAAGCTTTCTAAAAAGTCCAAGAACACCCTCTTAGGGTTAAAATTGAGAGAGATATGAATTGTCAAAGTTGGCCATTTTTGGAAATTTGCACAAAGTCAACCATGCACAAAATACATTTTTTCTTCAAATGGGCCCAACTTTTTATACTTGTATCTTGTTCCTAACATGCTCCACGACCCATGAACCATTCCATGCCTCATTAAATTATTTATTTAACTTATTGTGATTTTATTCATTTAAACTTCAAATAAAATCAAATAAAATCAAAATAAATCATGTAAATTGCTTTTGGAATGATTTTGGCATTAAATGAGGATGATATGTTCTGGAATATCAGGATCAAATCGTGCAAGGAATGATTGGAGAAAGAATGGCATGATTTGGCTTATTTTGGAAACAAATAATGCAAGGATTAATCAAGATCTTTTCTCCATAAATTTCAAGATTCAAGTTGTTTTTTGTTGACCTAATACACTCTATTACATATACACAACGAAGCCAAGGAAAAAGAACAAGGTTTGAGTGGTGAAAATCGTCAAAACAAAAATTGAGTTTTTTTGCAAAAAAAAGTGAGGATCGGATTTCATTCCACAGGACCATTCAAGGTGATTAGAAGCCAGAAATCAATTCTTGGGTGTGTAGTGAAGTTATCCCAATCATTTTCAAGCCCTAAAATGCCCAGAATCGCAAGGTACAGGACTGGTTCTTCCCATTTTCTTTTGATTCTCGATTACATGTGTACGCATGTTTTCATTAAAATTTAATTACACACTCACGTTTGTTATAAGGTTTTGATGCTATCTGAATGGTTTAATTGAGTTTTAAGTGCAGGGATTGAAGGTTGCCATTCTTAGGGTTTCCAAGCTCGTTTTGGGGCTTCCCTATATAGGCAAAATTAGACCAAATCATGGGCACCATTGAACTCAAGGCACGATTTCTGACTGTCCTATGCCCTTAGTTAGAATTTATTTGGCTTGTTGCATTTTCAATTATTGCAGGTTTGCAGCTATGGATAAAAATTGTCACTATAACCTTTAGTGACAGTTTTGTCCGTAGGTAAAAGGTTCGCACCTAAAACAATAGTTCTGAGGAAAGAGACTTTCACGTGGCTAACTCCCATTGGCTCATTTGAATTCACGCGCGTTTTCCTGGGCATAGAATTTAATTTCCCTTATATTTTATTTGTTTCATTATATGTACAAGTGAGCAGTCCAGCGCAGTTGGTCAGGGAGCGTGTATATGAGGCAATCGTCCTGGGTTCGACCCCAGGCGTCTGCTTTTATATTTTTATTGACAATTTATTGCAGATTCAACGTATCTCTAAGACAAGCATCCACCGTGCGCTCATAAATCTCACCCATTGGATCATCCCTAATTCAGATCCAATGTCCAGCAAGCCATCCTCATGGTGGACCCCTAGGAGCAGGGAGCACTGGATCACGCACAAGGAAGATGGGCCTATCCTTTTGGGCTTCAGCAATTCAGCTTCACACCCCCCAATTTATTCTCAAATCAGGCCCATTTTACACTTTTGTTTTAATTTCTTATTTTCTTTTTTATTGTTTTAATTATTTTTGTTTTGTTTATTTCCAATTTTTTTATATTAAATCATAAAATCAAGAAAACCACAAAAATGTAGAATTAGGTTTTTTTAATTAAAAATAGTTTTTTTTTGGAAATTAATTAATTTAATGATATTGACTTGATATTTTTCATAATTAAAATTAATTAGACAAATTAGGTGTAATTCAAAAATATTTACATTTTCTCAATAAATAAAATCAAAAATATTTTTTAATTAATTAGATTTTTTTAGGCTTCTAATTTATTCTCGTATTTAAATCGTCGCGTGCCTTTACTTTATTTTAATTCAAATTATTGTAATTGTTTCAAGTTTGTAATAACTTAATTAGGATTTCAATTTCCGTATCTTTGTTTTCGGTCAAATATTTGTGTATCTGCCTAAAAGCCTTGTAATAGTTAGGACTTTAATTTCTCGCACTCTTTAATTTCCGCCACTATTAAACTGCTAGATGTATCGATAATAGGATTGCATACGAAAGATAAATCAACGATTAAAAAGGTAGATAACCCTAATTGTGCAAAGATAATTAACTGAAAAAAAGCACACATCACATGCTCACTCCTAGGGTTTGCCTCACTTGGTTGCCTCAGAAACAATAGTCATGTCCCTCGAACGTGGGGATATCTTAACAATGACCCACAATTCAAAGTCGTCATAAAGATCATAGTCCTTCATTGTCCCTCGAGTTGCCTACGAGAAATGATCTTATGACGATAGTCCCTTAAAAATGCTAAGGTATCCTTACAGGTTGCCTTTAATGACCATAAAACGTCCCTTCGAATGTCCCTTAAAACTCCAACTATAGGGCTACATACTCCTTAATAGTAGGATAGCACTGTCTAAAGGAAACGAGGAAATGAATAGTCTTTTTTTCTAGTAGGTAGAAATCTTAAGTACTTGCTCAAAACCAAATAAGCTCTTTTACACAAACACTTTCAAAACTGTTTTCAAAAACCACTTCGTCACACCCTTGAGGACAGATACAAGGGTTATCACGAAGTTAAACAAAACTTTTTGCAAAACACACACAAGCAATTTTAAAATGAGCAAGTACCTAAGAGCCAGTGGAAAACCATGGATAGAAAGGGTGCTAACACGTTCCCTTTCTATAATCTACCCCCCCCCCCCCCCCCCCCCCCCCCGTACTCAGAAACTCTCGAAAAAATGTTTTTTCTGTTCTTTTTCCTTTCCTTTGTTGGATGAAATAAAAGTCGGTGGCGACTCTTGCTTACCCCGATATTTGTGAATTCAAAATGCAAACAAATATAATAGTCGATTCTGCCACCGTATCACAGAACTGGCGACTCTGCTGGGGATTTCAAATAAGTGGGGTATACCTTAGGATCTAGGTCATTTCTAAAATTGATTTCTTATTTTGCTTTGCCTGCTTTATATTCCAGGGTTTTGTTGGGGTTACATAGATCCTACACCCGGATTTGGGGACACCTTCTAGGTAAGTAGCAATAAACTGTGAGGGAACTGTGCGGGGTATACCGACACGGTTGAAGCAGTAGCTACGTTGATGTGACACTTTGGTTGGTACCGATAACCCTTGAGTCAATCAAGGAGAGTACAGGGCCGCCGCATGGTGTCATAAAGCATAAACTGACCTTATAACCTTTAATTGCACAACTTAGCTAGTAGGACGTAGTGAGATGGCCGGCTTTGGTGTATTCCAAAGGTCGACAGATACTCGATGCTACACTCATTGAGGTTTGACTCTTGAGTTTTGTTTGGTTGCGAGTCAATCGCCTATTGAATGAAGCTTGGGGGAAAGATCGGTGATATTGAGATCCCTTAGGACTCAGTTACTATTTATAGGACAGGTAGAACCAATCCAGCTTCAAGAGGGTTTGACCTTAAAACTCATGCAGGCCTTAAACCTAAGGACTTGGTGTGACTTGTTTTTTGCTTGCTATACATGTGATCTTTTAGCATAATCATTACATTATAAGCACGTCATATCATACTAACCATTTCAAGGATTTTCTAGGGCTTATCTTTCCTTTGTTTTGTAGGACAAGGCATCCGCCCGCAGGAACACTATCCAGATTAACCTTGTGAAAGTGCCTCTCCAACTAAAGGACTTGGCATTAAGGATTCCCGAAATTTCTCCCTTCACTGAAAAACATGGTCGGTTACTCAACTTGGTCACTTCAAAACCTAATGAAGAATTGTTAAAAGTGCTATTTCAGTTCTTTGATCCTTTGCACCACTGCTTCACCTTCCCGGATTACCAGCTAGTGCCTACTATGGAGGAATTTTCTCGGTTATTAGGGGTACCTATTCTTGATCAGTTACCTTTTAACGGTATGGAATAATATCCAAAGCCTGAAGAGATTGTTTGAGCTCTATCCTAACAACGGTTCGATGTAGTGACAAATTGGGAAACTAGGGGAAGTGTCCAAGAAATCCCGATTAAAGTTTTGTTCGAGAAGGCTTACTATTTTTGGGATACCCTGGATTTACAAGCATTTGAAGAGGTATTGGCACTCCTCATCTACGGGATGGTACTATTCCCTAACGCGGACCAACTTGTAGATATGAATATGATTAAGGTTTTTCTGTCTCATAATTCAGTTCCTACGTTACTCGGTGATGTTCTACACTCTCTGTATGCTCGTACTCTAAAGATAAGGGGGACCCTCTTGTGTTGCACTCCTCTATTGGCTACGTGGTTAATTTTGCACCTACCCAGGTCTGTTTTGAAGAATGAGAAGGGTATGAAATGGTCTCATAGGTTGTCCTTTACACATTCAGACATTCATTGGTGTTCACGGTCCTCGGAAGATGTTACCATCATCGATCGCTGTGGTGAATTCCCTAATGTCCCTCTCTTAGGCATTAGGGGAGGAATCACTTGTAACCCTTGTTTGGAACTGCGACAGTTTGGTTATGCGAGAAGGAATGGTCCTCACGCTATGCTTATCCAAGGAATCACCTTCAACTATGAGAATGATGCTCAGGGTTACCGCAAAAGGTTCATGAGAGCTTGGGGCATGGTAAATAAAATTAATAGCAAGACGATGGGGCACAAGAATTCCATCCCTCTTGAGCCTTATCTCTGATGGGTACGAGCCTGCGCCCAAAGTCTTATGATGCCCTACCCTGCTATCCTACCAATAATTGTGGAACCAGTTGCTGAACGAGACACTGCTTCTCTTGTTCATCATCCTGACATGCCAACTGATCATGAGGAGTTATAGAAATCCAGGGTTCACCTTAAAGAGGAGCGGTATACGTTTAAAGCTCAATTCTACGCCAGCAAGAAGAAGGTCTTGGAGCTCACTAGGATACTTCCTGAAGAAAGGAACATAAACGCCTACATTGCACCAAAGAGGATGCGCTTCTGGGAGACGTAGTTTTCTTTTTCTTTAAGTTTTGTTTAATTGTAAGCCTAAAGGGTGTTAGAACAAAGTTTGAATCTACTACCCTAAGTTTATGTTTTGATGATAACAAAATGAAAAGATATATTAATTATGTTATTCATGTAAGAACTATTTGCTACCTAAAAATTACTTTCTGTTTTACAGAAACTCTGATGGGTATCAGCAAGAGTACATCATAATCAGCATTAGAAAATTGGATATCAACATCAGCATCAGAAGATGCTATATCAGATACTAGAATCAGAAGAACAACTCACGCTTATGCTGAAGCTTGATGAACAGAACTGCGCTCAACACTCTGATCTCTGATAAAGACAACAATAGTTCATCAGCACTTAAGCAGCGTCAGAATGAGCCTAAGCCAGAACACGCGTAAGTGGCAACGGTACTGTGCATTCAAGATGAGTTATTACCAACGACATCATTCCAGACAAGATCTGCTTAATAAGGAAAGTTTGTTAATGGCATTGAAACAGAATTATTCTCCAACGTTCACAAATTCCAATGCTATATAAACAAGTCAATGAAGATTGAATTGGCTAATGCTCCACACCAATCTACACGCCTAAAAGATATTCATCATCTTCCTCACTCTCAGTTTGCTAAAAGCTCCAAAATTCCTTACTCAATTATTTTAGCAATCTAGTTTCCATAAGCTTAATTTGTGTAGTATCACAGTTGTGATAAACTGTTTTGTAGAAAACATTCACACACCTAGATTTCAATTCTTTGTAAGAAAGTGATTCCTTGAGAAACCGGTTCGTGGTTTGCATCAAGAAGGCTTTAGCAGTTGTTAAAGCAGATTGTAATATTCAGTTGAATATAGTGGATTAAGACCTCGTTGGAGAGAGGCGTAATCACCTTGACGGATGGACTGAAGTAGTTTGAGATCAAACGAACCAGGATAAAAATATCGTGTTCATTGCATTGTTTTTCAGTTTTACAATTCAACCCCCCTTCTTGTGTTTTTCACTTCTTCAATTGGCATCAGAGCGCCTGGTTCTGAGCTAAAACACTTAACCGTGTCAGTACAAGATCCAGCGTCAGAAAAAACACAATGGCAGGAACTTATCATCACACCAGCAATGACAACAATGAAGACAGAGACAGATTCAGCGCCAAACCTCCAGTCTTTGATGGAGAAAATTTTGATTACTGGAAAGACATAATTGAAAGCTTCTTTCTGGAACATGATGCTGATCTGTGGGACATGGTGACAGATGGATACACGCACCCTGTGAATGCAAGCGGTCAGAAAATTATTAGGAAAGCAATGAATGACCAACAAAAGCGTGACTTCAAAAATCACCACAAGGCCAGAACCATCCTTCTCAGCGCCATCTCTTATGCTGAATATGAAAAGATCTCTAACAGAGACACAACAAAGAACATGTTTGACTCACTCAGAATGACGCATGAGGGCAACGTTCAGGTCAAAGAAACTAAAGCTCTTGCGCTCATTCAGAAGTATGAGGCATTCAAAATGGAAGAAAGTGAATCCATTGAAACAATGTTCTCAAGATTCCAGATTCTGGTAGCTGGTCTCAAGGTTCTGGACAAAGGATACTCTACTGCTGATCACGTCAAGAATATCATCAGAAGCTTACCTAAGCAGTGGAGGCCAATGGTTACAGCTCTGAAGCTAGCAAAAGATCTCAACAAAATTTCTCTGGAGGAACTTATCAGCTCCCTCAGAAGTCATGAGATAGAGCTAGAAGCTGATGAACCTCAGAAGCAAGGTAAGCCTTTAGCATTAAAATCTAACAAAAAATCTGAGTCCAAAGTTTTGCAGGCAGTAGAAGAAACATCTGATGGATCCTCATCAGAAGAAGATGAACTTTCTCTCCTCTCCAGAAGAGTGAATCAACTGTGGAAGCAGAGGCAAAGGAAGTTCAGGAATCCCAGAAGATCTGATCAGAACGAGTCTTCTTCCAGATACAGAAGGACAGATTCTTCCTCTGGATACAGAAGATTTGAAGGCTCCTCAGGAAGCAGAAAGCCAAACACCAAGGACATCATCTTCTATGAGTGCAATGAGCAAGGACACTACAAGAGTGACTGCCCAAAGCTTCAGAGGGAAAAGCCCAAAAAGAAGTTTGGAAGAGAAAAGAAGAAAAGTCTCATGGCTACATGGGATGACTCTGACTCGTCTGAAGCTGACTCAGAATCAGATGATGAGAGAGAAAACATAGCTCTCATGGCCAACATTTCAGAAGATAGTGAAGCTTCTGAATCAGACTCAGAATCAGATACTGAAGAGGTATTTCCTGACTTTGCAGTTAATTTTACCAAGGCTGAACTTGCTGAAAGCCTTAACGAAATTTTGGAAAGGTACCAGCAGATTAGAGTTAAATTCAGAAACCTGAAAAGGAATCTTGAATCTGACTCTGATAAAACTGAGAGTCTGAAATTGGAAAATTCTGAGCTAAGAAATAAAATTTCAAAATTAGAAAATACCTTACAAAACTCTCAGAAGGAACCAATTTCTGAAACTCCCAGCAGTGCTGATGAGATCATCAAGGAGTATGATCACAGTTTCCAGAAGTTCCTTGCTAAAAGCATAGATAGAAGCAAAATGGCTTCAATGATCTATGGAGTTAGCAGAAACGGCAGGAAAGGAATAGGATACCAAGGTAAGGTTCCTACACCAAAGAATGTCATGGATTTAACCATTAAACACACTCCTCTTAACTCACATTTTGTGTATGGTCACACACATGATATTAAATACACTAACAGTAAGTATTCTGTGAAACCAAAATTCAACCAGAGTTTTGGTAAATCTAACAAATCAGGACCCAAGAAAATCTAGGTACCTAAGGATAAAATAATACATGTTGCAGATATCTTTAGCAGCGAATCAGAAACACCAGTCATGGTACCTGGACTCTGGCTGCTCGCGATACATGACGGGAAGAAGGCATATGTTCCAAAGCCTGGAACTTAAGCCTGGAGGCCACGTTGGCTTTGGAGGCAATCAGAGGGGAAAGATCATTGGCTCTGGAACTGTAGGTAATGGAAATCTTCCCTCTATAAATAATGTTCTGCTAGTAGATGGATTAATGCATAATCTGTTATCCATAAGTCAATTAAGTGATAACGGTTATGATATAATCTTTAATCAAAAATCATGTAAAGCTGTTAGTCAGAAAGATGGGACTATCCTGTTTAATGGAAAGAGGAAAAACAACATCTATAAAATCAAACTTTCTGAACTGAAAAGTTAGAATGTAAAGTGTCTTCTGTCTGTTAACAACGAGTAGTGGATCTGGCACAGAAGATTGGGGCATGTTAGTATGAGAAGAATATCTCAAATTAACAAACTCAATCTGGTCAGAGGACTTCCTAATTTGAAGTTCAATTCAGATGCTCTGTGTGAAGCATGTCAGAAAGGCAAATTTGCAAAACCTTCTTTCAAATCTAAAAATGTTGTTTCTACCTCTAAGCTATTAGAACTTCTGCACATTGACTTATTTGGACCAGTTAAAATTGCTTCAGTCAGTGGCAAGAAGTATGGGTTAGTAATCGTAGATGACTATAGCAGATGGACATGGGTAAAGTTCTTAAGACACAAGGACGAGTCACACTCTGTGTTTGTTACCTTCTGTAACCAAGTTCAGAATGAAAAGGATCTTAGAATCGTTAAAGTCAGAAGTGATCATGGTGGAGAGTTTGAAAACAAAGATTTTGAGTCATTCTTTAATGACAGAGGCATTCTGCATGATTTCTCTTGTCCTAGAACTCCCCAACAAAATGGAGTTGTAGAACGAAAGAACAGAACATTGCAAGAAATGGCCAGAACCATGATCAATGAGACAAACGTTGCTAAGATCTTCTGGGAAGAGGCAATAAACACAGTGTGCTACATTCAGAATATAATCTCAATAAGACCTATTCTGGAAAAGACTCCATATGCATTGTGGAAGAACAGAAAGCCCAACATTTCATATTTTCATCCTTTTGGATGTACTTGCTTTATGTTAAATACAAAAAATTATTTGAACAAGTTTGACTCTAAAGCACAGAAGTGTATTATGTTAGGATACTATGAACGCTCAAGAGGGTACAGAGTATACAATACAGAAACACAGATTATGGAAGAATCAATCAGTGTTCGTTTTGATGATAAGCTTGACTCTGAAAAGTCAAAGCAGAATGAAGTTTTTGCAGGTATGGAAATTGAATTTACAGGTTCTGAAGACAAGTCATCAGAAGCTCTCAACACAGACACTCCTTCAACATCTGAAAGGAGCACTGCTAGCAATCCTACAACAGCTGCTGATCAACCTCAGAAGAGATTACCCAGAAGCAGCTTGGATCACCCAGAAGAAACTATCTTAGGAAGAAAGGAAGATCCAATCAGAACAAGAGCAAGCTTCAGAAACTCTGAAGAAACCCTCATGGGACTTGTGTCTCTGATTGAACCTTCTTCTATTGATGAAGCACTTCTGGACAATGACTGGATTCTAGCAATGCAAGAAGAGCTGAATCAATTCACCAGAAATGACGTATGGGATCTTGTTCCTAGACCAAAAGGATTCAACGTCATTGGAACAAGATGGGTGTTCAGAAACAAGCTAAATGAACAAGGTGAAGTCATCAGAAACAAAGCACGACTGGTAGCACAAGGTTATAGTCAGCAAGAGGGAATAGACTATACAGAAACCTTTGCTCCAGTCGCCAGGTTAGAATCTATCAGACTTTTAATTTCATTTGCTGTTAATAGAGGCATCACTCTGTATCAGATGGATGTCAAGAGTGCATTCTTAAATGGTTATATAGAAGAAGAGGTTTATGTGCACCAACCCCCTGGTTTTGAAAATACAAAACATCCAGAACATGTTTTCAAACTAAAGAAGTCACTATATGGTCTGAAAAAAGCTCCCAGAGCTTGGTATGAAAGACTAAGTAACTTTCTGTTAGAAAATGAATTCACCAGAGGGAAGGTGGACACTACCTTATTCTGTAAGTCAGTTAAGAATGACATCTTAGTCTATCAAATTTATGTTGATGATATTATTTTTGGATCTACTAATCCTTCTCTTGGAAGAAAATTTGCTAAGTGTATGCAGGCAGAATTTGAGATGAGCCTCATGGGGGAACTGAAATTCTTTCTAGGAATTCAGATCAATCAAACTCCAGAGGGAACTTACATTCATCAGAGCAAGTATGTCAGAGATCTTCTGATGAAATTTGACCTCTCAGAATGTAAGCCATCAAAGATTCCAATCCATCCCACGTGCATTCTGGAAAGAGAAGAGGTAAGCAAAAAGGTAGAACAGAAGGTCTACAGAGGTATGATTGGTTCTCTCCTTTATCTGACAGCTTCAAGACCTGATATCTTATTCAGCGTATGTATTTGTGCTAGATTCTAGTCAGATCCTAGAGAATCTCACTTAACAGATGTTAAGCGAATTTTCAAGTATCTGAAAGGTACTACTAATCTGGGTTTATTTTATAGAAAATCTAGTGATTGCAGCTTAGTAGGCTACTGCGATGCTGACTTTGCTGGAGACAGAGTAGAGCGTAAAAGTACTTCTGGAAGCTGCCAGTTTCTGGGAGAAAATCTGATCTCTTGGTCCAGCAAAAGGCAATCCACAATTGCGCTATCAACAGCAGAAGCTGAGTACATAGCAGCAGCAGGATGTAGCACACAAATGCTCTGGATGAAAAGTCAGCTTGAAGACTTCCAGATTTTTGAGAGTAACATCCCTATACTCTGACAATACTTCTGCTATTTGCTTAAGTAAGAATCCCATTTTACATTCTAGAGCTAAGCATATAGAAATAAAACATCACTTTATTAGGGACTACATTCAGAAAGGAATTTTGAACTTAAAATTTATAGATACAGACCATCAATGGGCTGATATCTTCACTAAACCCCTTTCTGAAGATAGGTTCAATTTCATTCTGAAACATCTCAGTATGAAAGTCTGCCCAGAGTGAAAATGCTTTAATTCTATATATTTATCTTCAGAATGTATTTGTGTTACTGTGAACTTCTGATCAATCTCTTTTCAGAAAGATAGAACATGCAGATTGTATCAGATGCTATTCTTAAAGATCTGAGCGTTTCAACTAAAGGATAGACGTGCTGCTCACTAAATCAAACAAGTGTCATCCAATCATCAGCAAAACTCTGAAGCAGAACGCGTGCACGCTTCTGAGAAGGCAAAACGCTGATTGGGTGCATTGAGACACATGTCTGGTAACCGTTTCAAGTATCTTTCTCAAATCCCCCAAAATCAGCAAGCATTAAATGAAAGTAATCATGTTTTTAAAACGTAATCATGATTTTATTTCTCTTTCTTGAAACCGTTTACACTTTCAAAAAGTATTTTGAAATCTATTTAAGCACTTTAACTTCTCACATTAATCCTTTACCCTTTCTTACAATCTCACAAATATTTTTCTGCATTTTCCTTGTGTGTTCTTCTCTCTCAAAAGAAACCCATTTTTCAGTTTTCTCAGAGAAACCCTAAGTGTGAACATGGCAACCTCCAGCAATGTTTCTGCAGGTTCTCAGAAGAAGGCTTCTTCTGAACAGTACCAAGTTCCCTTCAGAACACTCCTTACACCAGTGAAGAATTTGGAAGTGCTGTCTGAACTGATTATTGACTTCTCCAGTCTGAAAGAAAATGGTTTTGACTTGACAGAAGAAGTTAGGGCATAGAAATGGGAGAGATATTTTGATAGGTTGGTTGGACCAACGTTCCCAGTCTTGGTCAAGGAGTTTTGGATTCATGCGTCCTCATCAATGCATCAAGTCACCACCTACATAATGGGAAAGAAGATTGTGATCACTTAGGATCACATAGAAAAATTGATTGGATACAGTGGCGGTGGAGTCCGCTGTATCGATATGGCTGAAAGATGCTCTGACGTTGGTGTCATTGCAGAGCAGATTTTCACCCATGGGGTTCCCAGCAGCAAGATCAGAGACTTAAAGGATCACCACAGAGTATGGGCGAAGATCATTCTGGGGAGCTTTAATCACAGGAAGCCAACAAGCTCCCCTGATTATATAAATATAGATCAGCAGTTTCTGATCTATTTTATTAATCAGAAGGTAAAAATCAACTTGGCTCATCTTCTGTTTAATCACCTCAGGACCAGCGTTAAGGAGACCAGGGAAGAAGAAAGAACAAAGAGGGATTGGATACCCTTTGACAGGTTAATATCAGATATTCTGACAGAGAATAGGCTGATAGAGCACCTCACAAAAGCTCAGGAATTAAGCACTATTGAACCAACTGTTGGCAAGCCTCTAAACGCCAAGAATCTGAAGAAAATGAAACTGATAGAGAATATCAGAAAAGATCCCAACGTTACTCCTCTTGCTGACATCACCAGAAGACGAGTCCCTCTGGACGACTTTCCATTATTTTCTGAGATAGAATCTAAACCAGTAGTGGTTCTCAGATACTTGGACGCTTGCAAGGCTGATGGTACAGATCCCAAGCTGAATATCAAAGATCTGCACCAACCAAAACCAGAAGTTGCTATGAAGAAGACAAAGAAAAGGAAGGCCACTTCAGAAGGATCATCCCAGCAGACCCCCAAGAAAAGAGGTAATTTATCTGCTGCTTCTGTTTTAAATTCTTCTGCTATTCCAACATCAATCCCAACTTCAGCTTCACATGAACTTCCAATCCCCATACCAACTATTGATGAAACCGAACCAGAAGATGACCCTTCTGAGTCACTGACTCTCAGAAGACCCCACACCAAACATCTAAAACCCACAACATCAACAACATCAGAACTTGACAAAGTTCTGTCTGACATTGATCAACGTGTTTCTGATCACCTCTCAAATAATCCAAACACTGAACTAGAAATTGCCCACTCTCCTCAACCAGAACATCCTCTTTCACCCATACCAGAAGAACCCCAAATTCAACAACAACCATAAATTCAACCAGAAATTCCACCTCCTTCTCCACAACCAGTAACTCCTCCTCCCTCTCCTCAACCAGAAATTCATCCACCATCACCTCAACCATCACCTCCACCATCACCTCCTCAACCTGAGTTTCATCACTCTGAAACTCCATCACCTGAACCTCATTCTCCTCAATCCTCTGAGCCACAACCCTTGGCAATTCAGCTGCCACGTGGAACAACTGTAACCATGGCCCAGCTGCCATCCTCGCCAGAAACTACCCCTCCAAATACTCCAAAAACTCCAAATAGTCCAATTATTATTTCTGACTCTCCCACTCCACCTCCCAAACAAACCAAAGAAAACCACAGCAGGACCTTCATCGATTTAACAATCCTTGACCGTCTTGCTGATCTCAAACACAAAATAGCCATTCCCAAACCAAAACAGCCAGATGTTGGCTCTAGCATTGTGAATTTTGAAACAGGTTTGCAGCAATGGATTGCTTCTCTAAAGCAAGTCTGTCCTGGAATGATTGATCCTGCTGCCTCAGACCAGCTCTGGACACGCTTTAGAATATGGGTACTTGCTGAAGCCCTCAAATTGCAAGACATCAATTATGAGCAGGCACAACAGAACTTCAGCAAGCTGCTGAAGGAAGTTGAAAGTCAGCTGCCACAGGACGAAGTGCTCCTTCTGGATAGTAAGCCATTGTCTGAGAAGCGCCCAACTTCAAAAGTGCAACCAGAAGAAGATCAGACAATTCAAGCTGAAGAGGTTAGACAAGCTGAAGATGTTGCAGAGAGCTCTCAGAAGCTTCCTGCTTCTGATGTTTCTCAAGCTGCCTTGGACAGGCAAACTCTGGAAGAGCTGAAGCTGAATGATATTTGTCTGTAGCAAAGAATGGATGAAAATGATCAGAAGATGAAGGAAAGGATGGAAGTGCAAGACAACAAGATAGATACAGTAGTCAGCATGGTGCACAAGAAGACTGAGACTGCTGATCAGATTAAGGCAATGCTGGAGACTCTGTTCACACACTTCCCACCCCAACCTTAGTTTTTTCATTCATGATATTTTCAATGTTTTCTTTGCATATCTTTTGTACTGTTTTGTCTGGCTCTGAACTTTTAATATAACAAGTTTTTCTGCTCTGATCGTTTTAGCACATCACTTACACTTTTTGATTGCTGACAAAAAGGGGGAGAACAAGAATGATATTTTTCAATAACGGATTACTGAGACAAAAAGTCTCAAACATTCTAACTCTGATATACTTGAATATGTTTTCTGTTTTTGCATAAGTCTACAGGTACAAGAAAGTAATTACCTCTGATACACTGAAGCTCTGATATTCTGATCTGAAGTTCTGATAGTCAACGCTCTGATATTCTGATGTTCAAAGAAAGGCAATAAAGATCTGATCCTGAAGAACTCTTGGAATTAAAAAGGGAAGTAATAAATTCAGGGGGAGTATCTCCGATCCCAACTCTGATATCTCTTTATCCCTTATCTTTGATAACTTCTTATTTAATTCTGATGCAACTCATCATTTAGTTATCTCTGATACTTTTCACGCTAATTTTCAATTAAAAATATCTAGTTTTTATCATCATCAAAAAGGGGGAGATTGTTAGAACAAAGTTTGAATCTACTACCCTAAGTTTAAGTTTTGATGATAACAAAATGAAAAGATATATTAATTATGTGATTCATGTAAGAACTATTTGCTACCTAAAAATTACTTTCTGTTTTACAGAAACTCTGATGGGTATCAGTAAGAGTACATCATAATCAGCATCAGAAAATTGGATATCAACATCAGCATCAGAAGATGCTATATCAGATACCAGAATCAGAAGAACAACTCACGCTTATGCTGAAGCTTGATGAACAGAACTGTGCTCAACACTCTGATCTCTGATAAAGACAACAATAGTTCATCAGCACTTAAGCAGCGTCAGAATGAGCCTAAGCCAGAACACGCGTAAGTGGCAACGGTACTGTGCATTCAAGATGAGTTATTACCAACGGCATCATTCCAGACAAGATCTGCTTAATAAGGAAAGTTTGTTAATGGCATTGAAACAGAATTATTCTCCAACGTTCATAAATTCCAATGCTATATAAACAAGTCAATGAAGATTGAATTGGCTAATGCTCCACACCAATCTACACGCCTAAAAGCTATTCATCATCTTCCTCACTCTCAGTTTGCTAAAAGCTCCAAAATTCCTTACTCAATTATTTTAGCAATCTAGTTTCCATAAGCTTAATTTGTGTAGTATCACAGTTGTGATAAACTGTTTTGTAGAAAACATTCACACACCTAGATTTCAATTCTTTGTAAGAAAGTGATTCCTTGAGAAACCGGTTTGTGGTTTACATCAAGAAGGCATTAGCAGTTGTTAAAGCAGATTGTAATATTCAGTTGAATATAGTGGATTAAGACCTCGTTGGAGAGAGGCAAAATCACCTTGACGGGTGGACTGGAGTAGTTTGAGATCAAACGAACCAGGATAAAAATATCGTGTTCATTGCATTGTTTTCAGTTTTACAATTCAACCCCCCTTCTTGTGTTTTTCACTTCTTCAAAGGGCACTCTTTGTAACAATCTGAACTTATTAATACAATTTACGTGTGTTAATTTTGGTTAAACAAATTTGAGCCTTTAAAAGTCCTTGAAATCATTGCATATGCATACCATCCATGACAATGCATAAACATGTACCATTACAGGTTTCTCATCTTCTTCGCTATTTATTTCAGCAATAATGTCTTCTTAACAAAGCATCAAAGATATCCAGGCACAAAATGCCCAATTTCAACAAATGTTCATAACTTTGGAAAAAGGGCAGGAAGATCTGAAGGCCCTTATCCTGAAGGAAAAGAAGAAGAAGAATAAGACCTCTGGTGTTCTGAATCTGGACAGAAGGTTCAGGGGGCCGTTAAAATAACCAGTTGATCTGACCTCCTCGTGCAAAGAATGGGAGAATCAAGAGAGGGAGACAAGGGAGAAGGACCCTAGCCCTGAAGTCTCTGATAATGACACAAACTACAATAATGACCAGTATCCTCCCACTGAGGATAGATACAAACAATTAGAGGATCGGCTGAACGCTATGGAGATCCAGAGAATACCAGTGCTGGATTTTGAAGAGTTGGGTCTGGTGTCTGGGGTAATCATCCCACAAAAGTTTAAAGCTCCGGTTTTCGCTAGGTTTGATGGGGTGTTTTGTCTTAAGCTTCATCTTCGTTCCTATGTGAGGAAGATCCAGCCTCACACTGCTGATAGGAACTTGTGGGTTTGGTTGCTGCTTTTTACAAGAAGTATCAATACAACGCTGACCTTGCCCCTACTCGCACTCAACTCCGGAATATGTCCATGGGTGCAGGTGAAGGCTTTAAGGACTATGCGCAGAAGTGGAGATATTTGGCTGGGAGAGTCCAACCCCCTTTTTCTAATATGGATTTGGTTGACATGTATCTTGGGACGCTATCTGGTCCATTCTCCAATCATTGATTGGTAGCTCCTCAGATGGTTTTACCGAGCTGATATTAACATGAGAGAGGGTAGAAGCTGGGAACCGGAGTGGTAAGATCCAGAAAGATACCTCTTCGAGCTTAGTGAAGAAGCCCTTCGCATGTAAGAAGGAAGTCAGTGCTATTTATAGCCCAAGAGGTCAGAACGGAGCTGAACGCCGTCCATCGATAGGTGCTGTGATGATATCTAGGCCCGCGGCTACCCTACAACACAACAATCAAAAAAGGGTATAAAGACCCCAAAGGCATTCTACTCGAATTAACATGACATTGACTAAGGTTCTACCCCATCTTCTAAGATCCAACTTGGCAACCTTGAAAGAGGCTCCCAAGAATCCTAACACCGCATCTCCTCGGTACAATCCAAACGCTTGGTGTGCCTACTGTTGTACCCCAAAATTTTCCCTCCCATATTCTTCAAGATTTGGCAAGATCAAGCTTCAAAATCTCTCAAGGGTTGCACAGTCCAATTGCCTCCTAACACAGTCAAAATTAGGGTTTTGGTTCTTGCAAAGAAATTGAGGTTTTTAAGGGTCCAATCAAGTCTCATATGCTCATATACATTGTCAAACACCCATATGTCAAGTTTCAAGACTCACAACATCAAGTTGCACAGTCAAAAACCCTAATTGCTCCACAGTCAACTATAGGGGTAAAATGGTCATTTGACAGTCAAAAGTCAAAAAAATTGGTCAACATCTTATTTTGAAGCCACAATCATCATTTGATCAATTCTTTATCATGATTCCACAAGCATGGCTCAAAAAGTCTCAAGATGCAAAAGTTTCTATTTTTGGACAGCTGAAAAGTCAACTGTAACTTGACCAAGGCATAACTTCTTCATGGTTTATCAGAAAAATTCCATCCAATGCTCATTTTGAAGAGAATGACATTTCCTACAACTCATCTTCACACTCCAAGTCCAAGAAATGCTCTCACTAAAAGTTATCAATTTCAACATTATAGGTCATTTTCAAAAGTCAACAAAAAGGCACTTTAAGTCAAAGACCATAAATTGAGATTTGTAAATCAAAATGACATGGGACCAAAGGCATTGGTTAGAGGACTTCAAGACCTTTCCAAAATGTCCAAGAACATGTTCATAGCTTCAAAATTGAGCAAGATATGCATTGGAGAAGTTGGGAAATTTTTGGGAATTTTCAAAAGTCAACTTTGCCTAAAACACTTCAAATTTGTTAATGGGCCTCAATTTCTTTCTTGAATCATTACCCAAAGCCTATGCACTACCCAATGAGCTCAAAATAATTTATTTTCTTATTTTTAATTAATTAATTGGATTTATATTTATATTAATTCATTTAATTAGTTTTTATTATAAGAAAATTCAAAGATATGATTTTGTAGATCTTTTTGTGCAGCAAATCAAACTAGGGCAAGCTGGCCAAGTCGTTTCACATCCAAAAAAGGAAAATCATCCATAAATGGCAAAGATTTCAATGAAAAAAGATTGAAAAATATATGATGGAAATCAAAGATATGAAACATCAATTCATGGACTTTTGGGCCAAGGTTTTGACCTAGAATCATTCACATACAAAGGCACAAGTGAACCCTACTCATACATACACGAAACAGCTGCTCATGCTCCATAACCAAATTGCAAATTTTCAACAAAAAGCTTGAAACTGATTTCATACTGGCAGGGTAATTCAAGGCCTCAAAGCGTTTCCATTGCATTACTGACATTGCTAGGAAACTATTGGCATCAAGAACAAGCTTCCATACTCAAAGAAACGGTAGAACAGAGTCACGTTTCTTCACAAATATTTCATAATCGAATTTTAATTTCCACGCATCATTCATGTGTTTTTATTATTGATTTATGCTATTAACATATTCCTGAAGCGTTTGGTATAGTTTAATTGTTCTAAAGCTGCTTGAAACGAAATTCACCATTGAAGAATATTAGGTTTTCAGAAGCTTCAAATTAGGGCTTTCCTTGTATGGAAAAATTAGACCTTTAGACCTATACAGCTGAATTCAGAAGCTCAAGACGAATCAAATGATACCCTCGCGCCCTTTTTATATTTCCTCCTCTTCTAATCGCTATTTTCACAAGCTTCAGTTTGTGGGGGTTTAAAACCCCCGCTACTTGTTTCATATGATTGCAGGCAAACGAAGACGAAGCACGCGTGGCATATTGTGACTGGGGCGTTCAAACTTTGGCGCGGTTTTTTTATATTTCAGCATAACTGACCTTTTTTATATATATTATATTTTCTATCCATTATGTATACAAACAAACGCAATAGCTCAGCTGGTTGGTAACGTGTCCCTCAAGCGTTGGGACCTGGGTTCGATTCCCAGGTCCCCCCACATAATTCATAACGTTTGTTTTAATGTCTTCTAGTGCAGCGTTTCATTCAGTGGCCTACCATGAGCCTCATGCCTCTGCTTGCCAAGTGGCCAGGAGATCCCATCCAATGGTCAGGAGGTGAATTCCATGGTACACTCCAGTCAACCATCAAACACGTGATACCAAAAGGTCAAACAGGCTTTGTCTAATGGGCCAAGATTCTTCCAATAACACCTCCACATGGGCCTGACACCCCCCTTGGTTTGCTTTTTTTTTTATTCTCTTTTCTTTTCTTTTAATTTCTTTTAATCATTTAATTGTTTTAATTGTTTTTTCTTTTCTTTTTTTACCATAAATTAATTTTCCATAATAAAAACAGAAAATCAAAAATGTAAAATATATTTAATTATTATTAATTCATCACTAACATATTTTTTGTAAATAAACTCTAACAATTAATCTAGTTAATTTAGGTTTTAACTCACTTTCCTTAATAAATAAAAAATGCATAGAATTAGGTTTTTGACATTTTATCTTTTTCTTAATTAATTTTTCCTCATTATTTATTATTATTATTAATCATTATTTTTGTAAATAAATATGTAAATTAACTAATTATTTTAAATTAGTTCAACTTTGACGTTTTATTAATAATTAAAATAATTTAGAACTAGGGTTTCCTTCTAATTGTAATTTTCTTATTTTCATTAAATACAAAAACATAAAGAACAATTTCCTTTCTTTAATTAAATAAGAATTAGACTTTAATTTAATTTAATTTCAAGCAAAGGGTCAAAACCCTCGGACGTTCAATTTTAATTCATTTCGCGCATAATTTTCTTTCGAATATTATGTAACTGCTCAAGGATGTAATAGTAATTAGGTATTTTATTTACTTTCTGCATCTTTTATCAAACGGGTCTTTGTATTTTGGCGATGTATAGACCCGCGCCTTGTAATAGCGTAGCTTTATATTTCCGTCTTTTAATTTTTCGCACTCTTAAATTCTAAATTGCATGAAAGAATGGATGGTAATTAAAAACAATGCGTAGCTCACAATGCCATGATCAAAGATAAAATATAAACTGAAAACAACACACGAATACACACACCACTTCTAGGGTACGCCTCACCTGTTGCCTTTGAAACGTGGTCGTCAAGTATAGGAAGTTTTAGTAAGTCCTTATGTCCATGATCCAGTTGCCTCGAAACGGTTGCCTCGAATCAGTTGCCTCGAAATAGTTACCTCGAAACGGTTGCCTCGGATTAAAAAAGGATCAAGGACATAAGGGTAGCTTCTAAGGTGTCCTGCTGTTGCTTCGGTGACCACGCTGTCCCTACACTCGAATTGACCCGAACACCTCCAACGGTGGTGCTACCTACCTCTCAATGGTGGGATGGCACTACCTTAAGGACATTTACACAGCCTAATTCCTTAGGGTAGGTAGATGACTCATGGATACTTGCTCTATTCAAAAACAAATCAAAAATCTTTTCACACCAACACTTTCAAAAGTTTTCAAAACAATTTTTCAAACACTCTTGAGGACAGATACAAGAGTTATTCAGAAATCCTTCAATGAAACTTTTTTTCAAACCCACTCACATCTTGAAAAGCAAACATTTTGAAAACATAAGAGCAAGTATCTAAGAGCCCATGGATAACCATGGATAGAAAGGGTGCTAACACCTTCCCTTTCTATAAATCTACCTCCCGAACCGAGAAACGTTCTCATAAGGAATTTTGCTGTGCTTTTGTCCTGTCCATGTTGGAGAAAATAAAAGACGGTGGCGACTCTTGCTTCCGTGACATTTCGCGAACCAGCGTTAAACAGTCAGTTCTAAATCCACCAATCACAGAACTGGCGACTCTGCTGGGGAACTTTTAAAGTGAGGTGTACCTTAGGATAGCTCATACTTATGTTTTCAATTGCCTGATTTGTGTGCTTTAATATTGTGGGCCTGTCTTGGGAGCTCTATAGATCCTAACCCGGATCTGGGGGATACCTTCTTAGAAAGTAGCAACAAGACTGTGAGGGAACTGTGCGGGGTATACCGACACGGTTGAAGCAGTCTGCTACGTTGATGTGGCACTTTGGTGAGTACCGGTAACCCTTGAGTCAAGTCAAGGAGAGTACGGGGCCGCCGCGTGGTGTCCTGAAGCATCAACTGACCTTAGGAACCTTAATTGAACCATTTTGGCCTCTTTAGGGTAGTGAGATAACTGACTTTGGTGTAGTCCGAGGTTGGTTGATACTCGATACTACACTCAGTTGATGGTTGTTTTCTTGGAATATTTAGATCGCCAGTTCAGTCGCTAAATTGAAACTATGAACACATAAGGCAATCCAATGATATTGAGACCCTTAGAACCCGGTTACTTCTGATAGGACAGGTTTTGAGCCCACCAACCTCAAGAGGGTAATACCTAGACCCCATGCTGGCCTAAACTCTAAGGGCTGTCTTGTGTGACTTGTGTGCCTTACCATGTTTGCTTTTTGTGGATACTTGTGGTGTGTTTTTATCATAGCATCATAACATCATACAGCATCATATGCATCCACTAACCATTTCAAGGGTTCAAATCTTCATCTTTGTTCTTGTTTTGTAGGACATGGAAACTATCCGCAGAAAGACAATTCAGATCAACCTCGTAAGGGTCCCTCCTCAGCTTAAGGAACTTATATCCAGGATTCCCGAGAGCTCTTCTTTCAGTGAGAAACATGGAAGACTCATCAGTTTGGTCAACACCAACATTGAGGAAGATATGATAAAGGTCCTCTTCCAGTTCTTTGACCCTCTGCACCACTGCTTTACTTTCCTGGATTATCAATTGGTGCCTACATTGGAAGAGTTCTCCCGGCTTCTGAAGATCCCTATCCTTAGTTAACTACCCTACAACGGTACGGAAAGGGAACCCAAACTTGAAGAGATTGCTAAGGCATTACGCCTACAACCATCTGACATCAAGGGACATTGGGAGGTTAGAAGTGGTATCAAAGGGTTCTTGGCCAGGTTTCTGTTTGAGAAGGCCCAAGAATGTTGGAATTCCCTTGACTTACAAGCCTTTGAAGAAGTGGTGGCCCTCTTTGTCTATGGGTTGGTGTTGTTCCCGAATCCAGATCAGCTTATAGATATCAATGCTGTCAAGATCTTCATTTCCAAGAATCCTATACCTACGTTGCTTGGGGACTTCCTTCACTCATGTTACACTCATGAGAAAAAGAGGTGTTCTTATGTGCTGCACTCCTCTCCTGGGAAGGTGGTTTATTTCGCACCTTCCACAATCAGTTTTGAAGAACGAGCGGGGTTTGAGATGGTCACAACGATTGATGACTCTTACACATGCAGATATACATTGGTGTTCTCGGTCCAGAGAAGACGTCACTATCATTGATCGTTGTGGGGAGTTTCCTAATGTTCCTTTACTTGGAATTAGAGGAGGTATTACTTACAACCCGTGTATGGCTTGGAGACAGTTTGGTTATGCTCGGAGGGACGACCCTCATGACATGTTAATTCCTGACATAGTTTTTGACTTTGACAACGATGCACAAGGACTTCGCCAGAGGTTTATCAAAGCTTGGAGGATGCCCAGCAAGGTAGACAGCAAGACACTGGGGCACAGGAACTCCATCCCGTTGGAGCCTTATCTCAAGTGGGTACGAGCCCGCTCCCAAAAGTTAGTGATGCCATACCCTCATGTTCTCCCTGTGATCAAAGAGCCAGTGTCGGAAGGAGAGGTCTCGTACACCATTCAACATCCCGACATGCCCACATCCTGGGAAGAAATGCAGAAGAGCTGGATCCAGCTTAAGGAAGAACGGAATTCTCTTGAGTCCAGTCTACATGCTAGTGAGAAGAAGGTCTTGGAGCTCACCCGCCTACTACACGAGGAAAAGACTCTCAACACTTACATAGCTCCAAAGAGGATGCGCAGTGTCTTTTGGGATTGATTTACTTTGTAATGTTTGCCCATGAGGCCTTGATGTACTGAACAATTGTTTTTTAATGATAACGTGTGTTCCTTTTTGTCTACAACAAATTTGAACTTTCGAACCCTTGAATGCATTGCATAAACAACATATCATGCATCATGTGCATAGCAGGTACTCTTCTTTTCAGGTTGCTTAATGTTCTTCGCTGTTTATTTCAGCAATCTCATCATGAATCCTGAATCATCTACTGAGCAATCCATCAAGGCCCTCCAGGCTCAGAACGCCTAGTTCCAAGAGCTGATCATGAGTTTGGCCCAAGGTCAGGAGAAATTGAAGGCTCTGCTGGTCAAGAAGAAGAAGAAGAGAACTGTACTACTCAACACTGGCCGGAGGTTTGGTAACACACTGCAGAATAAGGTTGATCAAGATGGTTCTTCTATAGGGAAAGGCAGTCCTCAAGGGGGAAGGGTTCCTAGTCCTGTGGTCTCTGACAACGAGACCGATTTCAATGAGGAGCAGTATCCTCCAGCTGAAGACAAGTACAAGCAGTTAGAGGATCGTTTGAATGCCATGGAAATTCAACAAGTGCCTGGGTTGTATTTTGGAGACTTGGGTCTATCTTCTGGTGTGGTGATCCCACACAAGTTCAAAGCACCATCTTTCGCAAAGTATGACGGGGCGTCCTGCCCTAAGCTACATCTCAGATCTTATGTGCGGAAGATCCAGTCGTATACTGTGGACAAGAACTTATGGATCCATTTCTTCCAGGAGAGTCTTTCAGGGACTCATCTCGAATGGTTCTATCAGCTGGATGGAACCAAGGTTCGTAACTGGGAGGACTTGGCTACTGCTTTTTACAAGCAGTATCAGTATAATGCCGACCTCGCTCCTACACGTACCCAACTCCAGGGTATGTCGCTAGGATCGGGAGAAGGTTTTAAAGAGTATGCGCAGAAGTGGAGGGACCTGGCTGGCAGGGTGCAGCCACCGTTGACCGACCGTGAACTCGTAGACATGTTCTTGGGGACCCTATCCGGCCCGTTCTTCAATCATCTCATTGGTAATTCGTCTGCAGGGTTTACAAATCTCATTCTGACTGGTGAACAGATAGAAGCTGGGATGAAATCAGGGAAAATACAGAAAGGTGTGTCCTCAAGTTCTGAGAAGAAGCCTTTCAAAAAGGAAGCCAGTGCTGTGTATGGGCCCAGAAGGCAAAATAAACCAGAACGCCGCCAAGCTGTCAACGCGGTGGTGATTGCAAAGCCTGCTGTCGCTCCTCGGCAACCTAACCAACCAAGGGGTGAGAGACCCAAAAGAGAATATACTCGGCTTAGTATGACCTTGTCTCAAATCTTGCCGCAACTGTTATCGACTAACTTGGTAACCGTCAGAGAAGCTCCGAAGGTGGTGAACACAACTTCTCCGAAGTATAATCCCAATGCCCGCTGTGCTTATCACTCTGATAGCCCGGGGCATTCTACTGATGATTGTTGGGCCCTGAGAAACAAGGTTCAAGACCTTATTGATGCTAAGGAGGTTCAGTTTGAGGCGCCCGAGTGGCCCAACGTTGTGACTGCTCCTATGCCCCAGCATGGAGTAAATGCTATTGAGGAAGACATGTATTATGTTTCTGTGGATGATGTTGCTACTCCTTTATTGACTGTCAAGAGGAACTTGTTGCTGGCCGGTTTATTTCCGGGTTGTAGCAAGGGTTGCCTTCTGTGTGCTGTTTCCCCCGCTGGTTGTCCGTTGCTGAAGTCAGGCGTCCAAAACCTGATGGATAGCAAAGAGATTTTGTTTAAGAAGACCGCTGTTCCTATGGTTCCCACTGGAGAAGTATCTGTTGTCACCATCTTCAACAATCCTACCAAGGCTCCCCCGAGGAAGCCAGTCAAAATCATGTCTGTTGCACCTATTATCATTACTGTACCGGGGCCCCTCCCCTATAAATCTGACAAGGCTGTCCCATGGCACTATGGGGCAGATGTGTATGTACTTGGAGTAAAGCAGGAGTTCAACACTAGTACCGGAATCAGTAATATCACCGGTCCCGCTAAAGTTACTCGCAGTGGCAGGCTCTTCTCGCCTGACATTGCGCCACCAGTTATCAGAAGACCTCTTATCATCACGCCTACAAGTGCGCCTGTTTCCTCTCCTGATCAAGTTTCTACCCCTGCTGCCGAGTCATTTGACGCTCGGGGTAAAGGGATTGCTGATGTGCCTGCCCAGATGGAGGCACCGAAGACTGTTAATGTGGAAGCCTCCCGGAAAGAGATGGAGGAAATTCTTAAGATAATCAAAAAGAGCGATTTCAACGTCGTTGAACAGCTGGGGCATACCTCCTCCAAGATCTCCATGCTATCATTGCTGCTATGTTCAGAGGCCCATGTCAAGGCCCTGTTTCATTCCTGAAGACGGCCCATGTGCCACAAGAAACGTCTGCGGATCAATTTACTGATTGTGTAGCCAACTTGACCGCTGACAATGGGTTGGGATTCTCTGATGCTGATCTGACCGCCAAGGGAAAGAACCACAATGATGCCCTGCATGTCTCCATCGAATGCAGGGGCACTACTCTTGCACACGTGTTGGTAGACACCGGTTCTTCACTGAACGTACTGCCTAAGAAGGCCTTAGACAGGTTGGATTGTGAAGGTTTGGAGTTGAAGCCTAGTAACATCATTGTCCGAGCCTTTGACGGGTCGAAGAGAATGGTACATGGTGAAGTGGACATTCCGATCCGAGTTGGTTCCCAAGTCTTTGATTCAACGTTCTATGTGATGGACATTCGTCCATCCTATTCTTGTTTGTTGGGTCGTCCTTAGATCCACAAGGCTGGGGCTGTGACCTCCACTCTACACCAGAAGCTTAAGTACCCTGTCAGAGGGAAGATTGTTACGGTACAGGGGGAGGAAGAATACATGGTTAGTCATCTGAACTCGTTCCGGTATATAGAGATGGACGGGGAGTTTATTGAAACCCCCTTTCAACATTTCGAAGAGGTGCCTCCAACATTGGCGTCAGCTGAAACAGTGATTGAAGAAGACTTTCCTTTGAAGATGGCTTCCTTGAAGGACGCCTGGGCTGTAATTGAAAAAGGTGAATGTGCAAACTGGGGCAGGCTCCCTGATTTTACTCCTAAGACTGACAAGTTTGGGCTAGGTTTTACTGCAGAGGCTCAGAGGGCTGTACGCAAAGCAAGGATTGGAAGACCTCTCGTGTTCATCACCAACCCGAGAGTGAATGCTATTGAAGGCGATGCGGAGGAATCAGAGTTCGATAGTTGGATCTACCCGACGACCGACGGCGGACTGAACAATTGGACTGCAAAAGACCATATACCTGTTACTTTTATTACACAGTAATGAATTCCTTTGTTTTAATTTGTAATGAACAATAAATAGAAACTTTATGGCCCGGTGCCTTACCCGGGGCACCGTTGGCTTCATTTGTGAGGGCTTATTACTTGTCATTTCCATATATCATGAATAAAGACATTGGACGTTTTTCGCATTTCAAATCTTGTGCTCCCTTTCTTTCTTTCTTTATTGCAAAACAGCTATATTTACACACACTCACCTATACAGGTTTCAATCCACTCTGGATCTCACTGGTAACGACTCTGCTACTGCCAGTTATGACTTCGAAAATCCGATCAACTTAGCCGAAGACGAAGGTGAAGATGATTGTGAAGTGCCTGGTGAGCTTGCAAGGCTGTTACTCCAGGAAGAGAGGGCCATTCAGCCACATGAAGAGCCAGTGGAAACGGTAAATCTGGGTACTGAGACAGATAGAAAGGAAGTTAAGATTGGTGCCAACCTAGAGCTCAGCGTGAAACAACGGTTGATTCAGATGTTGCATGATTATGTGGAGATCTTCGCCTGGTCTTACGAAGACATGCCTGGGTTGGATACCGACATTGTGGTCCATCACTTACCTACCAAGGAAGAATGCCCTCCGGTTAAACAAAAGGTCCGCCGTATGCATCAAGAGATGTCCGAAAAGATCAAAGCTGAGGTTATGAAGCAATTTGACGCTGGTTTTCTAGCAGTGACTTCTTACCCTCAGTGGGTTGCCAACGTGGTTCCGGTGCCAAAGAAAGATGGTAAGGTCAGAATGTGTGTCGATTACAGGGATTTGAACAGGGCGAGCCCCAAGGATGACTTCCCCTACCTCACATTGATGTTCTGGTTGACAATACTGCTCAGCACAAGGTGTTCTCCTTCATGGACGGCTTTTCAGGTTATAATCAGATCAAAATGGCTCCTGAAGATATGGAAGAGACTACCTTTGTCACTCAGTGGGGCACCTTCTGCTACAAGGTCATGCCATTCGGGTTGAAAAATGATGGGGCAACCTACCAACGTACCATGGTTGCTTTATTTCATGACATGATCCATCATGAGATAGAAGTATATGTCGACGATATGATTGCAAGGTCTCAAACTGAGGAGGAACACCTTGACCCTCTCCAGAAGCTGTTTGACCGTCTGAAGTTGTACAAGCTGAGGTTGAACCCAAACAAGTGCACCTTTGGGGTAAGATCTGGAAAGTTGCTAGGCTTCGTCGTGAGCGACAAAGGTATTCAAGTGGACCCCGCCAAGGTTAAAGCCATACAAGAGATGCCAGTTCCCAAGACAGAGAAAGAAGTCAGAGGCTTTCTAGGGCGCCTGAATTATATTGCCCGATTCATCTCGCACCTAACTGCTACCTATGAGCCAATCTTCAAGTTGCTGAAGAAAGATCAGGTAGTACGTTGGAATGATGAATGTCAGGCCGCTTTTGACAAAATCAAAGAGTATCTCCAAGAACCACCCACTCTTATGCCACCGGTTGAAGGGAGACCTCTAATACTATACCTGACAGTACTTGACAGCTCAATGGGGTGTGTGTTGGGGCAGCATGACGAGTCTGGCCGAAAAGAGCACGCCATTTATTACCTTAGCAAAAAGTTTACCGACTGTGAGACCCGATACTCACTGCTCGAGAAAACTTGCTGCGCTTTGGTATGGGCTGCTCGCCGACTGAGACAGTATATGCTGACTCATACTACCCTGTTGATTTCAAAGATGGATCCAATAAAGTACATATTCGAAAAGCCTGCTCTGTCTGGAAGAATAGCAAGATGGCAAATGATCTTGACAGAATACGACATCCAGTACACGACTCAGAAAGCTATCAAGGGAAGTGTATTGGCAGACCATTTGGCACACCAGGCAGTGGATGACTACCAGTCAATGAACTTTGAATTTCCTGACGAGAGCATCATGATAGTGACTGACTGTGAAGTACCTGGACCGGATGAAGGACCTGAGGAAGGATCCCGATGGTCCATGCACTTTGACGGAGCCTCCAACGCTTTGGATAACGGTATTGGCGCTGTGATCATATCCCCTCAAGGCACTCATACTCCACTCACTGCCCGACTATGTTTCAACTGCACCAACAACATGGCGGAGTATGAGGCGTGCATCATGGGTCTTCAAGCTGAGATTGACTTAAGGATCAAGTTTCTGAGTGTCTTCGGAGATTCCGCTCTCGTGATCAATCAGATCAAAGGCGAGTGGGATACGAAACACCCAAACCTTATTCCCTACAAAGAATGTGTGTTGACATTGATCCCCCATTTCACAAAGATAACTTTTGAACACTTCCCAAGAGAGGAAAATCAGCTGGCGGACGCGTTGGCTACGATGTCTTCCACGTTCAAAGTCAAATGGGACAACGAGGCTCCCCGGATCATTATCTGGAAACTGGACGAACCTGCATATTATTGTGATCTTGAGGCTGAGACGGTAACTGAAAAACCCTGGTATCATGAGGTGAAGAGGTATCTGGAAGCTCAAGAATACCCTGAAGGTGTATCCGTCAACGACAAGAATTTTCTGAGAAGGTTCGCTGCAAAGTTCTTCCTCAGCAACGGCATTCTATACAAGCGAAACCATGATTCAACTTTACTGCGTTGTGTGGATAAGACTGAAGCAGAAAGGATCATGGCAGAGCTGCATGAAGGTACCTTCGGAACACATTCCAGTGGACACACCATGGCAAAGAAAATCCTTCGGGCAGGATATTTCTGGTCCACAATGGAAGCCGACTGTTACCAACATTCTCGGACATGTCATAAGTGCCAGATATACGCTGATAAGGTGCACGTTCCTCCAGTCCCTCTGAATGTCTTGACTGCACCTTGGCCCTTTGCAATGTGGGGCATTGATATGATCGGCGAGATTAAACCTACGGCATCCAACGTGCATCGCTTCATCCTGGTGGCGATCGATTACTTTACAAAGTGGGTTGAAGCAGCTTCCTACGCTACCGTAACCAAGAACGTCGTGGCACGGTTCATTCGACACAACTTGATCTGTCGATACGGCGTCCTGGAAAGGATCATTACGGACAATGGTACCAATCTTAACAACAAGATGATCACTGAGCTCTGCGAGCAATTCAAGATACAACACCACAACTCTTCTCCCTACCGGCCGAAGATGAATGGGGCTGTCGAAGCAGCTAATAAGAATATCAAGAAGATTGTGCAGAAGATGACAGTGACCTATAAAGATTGGCACGAGATGTTACCGTTTGCTCTTCATGGGTACCGTACCTCAGCAAGAACGTCAACCGGGGCCACTCCCTTTTCCTTGGTCTATGGCATGGAGGCAGTCTTGCCGATTGAAGTCCAGATACCCTCTCTCCGGATAATGAAGGATGTAGGCTTGAGCGAAGATGACTGGATCCAGACTCGACTTGATTAGTTAAACCTAATCGACGAAAAGAGACTCACTGCTATCTGTCATGGTCAAACGTATCAAAAACGGATGATCAGGGCATTTAACAAGAAAGTCAGACCACAAGAGTATCAAGTTGGGGACCTGGTAATCAAGCGCATCATTCTTCCTCAAAGTGATCCCAGGGGCAAATGGATCCCTACGTACGAAGGGCCATTTGTGGTTAAACATGTCTTCTCAGGAGGAGCCATGATTCTAACCACCATGGACGGTGACGACCTTCCTCACCCCGCCAATGCAGACATAGTAAAAAGATACTACGCATGATAAAAGACCCGCTAGGTTGACATACCTAGGCAAAAATTAGGGCTTCCCGGCGAACCAAAAGGGTTCGGGAAAAAATAAGGGATGAAATGAAAAAATCTGTACACCCGGCAAGTTGAAAACCTGAAAAGGCGGCTTGGGCAAAAATGGGTATCCCGGTGGACTGAAAACCCGAAAGGGCGGTCCAGGCAAAACTTAGGGATTAAAGCGTAATACTATGTCGCATTGGATCACCTTGCATCCAGAATCCGGTATCAACCTCAGATTCAGACGGCATCGATCAATCAGCTTCATCTTCAACTGAGCAGCCAAGTGATGAGACGCTCGAAGATATAAAGGCAATAGCAGAGTTGGAACTCAGTGGGATTACTCTTTTCACATAGCTGTTTTGTTTTCTTTGTACAAATTGTATAAACTCTGTTGTTCGGCGGTGTTCTCTTACTAGGACGTCAGCCTCTTGTACATAAACGCCTATTTACAGGCAAATTCAAAAATCAATACAAATTCACTTTTCAGACCAATTGCCAATTATTTTTTCCCTTTTTCAGTTTTGTTTTGTAAAGAACGTCCAATGTTCAATTGTGATATATGCATTTGACACTAATTGCTAACTCGTAAATATTTGCATGCGAAACAAAGGATTAATTACATGTAATATCAGAAACAGGGGCAATAATGAGTTATCTAAAGCGATCTAATTTCTCTGTCCACCAAGGTACCAAGGTAAGTTCGGCTGAAGAAGGTAACCAAGATATCTTAATTCCCCAGAGAGTGAGCCAAGATTCAACAATTCTCCCCCAAGCAGAGAAGGCACAATACCTCCAGCAAGTCTGCAACACTCTCCCCGAACAAAGTTATCCTCTGTCAGCCTCAAGGAAGTGGGTATCCCCTAGAAGATCTCAATATTCCCCAGCGAACGGAGTATACAGACATTCCTAACAAGCATCCCCGGCAGTCTTATTATAAGATTGTTCCCTGGCGGTATACCGGACGTCTAGTGGAGCCACTTCCCCAGTACAGTCTCAAAAGTCTCCCCAGGAGAGTTGAATCAATCTCCCCAGTAGGAAGCTTATCCCTAGTAGATTCTGGAAGTTGTCCCCTACAGAGCACAAACGCGCCTCCCCGGCCTTATTCAGAAGGTTATTCCCCACCAGGATATAACTGGGTTATCCTCAGCCAAAAACCACGGAAAGATCGTCCCCGGCGAAGTCTTCCTATCCCCTGCGGAGTTCATCAAATCTTTCAACAAAGCTCAACAATGGTATCCCCAGCGGAGTTATCATCAACCTCAGCAAAGTACCTCTCTTTCCCCACAGAGTATTTCCCCGCAGAGTAATATCTCCAACAAGTTTATTCCCCAACAGAGTCATCTTCTCCTATCGTTTTATTCTTGCAATCATCCCCAGCGGGAACGAAAAGCTTTACTCTTTAACATCAGCCCAGGATTCGAACTCCCGGCATTCGTCAAGGATTTATTTTCCTAGACGAAAACACATTCATAAACATCACATCTTCATACATTATAGCATGCATATACGCATCATGAACATACAATCTCATTTATTCTGAGAACATCACGCACTTCATATATCATGGCATCGCATATAACTAACGTTTTGTCTTTTCAGGACAAAGGTCAATACAAAGATAATTACTATCAATTGTCGCAATTCCAGATTCGATTCCTGTATCCGGCCAGGGCATATCTGTGATCGACTATTTTCCGGACTCGATTCCTGTATCCTGCCAGGGCACGTCTGAAGAGTTTGAAGATCCGATTCCTGTATCTTGCCAGGGTGTATTTGTTGACGACTATTTTCCAGACTCAATTCCTGTATCTTGCCAGGGCACGTCTGAAGAGTTTGAAGATCCGATTCCTGTATCTTGCCAGGGTGTATCTGTTGACGACTATTTTCCAGACTCGATTCCTGTATCTTGCCAGGGCACGTCTGAAGAGTTTGAAAATCCGATTCCTGTATCTTTCCAGGGTGTATCTGTTGACGACTATTTTCCGGACTCGATTACTATATCCTGCCAGGGCACGTCTGAAGAGTTTGAAGATCCGATTCCTGTATCTTGCCAGGGTGTATCTGTTGACGATTATTTTCCAGACTCGATTCCTGTATCTTGCCAGGGCACGTCTGAAGAGTTTGAAGATCCGATTCCTGTATCTTACCAGGGTGTATCTGTTGACGACTATTTTCTAGACTCGATTCCTGTATCTTTCCAGGGCACATCTGAAGAGTTTGAAGATCTGATTCCTATATCTTGCCAGGGTGTATTTGTTGACGACTATTTTCCGGATTCGATACTTGTATCCAGCCAGGGCACATCCACATGAAGAGTTTGAAGATCAACTCCTGTAACAGGCCAGGTAATTATTTTTCTTTCTCAGGTACGCAAGTTCTCGCTAAGGAATCTCTTACGCGATCGACAACCTCCCAATGGCATCTATAAGCCCATCTCCACAACTACCATTACAGTTCCAAATGGCATCTATAAGCCCATTCCCGACGAGGTTCCGTCACAACTCCAGATGACATCTATAAGCCCATCCCCCTATCCATCATCTCTCCAAATGGCATCTGTAAGCCCATTCCCTACATCACACTGTTGATATTCTACTATGCGAGTGCAAATTTCTGGGCACTCTAGTGTTCAATCATCTCCCACCTTCGGATTACGAAAGGCACGCCAGCCAATCTACATCCTCAGGTTTAAGAAGATTGAACAGGGGAAACTGTTGTACCCCAAAATTTTCCCTCCCATATTCTTCAAGATTTGGCAAGATCAAGCTTCAAAATCTCTCAAGGGTTGCACAGTCCAATTGCCTCCTAACACAGTCAAAATTAGGGTTTTGGTTCTTGCAAAGAAATTGAGGTTTTTAAGGGTCCAATCAAGTCTCATATGCTCATATACATTGTCAAACACCCATATTTCAAGTTTCAAGACTCACAGCATCAAGTTGCACAGTCAAAAACCCTAATTGCTCCACAGTCAACTGCAGGGGTAAAATGGTCATTTGACAGTCAAGTCAAAATTTTTGATCAACATCTTATTTTGAAGCCACAATCATCATTTGATCAATTCTTGATCATGATTCCACAAGCATGGCTCAAAAAGTCTCAAGATGCAAAAGTTTCTATTTTTGGACAGCTGAAAAGTCAACTGTAACTTGACCAAGGCATAACTTCTTCATGGTTTATCAGAAAAATTCCATCCAATGCTCATTTTTAAGAGAATGACATTTCCTACAACTAATCTGCACACTCCAAGTCCAAGAAATGCTTTCACAAAAAGTTATCAATTTCAACATTATAGGTCATTTTCAAAAGTCAACAAAAAGGCACTTTAAGTCAAAGACCATAACTTGAGATTGGTAAATAAAAATGACATGGGACCAAAGGCATTGGTTAGAGGACTTCAAGAACTTTCCAAAATGTCCAAGAACATGTTCATAGCTTCAAAATTGAGCAAAATATGCATTGGAGAAGTTGGGAAATTTTTGGGAATTTTCAAAAGTCAACTTTGCCTAAAACACTTCAAATTTGTTAATGGGCCTCAATTTCTTTCTTGAATCATTACCCAAAGCCTATGCACGACCCAATGAGCTCAAAATAATTTATTTTCTTATTTTTAATTAATTAATTGGATTTATATTTATATTAATTCATTTAATTAGTTTTTATTATAAGAAAATTCAAAGATATGATTTTGTAGATCTTTTTGTGCAGCAAATCAAACTAGGGCAAGCTGGCCAAGTCGTTTCACATCCAAAAAAGGAAAATCATCCATAATTGGCAAAGATTTCAATGAAAAAAGATTGAAAAATATATGATGGAAATCAAAGATATGAAACATCAATTCATGGACTTTTGGGCCAAGGTTTTGACCTAGAATCATTCACATACAAAGGCACAAGTGAACCCTACTCATACATACACGAAACAGCTGCTCATGCTCCATAACCAAATTGCAAATTTTCAACAAAAAGCTTGAAACTGATTTCATACTGGCAGGGTAATTCAAGGCCTCAAAACGTTTCCATTGCATTACTGACATTGCTAGGAAACTATTGGCATCAAGAACAAGCTTCCATACTCAAAGAAACGGTAGAACAGAGTCACGTTTCTTCACAAATATTTCGTAATCGAATTTTAATTTCCACGCATCATTCATGTGTTTTGATTATTGATTTATGCTATTAACATCTTCCTGAAGCGTTTGGTATAGTTTAATTGTTCTAAATTTGCTTGAAACGAAATTCACCATTGAAGAATATTAGGTTTTCAGAAGCTTCAAATTAGGGCTTTCCTTGTATGGAAAAATTAGACCTTTAGACCTATACAGCTGAATTCAGAAGCTCAAGACGAATCAAATGATACCCTCGCGCCCTTTTTATATTTCCTCCTCTTCTAATCGCTATTTTCACAAGCTTCAGTTTGTGGGGGTTTAAAACCCCCGCTACTTGTTTCATATGATTGCAGGCAAACGAAGACGAAGCACGCGTGGCATATTGTGACTGGGGCGTTCAAACTTTGGCGCAGTTTTTTTATATTTCAGCATAACTGACCTTTTTTATATATTATATTTTCTATCCATTATGTATACAAACAAACGCAATAGCTCAGCTGGTTGGCAACGTGTCCCTCAAGCGTTGGGACCTGGGTTCGATTCCCAGGTCCCCCCACATAATTCATAACGTTTGTTTTAATGTCTTCTAGTGCAGCGTTTCATTCAGTGGCCTACCATGAGCCTCATGATTGTGCTTGCCAAGTGGACAGGAGATCCCATCCAATGGTCAGGAGGTGAATTCCATGGTACACTCCAGTCAACCATCAAACACGTGATACCAAAAGGTCAAACAGGCTTTGTCTAATGAGCCAAGATTCTTCCAATAACACCTCCACATGGGCCTGACACCCCCCTTGGTTCGCTTTATTTTTTTTATTCTCTTTTCTTTTCTTTTAATTTCTTTTAATCATTTAATTGTTTTAATTATTTTTTCTTATTTTTTTTTTACCATAAATTAATTTTCCATAATAAAAATAGAAAATCAAAAATGTAAAATATATTTAATTATTATTAATTCATCACTAACATATTTTTTGTAAATAAACTCTAACAATTAATCTAGTTAATTTAGGTTTTAACTCACTTTCCTTAATAAATAAAAAATGCATAGAATTAGGTTTTTGACATTTTATCTTTTTCTTAATTAATTTTTCCTCATTATTTATTATTATTATTAATCATTATTTTTGTAAATAAATATGTAAATTAACTAATTAGTTTAAATTAGGTCAACTTTGACGTTTTATTAATAATTAAAATAATTTAGAACTAGGGTTTCCTTCTAATTGTAATTTTCTTATTTTCATTAAATACAAAAACATAAAGAACAATTTTCTTTCTTTAATCAAATAAGAATTAGACTTTAATTTAATTTAATTTCAAGCAAAGGGTCAAAACCCTCGGACGTTCAATTTTAATTCATTTCGCGCATTATTTTCTTTCGAATATTATGTAACTGCTCAAGGATGTAATAGTAATTAGGTATTTTATTTACTTTCCGCATCTTTTATCAAACGGGTCTTTGTATTTTGGCGATGTATAGACCCGCGCCTTGTAATAGCGTAGCTTTATATTTCCGTCTTTTAATTTTTCGCACTCTTAAATTCTAAATTGCATGAAAGAATGGATGGTAATTAAAAACAATGCGTAGCTCACAATGCCATGATCAAAGATAAAATATAAACTGAAAACAACACACGAATACACACACCACTTCTAGGGTATGCCTCACCTGTTGCCTTCGAAACGTGGTCGTCAAGTATAAGACGTTTTAGTAAGTCCTTATGTCCATGATCCAGTTGCCTCGAAACGGTTTCCTCGAATCAGTTGCCTCGAAATAGTTGCCTCGAAACGGTTGCCTCAGATTAAAAAAGGATCAAGGACATAAGGGTAGCTTCTAAGGTGTCCTGCTGTTGCTTCGGTGACCACGTTGTCCCTACACTCGAATTGACCCGAACACCTCCAACGGTGGTGCTACCTACCTCTCAATGGTGGGATGGCACTACCTTAAGGACATTTACACAGCCTAATTCCTTAGGGTAGGTAGATGACTCATGGATACTTGCTCTATTCAAAAACAAATCAAAAATCTTTTCACACCGACACTTTCAAAAGTTTTCAAAACAATTTTTCAAACACTCTTGAGGACAGATACAAGAGTTATTCATAAATCCTTCAATGAAACTTTTTTTCAAACCCACTCACATCTTGAAAAGCAAACATTTTGAAAACATAAGAGCAAGTATCTAAGAGCCCATGGATAACCATGGATAGAAAGGGTGCTAACACCTTCCCTTTCTATAAATTTACCTCCCGAACCGAGAAACGTTCTCATAAGGAATTTTGCTGTGCTTTTGTCTTGTCCATGTTGGAGAAAATAAAAGACGGTGGCGACTCTTGCTTCCGCGACATTTAGCGAACCAGCGTTAAACAGTCAGTTCTAAATCCACCGATCACACCTACCATTCTCAGAGTCATGGCCACAATATAAATGACTGCTGGGCTCTGAGAAATAAAGTACAAGATCTAATTGAAGCCAAGGAGATTGAGTTTGATGCTCCGGAGAAGCCCAATGTCATAACTGCTCCCATGCCTAAGCACAACCGTGGAGTTAATGCCATTGATACTGATGTGTTCGTTACCTCTGTTGATGAAGTTTCTACTCCTCTTATGACTGTTAAGAAGAATTTGTTGTTGGCTGGTTTATTTCTGGGTTATGGTGAAGGTTGCCACATGTGTTCATCTCTGCCCACTGGTTGCTATTTGCTGAAAGCAAGTTATCAACGCCTGATGGACAGTAGAGAAATTTTGTTCGAAAAGACTTCGATTCTGACTTTCCCGTGTGAAGATATTGCCATTATAAACATTTCCACCAATCCTTCCAAGGTCTCCTCTAAAATACCTGTTAGAATTACACCTGCTCCAAGAATTGCTCTGTTAATAATCACTTTTCCTATTCCTGTATCGTACTCCTCGGACAAAGCTGTTCCTTGGAATTATGGCACGATGTTTACTATCACGGCGTTAAAAAAGATATGAAGAATGAAGAGGCTGATCCCGATATCAGTAACATTGTTGGGACCACCAAGATCACCAAAAGTGGAAGGGTTTTCTATCCCGATATCTCCCCAAAGACTGTCACTAAGCCTATTGTTATATCATCTACTGTTCCTACTGGTACTTCCATCACTACTCTCGTTATTACTCCAATTGTTACTCCTGTCGTTGAGTCATCTTGGAATCGGGGAAAAGAAGTTGTAGGTGAGCCTTCCCGAACAGAGGCACCTAGAAAATTTGTTGTGGAATCCTCTAAGAAATAGATAGAGGAAATCTTAAAAATGATCAAGAAGAGCGACTACAATATGGTCGAGCAGCTGGGGCAGACCCCTTCGAAAATATCGATGTTATCTCTTTTGTTATGTTCCGAGGCCCAAGAAAATGCTTTGATTGCATTCCTTAAGACTGTGCATGTGCTGCAAGAAACCTCAACCGATCAATTCAAAGACTGTGTGGGTAGCTTGACTGCTGACAATGGGCTGGGTTTTTCATATACCGACTTGACACCGAAAGGAAGGAAGCATAATGATGCTCTGCATGTCTAGATCGAATGCATGGGCATTAATATGGCTCATTTTGTGGTGGACACTGGATCTTAACTGAATGTTCTGCCTAAGAAGGCTCTTGATCAGCTAGATTATGAAGGCTTGACCCTAAAGCCCAATAACATTGTGGTGATGGCTTTTGACAGGTCGAAGAGAATGGTGCATGGGGAGGTGGACATCCCTGTCAAAGTGGGCTCTCAGACCTTTGAGTACACCTTCTACGTGATGGACATCAGACCATCATACTCTTGTTTGTTGGGTCGTCCTTGGATCCATGAAGTTGGGGCTGTTACTTCTACGCTACACCAAATGCTGAAATGTCCGGTGAAAGGGAAGATTGTCAATGTGCATGATGAAGAGGAGTATATGGTGAGCCACCTGAACTCCTTCAGGTATGTGGAGATGGACAGGGAATTCATAGAGACTCCTTGTCAGAATTTTGAAGAGGTTCCCCAGATTTTGGTGTCGACCGAGACTACTACTAGCACCAAACCTCCTCTAAAGATGGCTTCTCTCAAGGACGCCAGTGCAGCAGTTGAAGAAGTTGGGTGTAACAATTGGGGGCAGCTTCCTGATTTTATTCACAAAACTGACAAATTTGGTTTAGGCTTTACATCAGGAGCTCAAAGCGTTGTTCGACGCGCTCAGGTTGGAGGACCTCCCCTATGCATCAACAATCGTGGAATCAATTCTATTAAAGACAGTGAATAAGATTTTGATATTGACAGATGGATCTACCTGACTACCAACGGTGGACCGAATTATTGGACGGCTAGAGATTTTATACCAGTTTCTTTTATTCTGCAATAATTGTTTTACTTGTTTTCCGAGTTTGTAATAAATAATTTAAACTTTATGGCCTTGTATCTTACCCGAGGCACAATGGTTCTATCTGTGAGGGTCATTATATGCCATTTAATATATCATTAATAAAACATTGGACGTTCCTTGCATACAAATTTTGCGCTCTCTGTTTTTCTTTTCTGTTTTTACTTTATCAATACAGCTATGCTCTTACACACACTCACATATCCAACTGCAGATCCATATCCACCCTGGATCCCATTGATAACAGTTTTGCTATTGCCAGTCATGACTTCAAAAATCCGATCAACCAAGCCGAGGACGAAGGTAAGGACGATTGTGAGGTGCCTGGAGAACTTGGTATACTGTTACAGTAGGAAGAAAGGGTTATACAACCTCATGAAGAGCCAGTTGAGACGATAAACTTGGGAACAAAGGTGGATAGAAAAGAAGTCAAGATAGGCACAAATCTGGAGACTAAGATCAAACATCGGTTGATACAAATGTTGCACAACTATGTTGAGATCTTCGGCTGGTCATATGAAGACATGCCTGGTTTAGACACTGATATTGTGGTACATCGTCTTCCGACTAAAGAAGATTGTCCTCTGGTTAAATAGAAGGTCCGCTGCATGCGCCCTGAAATTTCGGAGAAGATCAAGGCAGAGGTCATGAAGTAGTTCAACATTGGGTTCTTAGCCGTCACCTCATTTCTGCAATTGGTTGCTAACATCGTTCTAGTGCCAAAGAAGGACGGTAAGGTAAAAATGTGTGTGAACTACAGACACATGAACAGGGCAAGCCCCAAGGAAGACTTCTCGCTTCCCCATATTAACATTCTAGTTGACAGCACCATGCAACACAAAATCTTCTCCTTCGTGGATGGTTTCTCTGGCTACAACGAGATCAAGATGGCTCCTGAAGACATGGAGAAGACAACCTTCATCACACAGTGGGGCACCTTCTGTTACAAGGTGATGCCTTTTGGGTTGAAGAATGCTAGGGAAACTTATCAGTGAGCCATGGTCGCTTTGTTCCACGATATGATTCACCATGAGATCGAGGTTTATGTTGATGACATGATAGCCAGATCCCAAACTAAGGAAGAGCACCTTGACCATCTAAAGAAGTTGTTTGACAGGTTGAAGACATACAAGCTGAGGCTAAATCCAAACAAGTGCACTTTCAGGGTAAGATCTGGTAAGCTCCTAGGGTTGATCGTCAGTGACAAAGGTATTCAGGTAGACCCTGCAAAAGTAAAGGCCATACAAGAGATGTCTTCTCCCCGTACTGAGAAGGAAGTTAGAGGCTTCTTGGGACGCCTGAACTATATCGCTAGGTTCATTTCACATCTGACTGCTACTTGTGAGCCCATCTTCAAACTTTTGAAGAAAGATCAAGTGGTAAAGTGGAATGATGAATGCCAGATTGCTTTCGAAAGGATAAAAGAATACTTTCAAGAACCACCAATTTTGATATCTCCGGTTGAAGGAAGACCTTTGATATTGTACTTAACAGTGCTAGACAATTTAATGGGGTGTGTGCTGGGGCAGCATGACGAGTCTGGTCGAAAAGAGCACGCAATATACTACCTTAGCAAAAAGTTTACCGACTGTGAGACAAGATACTCACTGCTCAAGAAAACTTGCTACGCTTTGGCATGGGCTGCTCGCCGACTAAGACAATATATGCTAACCCACACTACCTTGTTGATATCTAAGATGGATCCAATCAAATACATCTCCGAGAAGCTCGCACTCTCCAGAAGAATAGCGAGATGAAAGATGATCTTAACTGAATACGATATACAATATACAACCCAGAAAGCGATCAAGGGAAGTGTATTAGCAGATCATTTGGCTCATCAGGCTATGGATGACTACCAGTCCATGAATTTTGAGTTCCCGGATGAGAATATTATGCTGGTAACTGATTATGAAGAACCTGGACCGGATGAAGGACCTGGGGAGGGATCACGATGGACCATGGTTTTTGATGGAGCTTTGAACGCACTCGGTAATGGCATTGGCACCGTAATCATATATCCTGAGGGTTGTCATACTCCTTTCACTGCCCGACTATGTTTCAACTGCACTAACAACATGGCGGAGTATGAAGCCTGCATCATGGCTCTCAAAGTTGCTATCGATCTCAGGATCAAGTTCTTAAATGTCTTCGGGGATTCAGCCTTGGTGATAAGCCAGATCAAAGGCGAATGGGATACGAAGCATCCGAATCTCATCCCATACAAAGAGCACGTACTGACATTGCTCCCGCACTTTGAGGAGGTAACCTTTGAACATTTCCCACGAGAGGAGAATCATCTAGGGGACGCGCTAGCTACCATGTCTTATATGTTCAAAGTCAGGTGGGACAACGAAGCTCCCTGAATCACCGTTGAAAGGTTGGATGAACCAGCGCACTGCTGCGAGATTGATACTGAAGAGGTAGCAGATAAACCTTGGTTTCACGAAGTAAAAAGGTATCTCGAGGCTCAAGAATATCCCGAAGGGGCATCTGTCAATAATAAGAAGTTTCTGAGAAGGTTCACCGCAAAATTCTTCCTCAGTAATGGAATCCTCTACAAGCGCAATCATGACTCTACCTTACTGCGGTGTGTAGACAAGAGCAAAGCAGAGAGGATTATGACAAATTTACACAAAGGTACTTTCGTAACCCAGTCAAGTGGACATACCATGGCTAAGAAGATCCTACAGACAAGATACTACTGGTCCACTACGGAAGCAGATTGTTATCAGCACTCCCGAACCTGTCATAAGTGCCAAATGTATGCTGATAAGGTGCATGTGCCTCTGGTTCCTTTGAATGTCTTGACAGCTCCTTGGTCCTTTGCAATGTGGGGCATTGACATGATCGGGGAAATCAGACCTACCGCTTCCAATGGGCATCGCTTCATCCTGATGGCTATTGATTGCTTCACGAAGTGGGTTGAGGCTGCCTCTTTTGCTACTGTAACCAAGAACGTTGTGGCGCGGTTTATCAGGAATAACCTGATCTGTCGGTATGGTGTGCCGGAGAGAATTATCACTGCCAATGGTATGAATCTCAACAACACGATGATCACCGAGCTCTGTAAACAATTCAAGATACAACATCATAACTCTTCTCCCTACCGGTGGAAGATGAATGGCGTTGTTGAAGCAGCTAACAAGAACATCATAAAGATTATACAGAAGATGACGGTGACATACAAAGACTGAAATTAGATGTTACCATTCGCTCTTCATACGTACTGTACCTCAGCACGAACGTCAACAGGGGCAACACTCTACTCTCTAGTATATTGCTTGGAGGCAGTCTTACCCATTGAAGTCCAGATTCCTTCTTTAAGGATTATGAAAGACGCGGGTTTGAACGAAGACGACTGGATCCAAACTCGACTTGATCAACCAAATCTGATCGACGAAAAGAGACTTACTGCTGTCTATCATGGTCAAACGTGTCAAAAACGGATGATCAAGGCTTTTAATAAAAAGGTCAGACGCCAAGAGTATCAAGTCGGGGATTTAGTGATCAAGCGCATTATACTGCCGCAAGGTGATCCCAAGGGCAAATGGACTCCCACATACGAAGGGCCTTTTGTGATTAAAAACATCTTCTCGGGTGGAGCCATGATTATAACCACCATGGACGGTGACAACCTTCAACACCCTGTCAATGCGGACATAGTGAAAAGATACTACGTATTATAAAAGACCCGCTAGGTTGACTGGCCTAGGCAAAAGTAAGGGCTTCCCGGCGAACCAAAGGGTTCGGGAAAAAATAAGGGATGAAAATGGAAAATATTCTGTACACCCGGCAAGTCGAAAACAGGAAAATGCGGCTTGGGCAAAAAGGGGTATCCCAGTGGATTGTAAACCCGAAAGGGCAGTCCAGGAAAAAGTTAGGGATGTAAAGCGTATCATTATGTACCATTGGATCACCTTGCGACCACACCTCAATATCAACCATCAAGCTCGAACGACACCGATCAATATAATCATCTCCAGACAAGTAGCAAAGTGATGAGACGCTCGAAGATATAGCGGCAATAGCAGACTTGGAACCCAATGGGATTGTTGTACATAACTATTTTATTTTTCACACAATATTGTATAACTTCTATTGTTACGGCGGAATTCTCTTACTAGAGCGTCAGCTTCCTTGTACAAAAAACTCCTATTATAGGCTAACTGTGAAAATCAATACAAATCATTTTTACAAAAAAAAACTATGTGTTTTTTCTTTTTGTTTTGTTTTGCAAGAACGTACAATTGTTTATTCTTGACATATGCATTTGAATATGATTTTTGTTCACAAATGTTTGCATAAGAAACAGAAATACAATCGCTCGTAACTTAAGAAACAGAGGCAAAAACTAAAAATGTCAAACTCGACAGTTACTCTGTCCTGCAGGTATCAGGGCAGAGACAACCTTGAAACAAAGTCATCAATACATACGACCTCACAACATGTGTACTCCCCACAGAGTAAAGGTAATCAAAGCGTTGATGTCAGCTCCACCAAAATAGGAAGTACTTTCCCCAGCCAAATTTCATAATCGCAACCAGGTCATAAAATTTTCCTCCCAAGAAGAGTTTATTTCCTTGAATGCAAAATCTCAATCCCTGGCAGAGTTTACCCCTCCAGTTATGGAAGTTCACTTTCCAACAGAATTATTCCCCCGCAGAGTTCTTCTCAAACTGAGTCTCTCCCTGGCAGAATATTCACAAACAACAAGGAGTAAATCTCCAGCATAGTCATTTCCGTTCACCATCCCCAGCGGAAGTAGAAGAACCACAATTCTCTACAACAGTCAGGAATGTTATACTCTTTAGCAGCAGTCAGGGATTTACTTTCCCAAACTCGGATATGTCACAATTACATCTCATGCTCATACATAATGACATGCGCATACATATCACATACAACATAATCTCATTTATTTTGAGAACATCATCTCGCAACGCATTTCCTGCATCGCATATAATTAACCCTGTTATCTTTTCAAGAAAGACAATTATCACCAAAAATTCCAGAAGTTATACATGTCATATATGCAGACAGCCAATGAAAAAATCAGTTCCCAAAACCAAACGGGTCAACTAAGCTACGTGACCAAATGAAGTGACCATATGACCCAGTTTCCTTCCCAAAAGCCCTACTATACAGGCTTTCATTCCGAAGTAACCCTACTATCCAGGTTCCTTCCCTTAAGCCTTACTATCCAGGATTTCATTCCGAAGTAACCCTACTATCCAGGTTCCTTCCCATAATCCCTACTATCTAGGCTTTCATTCCAAAGTAACCCTACTATCCAGGTTCCTTCTCATAGCCATACTATCCAGGATTTCATCCCGAAGTAACCCTAATATCCAGGTTCCTTTCATAGCCCTACTATCCAGGCTTTCATCTCAAAGTAACCCTACTATCCAGGTTCCTTCTCATAGCCCTACTATCCAGTCTTTCATCTCAAAGTAACCCTACTATACAGGTTCCTTCTCATATCCCTACTATCCAGGCTTTCATCTCGAAGTAACCCTACTATCCAGGTTCCTTCCCATAAGCCCTACTATCCAGGCTTTCATCTCGAAGTAACCCTACTATCCAGGTTCCTTCCCATAAGCCCTACTATCCAAGCTCTCATGTTGAAGTAACCCTACTATCCAGGTTCTTTCCCATAAGCCCTATTGTCCAGTCTTTCATCTTGAGGTAACCCTACTATCCAGGTTCCTTCTCATAGCCCAACTATCCAGGCTTTCATCTTGAAGTAACCCTACTATCCAGGTTCCTTCTCATAGCCTTACTATCTATACTTTCATCTTGAAGTAACCCTACTATCCAGGTCCCTTCTCTCTTATCTCCAGACAACAGTTTATGACACTGTAAGACCTGGACCCGACCAGTTACGATTGATTTATCATTTCCCCACTAAGTCATTGTGCAGCCTGGACCTGACCAGATATGAAGTTTACTTCAACTTCCTCAATCAGGAGTTAATTCCCCAGTAGAGTAATGGAAAACTAAAGCTCCTATACTCTATTTCCCCAAACATAAATCAACATTCCCCGGTGAAGCCCTACTCAATGGAAGGTACAAGAATTCTCATAAAGGAATATCTTATGCAACCGATATCTTTTCTGGATGGCATCTTTAAGCCCATCTTCAACGATTCTTTGTCGACTTCCAAATGGCACTTGTAAGCCCATTCCCGATATCACCAATCAGTATTACTTCATGCGAGTGCAAATTTTTGGGCACTCTAGTGTTCAATCATCTTCTACCTTCAGATCACGAAAGGTAGACCAGCCAATCTACATCCTCAGGTTTAAGAAGATTGAACAGGGGCAGCTGTTGTACCCCAAAATTTTCCCTCTCATTTTACTCAACATATGTTCACTGAAATCCTCAACTTGCCCAAGGATGCCCAAGGATTGATCAGGCAAATGCTCTCTTAAGACAATGAACCTCAAATTTCATCAAGATGGATACACTCCAAAGGTCTCAAATATTTTACATGATCCTAATATGTTCTCAAGAACATCCATGTCAAGTCTCATGCCTTGTACAAGAAGTTTTCTCAGTCAACTGCTCAAATGCCTGAAAACCAACTGTGTTAGGTCAAAAGTCAAATGTGACCCACATACAGTCAAACTTCAATATTTTTGGTCAACATCAACATTTTGAAGTAACATCCATCATTTGGTCAAGGTTTGATCATGATTCCTCAAGGAATGCCCCAAATTCATCAAAACTCAAAAGTTGCTAAATTAGGGTTCCTATAGGAAAAGTCAACCAAACTTTGACCAAGCATAACTCTCTCATGATTTATCATAAATTTCCCATCTAAGGCTCATTTTGAATAGGATGCAATTCCCTACAACTCATCTTCATCCCTCAAGTTCAAAAAATGCACTCATGAAAAGATATGAATTCAGACATTACAAGAGATTTCAAAAAGTCAACAAAAACACCTTTTGGGTCAAAGTTTCTTACATGAACATGGAATATACAATTTAAATGAAATCAAAAGGGTTGTTTATAGGACATCCTAAGCTTTCTAAAAAGTCAAAGAACACCCTCTTAGGGTCAAAATTGAGAGAGATGTGCATTTTCAAAGTTCGCCATTTTTGGAAATTTGCACAAAGTCAACCATGCCCAAATGCATTTTTTCTTCAAATGGGCCCAACCTTTTATGCTTGTATCTTGTTCCTAACATGGTAAATGACCCATGAACCATTCCATGCCTCATTAATTTTTTTTAATTTAATGTGATTTTATTCATTTAAAATTCAAATAAATCATGTAAATTGCTTTTGGAATGATATTGGCATTAAATGAAGATGATATGTGCTAGCATATCGGGATCAAATCATACAAGGGTGATTGGAGCAAGAATGGCATGATTTGTCTTATTTTGGAAACAAATAATGCAAGTAATAATCAAGATCTTTTCTCCATAAATTTCAAGATTCAAGTTGTTTTTTGTTGACCTAATACACTCTATTACATATACACAATGCATCCAAGGCAAAAGAACAAGGTTTGAGTGGTGAAAATCGTCAGAACAAATATTGAGTTTTTTTGCAAAAAACGTGAGGATCAGATTTTATTCCACATGACCATTCAAGGTGATTAGAAGCCAGAAATCAATTCTTGGGTGTGTAGTGAAGCTATCCCAATCATTTTCAAGCCATAAAATGCTCAGAATTGCAAGGTATAGGACTGGTTCTTCCCATTTTCTTTTGATTCTCGATTACATGTGTATGCACGTTTTCATTGAAATTTAATCATACATTCACGTTTGTTATAAGGTTTTGATGCTATATGAATGGTTTAATTGAGTTTTAAGTGCAGGGATTGAAGGTTGCCATTCTTAGGGTTTCCCATCTCGTTTTGGGGCTTCTCTATATAGGCAAAATTAGACCAAATCGTGGGCACCATTGAACTCAGGGCACGATTTCTGCTTGTCGTATGCCCTTAGTTAGAATTTATTTGGCTTGTATTGCATTTTCAGTTGCAGGTTTGTAGCTATGGATAAAAACTGTCACTATAGCCTTTAGTGACAGTTTTGTCTGTAGGTAAAAGGTTGGCACCTAAAACAATAGTTCTAAGGAAAGAGACGATCATGTGGCTGACTCCCACTGGCTCATTTGAATTCACGTGCGTTCTCCTGGGCATAGTATTTAATTTCCCTTATATTTTATTTGTTTCATTATATGTACGAATGAGTAGTCCAGCGTAGTTGGTCAGGGAGCATGTATATGAGGCAAACGTCCTGGGTTCGATCCCAGGCTTCTGCTTTTATATTTTTCTTGACAATTTCTTATAGATTCAGCGCATCTCCTAGCCAAGCATCCACCGTGCGCTCACAAATCTCACCCATTGGATCATCCCTGATTCAGATCCAATGTCCAGCAAGCCATCCTCATGGTGGACCCCCAGGAGCAGGGAGCACTGGATCGCGCGCAAGGAAGATGGGACTATCCTTCTGGGCTTCAACAATTCAACTTTACACCCCCAATTTACTTCTCATATCATGCCCATTTTACACTTTTGTTTTAATTTCTTATTTTCTTTTTTATTGTTTTTATTATTTTTGTTTTGTTTATTTCCAGATTTTTATTTATTAAATCATAAAATCAAGAAAACCATAAAAATGTAGAATTAGGTTTTTTTATATTAAAATTAGTTTTTTTTTGGAAATTAATTAATTTAATGATATTGACTTGATTGTTTTCATAATTAAAATTAATTAGACAAATTAGGTTTAATTCACAAATAATTAAATTTTCTCAATAAAAAAAATTAAAAATATTTTTTTATTAATTAGGTTTTTTTAGGCTTCTAATTTATTCTCGTATTTAAATCGTCGCGCGCCTTTACTTTCTTTTAATTTAAATTATTGTAACTGTTTCAAGTTTGTAATAGCTTAATTAGGATTTCGATTTCCGCATCTTTATTTTCAGTCAAATATTTGTGTATCTGCCCAAAAGCCTTGTAATAGTTAGGACTTTAATTTCTTGCACTCTTTAATTTCCGCCACTATTAAACTACTAGATGTATGGATAATAGGCTTGCATGCGAAAGGTAAATCAACGATTAAAAAGGTAGATACCCCTAATTATGCAAAGATAATTAACTGGAAAAAAAGCACACATGCACATGCTCGCTCCTAGGGTTTTCCTCGCTTGGTCGCCTCGGAAACAATGGTCATGTCCCTCGAACGTATGGATATATTAGCAATGACCCGCAATTTAAAGTCGTCATAAAGATCATAGTTCCTCATTGTCCCTCGAGTTGCCTACGAGAAATGATCTTATGACGATAGTCCCTTAGAAATGCTAAGGTATCCTTACACGTTTCCTTCAATGAACATAAACGTCCCTTCGAATTTCCCTTACCTACTCCTTAATAGTAGGATAGCATTGTCTAAATGAAACGAGGAAATGAACAGTCTTCTTTTTGAGTAGGTAGAAATCTTAAGTACTTGCTCAAAACCAAATAAACTCTTTTACACGAACACTTTCAAAATAGTTTTCAAAAACCACTTCGTCAAACCCTTGAGGACTGATACAAGGGTTATCACGAAGTTAAACAATTTTTTTTACAAAACACGCACAAGAAATTTTAAAATGAGAAAGTACCTAAGAACCCGTGGAAAACCACTGATAGAAAGAGTGCTAACACCTTCCCTTTCTATAATCTCCCCCCCCCCCCCCGGTACTCAGAAACTCTCGAAAAAAGGTTTTTTCTGTTCTTTTTCCTTTCCTTTGTTGGATGAAATAAAATTCGGTGGCGACTCTTGCTTACCGCGACATTTGCGAATACAAAATGCAATCCATTATAACAGTCACTTTTGCCACCGTATCACAGAACTGGCGACTCTATTGGGGATTTCAAATAAGTGGGGTATACCTTAGGATCTAGGTCATTTATAAAATTTCTTTCTTATTTTGCTTTGCCTGCTTTATATTCAAGGGTTTTGTTGGGGTTATGTAGATCCTACACCCAGATCTGGGGAGACCTTTTAGGTAAATAGCAATAAACTGTGAGGGAACTGTGCAGGGTATACCAACACGGTTGAAGCAGTAGCTATGTTGATGTGGAACTTTGGTTGGTGCCGGTAACCGTTGAGTCAATCAAGGAGAGTACATGGCCGCCGCGCGGTGTTATAAAGTATCAACTGACCTTAGAACCTTTAATTGCACAACTTGGCCAGTAGGACGTAGTGAGATGGCCAACTTTGGTGTATTCCCAAGGTCGACAGATACTCGATGCTACACTCATTGAGGTTTAACTCTTGAGTTTTGTTTGGTTGCGATTCAATCGCCTATTGGACGAAGCTTGAGGGAAAGATCAGTGATATTGAGATCCCTTAGAACCCGGTTACTATTTATAGGACAGGTTGAACCAAACCAGCTTCAAGAGGGTATGACCTTAAAACTCATGCAAGCCTTAAACCTAAGGACTTGGTGTGACTTATTTGTTGCTTTCTATACATGTGATCTTTTAGCATAATCATGACATCATAAGCACGACATATCATACTAACCATTTCAAGGATTTTCTAGGGCTCATCTTTGCTTTGTTTTGTAGGACATGGCATCCACCCGCAGGAACACTATCCAGATTAACCTTGTGAAAGTGCCTCTCCAACTAAAGGACTTGGCATTAAGGATTCCCGAAAGTTCTCCCTTCTTTGAAAAACATGGTCGGTTAAAAGTGCTATTTAAGTTCTTTGATCCTTTGCACCACTGCTTCACCTTCTCGAATTACCAGCTAGTGCCTACTATGGAGGAATTTTCTCGGTTGTTGGGGGTACCTATTCTTGATCAGTTACCTTTCAACGGTACGGAGGAACATCCAAAGCCTGAAGAGATTGCTCGAGCTTTATCCTTACAACGGTCCGATGTAGTGAAAAATTAGGAAACTAGGGGAAGTGTCCAAGGAATCCCGGTTAAATTTTTGTTCGAGAAGGCTTACTATTTTTGGGATACCCTGGATTTACAAGCTTTTGAAGAGGTATTGGCACTCCTCATCTACATGATGGTACTATTCCCTAACGCGGACCAACTCGTAGATATGAATACGATTAAGGTTTTTCTGTCTCATAATCTGGTGCCTACGTTACTCGGGGATGTTCTACACTCTCTATATGCTCACACTCTAAAGATAAGGGGGACCCTCCTGTATTGCACGCCTCTATTGGATAGGTGGTTTTTTTCGCACCTACCCAGGTCTATTTTGAAGAATGAGCAAGGTATGAAATGGTCTCATAGGCTGATGTCCTTTACACATTCAGACATTCATTGGTGTTCACGGTCCTCGGAACATGTTACCATCATCGATCGTTATGGTGAATTCCCTAATGGCCCTCTCTTAGGCATTAGGGGAGGAATCACTTATAACCCTTGTTTGGAACTGCGACAGTTTGGTTTTGCGAGAAGGGATGGTGCTCACAATACGCTTATTCAAGGAATCGCCTTCAACTATGAGAATGATGCTCAGGGTTATCGCAAAAGGTTCATGAGAGCTTGGGGAATGGTACATAAAATGGATAGCAAGACGCTGGGGCACAAGAATTCCATCCCTCTTGAGCCTTATCTCCGATGGGTACGAGCCCGTGCCAAAAGTCTTATGATGCCCTACGCTGTTGTCCTACCAATAATTACGGAACCAATTGCTGAAGGAGACACTTCTTCTCTTATTCATCATCCTGACATGCAAACTGATCATGAGGAGTTACAGAAATCCTGGGTTCAACTTAAAGAGGAGCGGGATACGTTTAAAGCTCAATTCTATGCCAGCGAGAAGAAGGTCCTGGAGCTCACTAGGCTACTTAATGAAGAAAGGAACATAAACGCCTACATTGTACTAAAGAGGATGCTCTCCTGGGAGACCTAGTTTTATTTTTCTTTAAGTTTTGTTTAATTGTAAGCCTAAAGGGCACTCTTTGTAAAAATCCAAACTTATTAATACAATTTACGTGTGTTTATTTTGGTTAAACAAATTTAAGCCTTTAAAAGTCCTTGAAATCATTGCATACGCATACCATCCATGACATTGCATAAACAGGTACCATTACAGGTTTCTCATCTTCTTCGCTGTTTATTTCAGCAATAATGTCTTATAAACAAAGCATCAAAGATCTCCAGGCACAAAATGCCCAATTTCAACAAATGTTCATAACTTTGGCAAAAGGGCAGGAAGATCTGAAGGCCCTTATCTTGAAGGTAAAGAAGAAGAAGAAGAAGACCTCTGGTGTTCTCAATCTGGGCAGAAGGTTCAGGGGGCCGTTAAAATAACCAGTTGATCTGACCTCCTCGTTCAAAGAAGGGGAGAATAAAGAGAGGTAGACAAGGGAGAAGGACCCTAGCCCTGAAGTCTCTGATAATGACACGGACTACAATGATGACCAATATCCTCCCACTGAGGATAAATAAAAACAATTAGAGGATCAGCTAAGCGCTATGGAGATCCAGAGCATACCAGGGATGGATTTTGAAGAGTTGGGTCTGTTGTCTGGGGTAGTCATCCCATAAAAGTTTAAAGCTCCAGTTTTCGCTAGGTATGATGGGGTGTATTGTCCCAAGCTTCATCTTTATTCCTATGTGAGGAAGATTCAGCCTCACACTGCTGATAGGAACTTGAGGGTTCACTTCTTTCAAGACAGTCTGTCAGGGACTTAGCTTGAATGGTTCTATAAACTGGAGGGAACCAATGTTCGAAACTGGGAGGATTTGGATGTTGCTTTTTACAAGCAGTATCAATACAACGCTGACCTTGCCCCTACTCGCACTCAACTCCAGAATATGTCCATGGGTGCAGGTGAAGGCTTTAAGGACTATTCGCAGAAGTGAAGAGATTTGGCTGGGAGGGTCCAATCCCCTTTGTCTGATAGCGAGTTGGTTGACATGTTTCTTGGGACGTTGTCTGGTCTATTCTTCAATCATTTGATTGGTAGCTCCTCAACTGGTTTTACTGAGATGATATTAACAGGAGAGAGGGTAGAAGCTAGGATCCGGAGTGGCAAGATCCAGAAAGACACCTCTTTGAGCTCAGTGGAGAAGCCCTTCGCATGCAAGAAGGAAGTCAGTTCTATTTATAGCCAAGAGGTCAGAACAGAGCTGAACTCCATCCAGTGGTAGGTGTTATGATGATATCTAGGGCTGTGGCTACCCCACAACGCAACAATCAGCAAAGAGTAAAAAGACCGCAAAGGCAGTTTACTCGAATTAACATGACATTGACTGAGGTTCTACCCCATCTGCTAATATCCAACTTGACAACCTTTAAAGAGGCTCCCAAGAATCCTAATACCACATCTTCCCGGTACAATCCAAACGCTTGGTGTGCCTACCATTCTGAGAGTCCTGGCCACGATACAAATGATTGTTGGGCTCTGAGAAATAAAGTACAAGATCTAATTGAATCCAAGGAGATTTAGTTTGATGCTCCGGAGAAGCCCAATGTCATAACTGCTCCCATGCCTAAGCACAACCGTGGAGTTAATATCATTGATACTGATCTGTTCATTACCTCTATTGATGAAGTTTCTACTCTTCTTATGACTGTTAAGAAGAATTTTTTGTTGGCCGGTTTATTTCTGGGTTATGGTGAAGGTTGCTCCATGTGTTCATCTCTGCCCATTGGTTGCTATTTGCTGAAAGTAGGTGTTCAATGCCTGATGGATAACAGATAAATTTTGTTCGCAAGACTTTGATTCTGACTGTCCCGTGTGAAGATATTCCCATTATAACCATTTCCGCCAATCCTTCCAAGGTCTCCTCTAAAAGACCTGTTAGGATTACACCTGCTCCAAGAATCTCTCCGTTAATAATCACTTTTCCTGGTCCTATACCGTACTCCTCCGACAAAGCTGTTCCTTGGAATTATGGCGCCGATGTTTACCTTCATGGCGTTAAACAAGATTTGAAGAATGAAGAGGTTGATCCTGATGTCAGTAACATTGTCGGGACTAGCAAGATCACCAGAAGTGGAAGGGTTTTCTCTCCCGAGATCTCCTCGAAGAATGTCACTAAGCCTGTTGTTATTTCATCTGATGTTCCTATTGGTACTTCCATCACTACTCTCATTATTACTCCAATTGTTACTCCTGTCGTTGAGTCATCTGGGACTAGGGGCAAAGAAGTTGTAGGTGAGCCTGCCCGAACGGAAGCACCTAGAAAAGTTATTCTGAAATCCTCTAAGCAAGAGATAGAGGAAATCTTAAAAATAATCAAGAAGAGAGACTATAATATGGTCGAACATCTTGGGCAGACCCCTTCGAAAATATCGATGTTATCTCTATTGTTATGTTCTGAGGCCCATGCAACGACTTTGATTGAATTCCTCAAGATTGCGCATGTGCCGCAAGAAACCTCAGCCGATCAATTAAAAGACTGTGTGGCCATCTTGACTGCTGACAATGGGCTGAGTTTTTTAGATGTCGACTTGACACCAAAAGGAAGGAAGTATAATGATGCTCTGCATGTCTCGATCGAATGAAGGGTCACTACTATGGATCATGTGCTGGTGGACACAGGATCTTCACTGAATGTTCTTCCTAAGAAGGCTCTCGATCGGCTAGATTGTGAAGGCTTGACCCTAAATCCCAATAACATTGTGGTGAGGGCTTTTGAAGGGTCTAAGAGAATGGTGCATGGGGAGCTGGACATCCATGTCAAAGTAGGCTCTCAGACCTTTGAGTCCACCTTCTACGTGATGGACATCACACCATCATAATCTTGTTTGTTGGGTCTGTAGCGGTAGAAATGTTCAAGACTAAGCCATTGGATTAACTAGACATTATACAAATCAAAATAAAAATCGCCACCGCGCTTTATTGTTTCCAAAGGAATGGGAAAAGAGCGAATAACCCAAAAAGAGGGGGAAAGATTCAAGGTAAGGGGGTTGGTTATGCAAAGGGAAGGTATTAGCACCCTAAACATCTATGGTACTCCGCAGGAACCTCTTTGAAAAAATCTGTATATTTTGGCTATAAAAATGTGTTGTATATAAAATGGATGGTGGAGGTGAGAAAAGAAATACTTTTTTATGATTTTTTCACCCGCCGCGGTTGCGAACCTTTAGTGCCTACGTACCACCTTTCGTGCAATAGCGGATCAGGGTACACGTAGTTCCTCTTTTAAAAACTTAAAACACAAGTGTGTTGGTTAATTTTATGAGATAAGACATCATTGTCATTGTCCGTGTGGAAAACATACTTACTACCCACAATCATGAGAAAGGAGAATTTGCATCATCTCAAAGTGGAGGATATGGGTTGGATTTTAAAATCAACAATGTCTCACTTAACACCCAAGTGGAAAATATATCACTTCACTATATATTGTAGAAGTATAGTTGTTTGCATCACTACAAGGATTGACAAGAATCTAATCTTTTGAGAAAAGTTTAAAGATAAAAGACAAAGTGGCAAAATGGTTTGAAATGAGATTGATTGACTTTTAGTCTTCTCACAAAAAATGTCAAGGTATTATTAAATTGATTGAAGTTTATTTATGAAAATGTTTTGAAAATGCATGGACATAAGTCCAAGTTTATTATGAAAATGTTTCAAGTTTCAAAACAAGAAGAGTTTTTTAAAAGGAGGGTGTGATCGGTGGAAATAGAACTGACTATTTTGAAATGCTGGTTCGCGAAATGTCACGGTAAGCAAGAGTCGCCACCGTCTTTTATGTTCTCCAACAAGGAAAGGACAAAAGCACAGCAAAATTCCTTTTCGAGATGTTTCTCGGTTCGGGAGGTAGATTATAGAAAGGGAAGGTGTTAGCACACTTTCTATCAGTGGTTATCCACGGGCTCTTAGGTACTTGCTCTTATTTTTTCAAAATTTGTTTGCTTTTCAAGTGTTTGTGGGTTTTGAAAAAAGTTTATTTGAAAACTTCGACTTAACTCTTGTATCTGTCCTCAAGAGTGTATGAAGTGTTTGTTTGAAAACTTTTGTCAGAAAAGTGTAAGTGCGAAAAGTTGTTTTTGTTTATTTTGAAAGAGCAAGTACCTGAGAACCTCTACCTACTCAAAAGAAATTAAGCTGTGTAAATGTCCTTTAGACAATACTATCCCACTATTGAGGAGTAGGTAGCACCGTCGTTAGAGTTATTCTGGTCAATTCGATTACAGGGACATGTGTGGTCACCAAAGCAATAGTAGGACGCCTTAGCGGTAACCCTAATGTCCTAGATCCTTTTTATCCGAGGCAACCGTTTCGAGGCAACTGGATCTTTAGACAGGAGGGCGACCTCTAAAACATCCTATACTTGATGACCACCTCGAGGCAACCAAGTGAGGCGTACCCTAGGAGTGGCATGTGCGAGTGTGTCAGGATTCAGTTAAGTTATCTTTGCACATGTTATGGTGAGCTACGGGTTGATTTTAATTTTAGAGATAAGTCTTGTCATGCATAGCCTAATTAGCATACATCTAACAGTTAATAGTTGCGGAATTTAAATTGCGGAAATCAAATCTAAACTATTACAAGGTGTCGGGTATTTACATCGCCAAAAACAAACCCTTTAATTTAAATTGCGGAAAGTAAAATAAAGCAATAAATAAATAAAGTCCTAATTAAAGTTATTACATTCCGGAAGCAAGTACAATAATATGGAAAAATGGATCGCGTGCGGGAAATTAAATTGGATGCGAGTTTTTTGGGTTTTGACCCTTTTTTTTGAAAGAAAGTGATTTTTTTGGTTATTTTTGAATTAAATGGAATTAAATTAAATGAAAAATTAAATTAAATTAAATAATGAAAATATTTTTGGATTTTTGAGTTTTTAAAGAAATAAAATAAATTGAATTAATGCTAATAAAAACCTAATATTCTAAATTGATTTTAAATATTGCAAAAAATATTAAAAGTTAAATCTAATTAAAGCTAAATTGATTAAATTAATTTATTTACAAAAATAAAAGTGATGAAGTTAATTTTAATAAATAAAATATTTTTTGTGTTTTTGATTTTATTAGGAAAAAATGTTAATTGGTTAGTGATTAATAAAAAGAATAACGATTAATTAATTAAAGGAAAATAATAAAAATAGAGAGAGAGTTTAGGAGTATACGAGTCTGATTGGAGGGGTGAAACAGCTATTGGCGTCATGTGTAAACTGTTTTGTTTTGGCCATTTGTGTTTTGGCTTTTGGCCATTTATGTTCTGGCTTTTGGCCATTTATGTTCTGGCTTCAACGTTCCTTAACCTTCTCAGGATGTCTGTCTCGCCATGTATTGGTGTCATGTGTAAGCTGTTATGTTTTAGCCATTTGGCTTTTGGCTTTTGGCCATTTGTGTTTTGGCCTCAACGTTCCTTAATGAACCTGCATGGGATCCTGTCTAAATCTGCAGTGTTGAATCTCATGAACACATTAAATATCATAAAATACAAATAAAGCCAATATATGAAGAAATTTAATGTTTAGGTCAATATGGCATGTATGAATGATTATACCTTTTTGATCATGGAGATCAAATCAACCTTACCCTTACTGGAAAAGTAGTGACATGAATGCTTTTATGCCCTTTTGATCATGGAGATCAAGCCAGCCTTACCCTTACTGAAAAAGTAGTGAGATGTTGGTTTGTAACTGAGATGGCTTGTTTGTAGTGAGAGAGGGATTTGTAATAAGGATTTCAAGGTTTTAGGATTCTTGAAAGAATTTGATATTCTGACAGTATTGTGGCAAGGTTTTTTTTTCTTTCCCTTTGTTTGTGTGAAAAGAATGTGATTATATAATGCAAATTAGGATAAAGAAAATGGGCTTTGAATGTCCAATTGGGCCTCCAATGTTCACTTGAGTTCGTCACTTTCCAGGCTAAATCGCAGGGACTTAAGTGCAATTTTTTAAGTTGAAATGTGAAAACAAAATGTAGCCGACATCGATAACTAACTCCTGTACGAAAATCGGCTCAATCGGATAAACGGTGAATTAGTTATAAATTTTTGAAGTTTCAGCTCAGACAAACTTATTTTGGGCTCCAGTGTCGACTCTGACACGTTCTTCAATAAAAAACTGGTATTGATCGGAGCATAATCCGGTCTCGGCTTTTGAAGCAAAGTTGTAGATCTATGATTCAGTGACCTTGTGTAAAAATATGAGCCCAATCCGATAAAAATTGACCGAGTTATGAATTTTCAAAGTTTCGGCCCAGATGAAATAATATTCAGCATTCAGGATTTTCAGCGTGTCACACACTCTGAGCAAAAAACAAAGGCCTTTTGAATACCGTTTGAACTCAATACCTTCTGTGAAAATGTAGCCAACTCAATTTGTGAAGTTTTGGCACCGGAACCAGCTCGATACGATGAAAATCGACCAAGTTATGATTTTCTAAAGATGACGCAAATAAACTTCTGTCACAAATTTTCTGTACGAAAATACATGATAAATCCACATTTTTGAAGACCTTCTGATCGAAATTGGCTTCCATCCGTGAGAGATGAAAACGTAGATAATGTCAAGACGGAATTTTGGCCACCAGAACGGGTTCAAAACGAGCCACGATCTTTAAGTTATGAATTTTTTAGTGCGTAAAAACTACACTTTCAGCACACTTTTTCACCATATTTCTTCGAGAAAACTCACACAGTCGGATACCTTCTGAATTTGAGCATACGTTAGGACATTAAGGAGCACTTTAAGGTCATTTGGATGTAAGGACCTTGATGCAACACAAAACCCTAATTTTGAATTGACTGCCTTAGGAGATGATTTGACTGTCCAACTCTTGAGCCATCTTGAACAACTTGGAGATGATTCTTGATAAATCTTGAAGAATATGGGAGGGCAAATTTTGGGGTACAACAGTTGCCCCTGTTCAATCTTCTTAGACCTGAGGATGTAGATTGGCTTGCGTGCCTTTCGTGATCCGAAGGTGGAAGATGATTGAACACTAAAGTGCCCAGAAATTTGCACTCGCATAGTGGAATATCAGCAATGTGATGTCAGGAATGGGCTTATAGATGCCATTTGGAGAGATGATGGATAGGAGGATGGGCTTATAGATGCCATCGGAAGATGTAATGGAATCTTTTCGGGAATGGGCTTATAGATGCCATTTGGAAATGTAATGGATAGTTGTGGAGATGGGCTTAAAGATGCCATCCGGAGGTATCGATCGCGTAAGAGATTCCTTAGCGAGAACTTGCGTACCTGAGAAAGAAAGATAATTTCCTGGCCTGTTACAGGGGTTGATCTTCAAACTCTTCATGCAGATATGCCCTGGCTAGATACAGGTATCGAATCTACAATCAATCACTCACAGATATGCCCTGGCTAGATACAGGTATCGAATCTGGAATTAGTCGTCTACAGATATGCCCTGGCTGGATACAGGTATCGAATCTCTAAACTCTTCATGCAGATATGCCCTAGCTAGATACAGGTATTGAATCTACTATCAATCACTCACAGATATGCCCTGGCTAGATACAGGTATCGAATCTGGAATTAGTCGTCTATAGATATGCCCTGGCTGGATACAGGTGTCGAATCTCTAAACTCTTCATGCAGATATGCCCTGGCTGGATACAAGTATCGAATCTACAATCAATCACTCACAGATATTCCCTGGCTAGATACAGGTATCAAATCTGGAATTAGTCGTCTACAGATATGCCCTGGCTGGATACAGGTATCGAATCTCTAAACTCTTCATGCAGATATGCCCTGGCTGGATACAGGTATCGAATCTATAATCAATTACTCACAGATATGCCCTGGGTAGATACAGGTATCGAATCTGGAATTAGTCATCTACAGATATGCCCTGGCTGGATACAGGTATCGAATCTCTAAACTCTTCATGCAGATATTCCCTGGCTAGATACAGGTATCGAATCTACAATCAATTACTCACAGATATGCCCTGGCTAGATACAGGTATCGAATCTGGAATTAGTCGTCTACAGATATGCCCTGGCTGGATACAGATATCGAATCTCTAAACTCTTCATGCAGATATGCCCTGGCTGGATACAGGTATCGAATCTACAATCAATTACTCACAGATATGCCCTGGCTAGATACAAGTATCGAATCTGGAATTAGTCGTCTACAGATATGCCCTGGCTGGATACAGGTATCGAATCTCTAAACTCTTCATGCAGATATGCCCTGGCTAGAAACAGGTATCGAATCTACAATTAATCACTCACAGATATGCCCTGGATGGATACAGGTATCGAATCTAGAACTGCGAAAGTTGATGGTAATCGTCTTTTGATTGACCTTTTCCGGAAAAGGCAAAACATCAGTTGTATGCAATGTCATGATGTATGAAATGCATGATGTCATGATGTTCAGAGATAGTGTAGTATGCACTTTATCATGTATGTAAGCAGGATGTATGGTAATGTGATGTTTATGAATGTATTTTCGTCTAGGAAAATAAATCCTTGACGAATGCTGGGAACTTGAATCCTGGGCTGACGTTGAAGAGTCTGGTTGAATTCTTCGTTTCCACTGGGGATGATGCACGAAGATGATTACAGGAATAAACCTGTAGGAGAAGATGACTCCGTTGGGGAATAAACCTGGTGAAGAGATTACTCTGCGGTGAATTACTTTGGGGAAGAGGTACTCTGCTGAGAGTTTGAACGATAACTCCGCTGGGGACTCTGTTGATAAGCTATGTTGGGATTTCGATGATGAACTCCGCTAGGGATAGAAAGAACTTCGCTGGGGAGAATCTTTCAGTTGCAATTTGCTGAGGATAACCCAGTTAGACTCTGGTGGGGATAACCTCTGAATATGGCTGGGGAGAGATATTTGTACTCTGCAGGGGACAAGCTTCCAGAACCTACTGGGGAGATGATTCAACTCTCCTGGGGAAACTTTTGAGGAAATGGCTCCACTGGGGGGTATCTTGTATTCCGCCAGGGAACATTCTTTTACTCTGTTGAGGAATATTAAGAACGCCGGGGATGCTTGTTGAGGAATATCTGTATACTCTGCTAGGGAATATTAAGATCTCCTGGGGATACCCAACTTTTCCAGGACTGATGGTAGACCAACTCCGCTTGGGGGAGAGTATTGCTAACTTGTTGGGGATACTGTGCCTTTTTGGGACTGATGGGAGGCCAACTCTGCTTGGGGAGAGAGTATTGTTGAATCTTGTTTTACTGTGCGGGGAGTGAAGGTATCTTGGTTATATTCTTCAGCTGAACCTACCTTGGCACCTTGGTGGACAGAGCACCTTGTACAGTTCGGACAATTCTTATTGCCCCAGCTTCTGTGGGAGAAGGTGCCCGTGGAGGTGCTTGATAACTGCCGATTGACAAATCTTCTCCTGGTAGGCAAGTGACGAGATGACGAGACATAGTCGTACGCTTTTGATCCCTAACTTTTTCTTGGACCGTCCTTTCGGGTTTTCAATCCATCGGGATACCCTTTTTTTCCCAAGCCTCCTTTTCAGGTTTTCGACTTGCCGGTGTACGGATTTTTTCATTTTTTATCCCTTATTTTTTGCCCGAACCCTTTTGGTTCGCCGGGAAGCCCTTATTTTTGCCTAGGTGTGTCAACCTAGCGGGTCTTTGATTATGCGCAGTATTTTTTCGACTATGTCCATGTTCTCAGAGTACAGGGAGTTGTCACTGTCAGTAGTGTTGTGTCGCCATACTACCAGAAGATCTTCGTTTGATCGTGCAAGATTCGTTGCTGGAATTCATGTCCAATGCCCCAAGTGACTCAGGCGGAGATTTGCCCCTGGCTGTTTGGCATTTTGAGAGATTCTCTGAATCTTGACTCAACTGCCCCAGATGACGAACAATGATCATGCCGTGCCCCTTGATTGTAAGTGTTTCTTCCACTTGAGATGACCCTTTTGTTGAGAAGGTTTTTGTTCACAAGATATTTATCGTGCGAATTTCTCTGCTGTTCGAACAAATAGTCATATGCAAACAATGTTATTTTAAGAATGCAAAGCTTATGTCTGTCTTGAAGTTTTTGAAAATGCAGTTTTCAATAAAACAAGTGAATTTTGTGATGTCAACTCAGTATTTTACAGCAAGCCTTAAGGAGTCAGGATACCTTTGGTAACAGTATACTTTCGAACTAACCCGTGCTTCAGCTAGGACTTTTAAGTGTTATAACGTGGCCTGGTTCACGGTTTAAGAAACAAAGGATAAAGGCTCAAATTTTATTTGTACCCACCCGCTCTTCGTGATGTTCTTCAAACCTAAACTCAGTTGATCGTGCGTTAGATCTTGTTTGAGTCTTTGCTCTGATATTCCGGTGATGGTTCGGATGTTGACAGTTTATTTTGAATAGGCAGTCATTTCTTTTTTGTTGAGGGTTTGTAGGACCTCTTTCTTTTTTTTTTTTTTATTATCCCTGTTTTTTGCCTGAACTGTTTCTTTTGTGATTACAGTCAGCGGGATGCCCCAGTTTTGTAAGTCTCCTTCATAGGTTTTGACTTATCGGGCTTTTATTTTTGAAAGATAACGACTGCCTGTCTTTATGATTACTCAGAACCATCACTGTCTTTTTGTCTCGGAAGGACTTTTTTGATGCCATTCATTGTGCACCTGGATCAACTGAGAGAACTACCCTGCCCCAGGTTATGATTAAGGGTTTTAATTTTTTGAAAAGAAAAACTCCAACTTCTTTGGCTCAAAGGGGTTGACGAGGGATTATCTTCCTTATAACTCCACTGTTTAGGATTTGAAACAATGCCTGTACCTCATTAGCGGGGTCTGTTCAAAAGCATACTGTAAAAATCGTGGTATCATTTTCGTCATTCTCCCTCAAAAGGCTTAGAGTTATTAATCGAGAGTTTGAACATCACAAAAAATGAAAGCAGTTTGAATATAGCGAATGCGAATATATTGATTCAAAACAAACATATGCGATGCATTAATGAAATAACAATGTTTGACATGAATAAATGTTTGACCAATCAAAAGAAAATTACAAATTGAAAAAATTCTAATGAGCAAAAAGTCTTCTCGTCTCAGGACTTGTCACTTCAAATGGTGAACCTTGGAGGGATGGTATAAAAACTCAGCCTGACCATCTTGTGTGAATTCCAATGCTCCTTCATCAATCAGGTCTTGGATCTTGTTCTTCAGAGACCAACAGTCGTCTGTGTCATGTCCTGGACTGGCAGAGTGGTAGGCACACCTTTTATTGGGATGATAGGTAGGAGCTGAGGTGTTGGGATTCCGGGGAGGAGCCCTTAATGTGATCAGATTCAATCTCAACAGGCGTTGTAAAGCTTGAAACAACGACATGTTGAGCTGGGTGAATTGCCTCCTGGGCTTGTCTGGCTTGCTCTGATCAACCCATTATTCTTGGCGAGGTCGTTGTTAGACCTGTGAAGTAGTAGCAGCTTGGAGAGGTCTATTCATTGAACCAAACCTTTGACTACTTGGAAACTGATTACCGGTTTGGTCCCCAGCCTTGACTACTTGCTTCATACTGTCTTGCTGAAGCTGGTTGATCACAGTTCTCAACTTTTCTTGCTCCCGAGCTAAGCCTTGGATAAGGGCCATCTGCCCTAGCATCTGAGTCCTCATTGCGTCTATCTCAGCTTGCATATGTTTCAGCCGTTCATCCTTACCGTCCTCTAGACCGTTCTTGACCAAAGTCCCCATGAGGAGTGTTCTCAGCTCTTCCTGCCCCTTGGATAGATTTAGGAGGATTTCCCCGAACTGAGTCTCTTGAGTATGAAGATCCTGGTTGTCCTGTTGGGAAGCCATTGCTGAAATAAACAGCAAAGAAGGTAAGTGACCTGTAACACGGGTACCTGTTATGCAATGATGTGTATGTATGCATGCAATGTTTTCAAGGATCTCGCGGGGTAAACAAGAAAATTGTTAGAATTTGAATTTTGTAGCTTGATGGAAGGAACTTCATGTTGTTGAGAGTCATTCTTCAAGAATCAAGGCTCACCATATCGAGTGGGTCATAGCCCCTGACTCAAGCTATCATGTTTTGATCTCCAAACAACCTTGGCTAGAGGAAAATAAATCCCCTTTGCCCCTTGCTAGACATTTTGATTCGTCATGACCTGCATCACAGACCCTTGAGATCCTTGAAATGGATTAGTCCTTATGCAGGATATATGCAATGGTATGATGGTATGATGTTATGCTATGCGTGGAATGATGTAAGTAAACCCTGTTATAAGCCCAGATTAAGGACTGTAAACAAAACCTGCAAGGAACTCATGTGTCAGATAACAAGAACATGCAAGTAATGAGGTTTGAAGGCACACAAGTCACACAAAAGAGCCCTTAGAGTTTAGGCCAGCATGAGGTTTAGGTACTACCCTCTTGAAGTTGGTGGGCTCAAAACCTGTCATATCAAAAGTAACCAGGTTCTAAGGAGCTCAATATCATTGGGTTGTTTTCTATGTTCATTGTTTTGATTTAGCCACTGAACTGGCGATCAAAATATTCCAAGAAAACAACCTTCAATGAGTGCAGTATCGAGTATCTACAAACTTCGGACTGCACCAAAGTCGGTCATCTCACTACCCCTAAAGAGGCCAGGATGGTCAAGTAAGGTTCCTAAGGTCAGTTGATGCTTCACGACACCATGCGGCGGCCCCGTACTCTCCTTGACTTGACTCAAGGGTTACCGGTACTCACCAAAGTTCCACATCAACGTAGCAACTGCTTCAACCGTGTCGGTATACCCTGCACAGTTCCCTCACAGTTTGTTGCTACTTCTAAAAGGTATTCCCCAGATCTGGGTTAGGATCTATGAAACTCCAAAACAGGCCCAAAATATTAAAGCAAACAAAGCAAGCAATTGAAAACAAGAGTGGTCTAATCCTAAGGTACACCTCACTTATTAAAATTCCCCAGCAGAGTCGCCAGTTCTGTGATCGGTGGAAATAGAACTAACTGTTTTGAAATGCTGGTTTGCGAAATGTCGCGGTAAGCAAGAGTCGCCACCGTCTCTTATGTTCTCCAACAAGGAAAGGACAAAAGCACATAAAAATTCCTTTTCGAGATGTTTCTCGGTTCGGGAGGTAGATTATAGAAAGGGAAGGTGTTAGCACCCTTTCTATCTGTGGTTATCCACGGGCTCTTAGGTACTTGCTCTTATTTTTTCAAAATTTGTTTGCTTTTCAAGTGTTTGTGGGTTTTGAAAAAAGTTTGTTTGAAAACTTCGACTTAACTCTTGTATCTGTCCTCAAGAGTGTATGAAGTGTTTGTTTGAAAACTTTTGTCAGAAAAGTGTAAGTGCGAAAAGTTGTTTTTGTTTATTTTGAAAGAGCAAGTACCTGAGAACCTCTACCTACTCAAAAGAAATTAAGCTGTGTAAATGTCCTTTAGACAATACTATCCCACTATTGAGGAGTAGGTAGCACCGTCGTTGGAGTTATTCGGGTCAATTCGATTACAGGGACATGTGTGGTCACCAAAGCAATAGTAGGACGCCTTAGCGGTAACCCTAATGTCCGAGATCCTTTTTATCCGAGGCAACCGTTTCGAGGCAACTGGATCTTTAGACAGGAGGGCGACCTCTAAAACACCCTATACTTGATGACCACCTCGAGGCAACCAAGTGAGGCGTACCCTAGGAGTGGCATGTGCGAGTGTGTTATGTTCTGTCTTTTGGCCATTTGTGTTCTGGCCTCAACGTTCCTTAACCTTCTCAGGATGTCTGTCTCGCCATGTATTGGTGTCATGTGTAAGCTGTTATGTTTTGGCCATTTGGCTTTTGGCTTTTGGCTATTTGTGTTTTGGCCTCAACGTTCCTTAATGAACCTGCATGGGATCCTGTCTAAATCTACAATGTTGAATCTCATGAACACATTAAATATCATAAAATACAAATAAAGCCAATATATGAAGAAATTTAATGTTTAGGTCAATATGGCATGTATGAATGATTATACCTTTTTGATCATGGAGATCAAATCAACCTTACCCTTACTGGAAAAGTAGTGACATGAATGCTTTTATGCCCTTTTGATCATGGAGATCAAGCCAGCCTTACCCTTACTGAAGAAGTAGTGAGATGTTGGTTTGTAACTGAGATGGCTTGTTTGTAGTGAGAGAGGGATTTGTAATAAGGATTTCAAGGTTTTAGGGTTCTTGAAAGAATTTGATATTCTGACAGTTTTGTGGCAAGGTTTTTTTTTCTTTCCCTTTGTTTGTGTGAAAATAATGTGATTATATAATGGAAATTAGGATAAAGAAAATGGGCTTTGAATGTGCAATTGGGCCTCCAATGTTCACTTGAGTTCGTCACTTTCCAGGCTAAACCGCAGGGACTTAAGTGCAATTTTTTAAGTTGAAATGTGAAAACAAAATGTAGCTGACATCGATAACTAACTCCTGTACAAAAATCGGCTCAATCGGATAAACGGTGAATTAGTTATGAATTTTTGAAGTTTCAGCTCAGACAAACTTATTTTGGGCTCCAGTGTCGACTCTGACACGTTCTTCAATAAAAAACTGGTATTGATCGGAGCATAATACGGTCTCGACTTTTGAATCAAAGTTTTAGATCTATGAGTCAGTGACCTTGTGTAAAAATATGAGCCCAATCCGATAAAAATTGACCGAGTTATGAATTTTCGAAGTTTCGGCCCAGATGAAATAATATTCAGCATTCAGGATTTTCAGCGTGTCACGCACTCTGAGCAAAAAACGAAGGCCTTTTGAATACCGTTTGAACTCAATACCTTCTGTGAAAATGTATCCAACTCAATTTGTGAAGTTTTGGCACCGGAACCAGCACGATACGATGAAAATCGACCAAGTTATGATTTTCTGAACATGACGCAAATAAACTTTTATCACAAATTTTCTGTACGAAAATACTTGATAAATCCACATTTGTGAAGACCTTCTGATCGAAATTGGCTTCCATCCGTGAGAGATGAAAACGTAGATAATGTCAAGACGGAATTTTGGCCACCGGAACGGGTTCAAAACGAGCCACGATCTTCAAGTTATGAACTTTTTAGCGCGTAAAAACTGCACTTTCAACACACTTTTTCACCATATTTCTTCGAGAAAACTCACACAGTCGGATACCTTCTGAATTTGAGCATACGTTAGGACATTAAGGAGCACTTTAAGGTCATTTGGATGTAAGGAACTTGATGCAATACAAAACCCTAATTTTGAATTGACTGCCTTAGGAGATGATTTGACTGTCCAACTCTTGAGCCATCTTGAACAACTTGGAGATGATTCTTGATAAATCTTGAAGAATATGGGAGGGCAAATTTTGGGGTACAACAGAGGGAGAATATTTTTGAAATTAAAGAAGATGGGAGGAGATGAAGGGACTATCCTAAAGCATAAGGTAAAAGTTAGGGATAAGAACCATTTAACCAACAAGAAGCCAATACTTGACATTATGAGTCAATATAGAATTCCCATTCTTCGGATTGAAACCAAGTAAGCAAAGATACTAGACCTCTTGAGAGAACCAAACTTCAAGTGTATTAAGTCTTCACAAAAATTGGGCAGAGTAACGGCTGTATACGGGTGAATTCCAGATTACAAACAAAGTATGTAATCACAATAACCTGCACACAAAATAAATAAACAACCCAATGTCTTGAGGTAAACCTCAAGAACTCCAGACAAAATAATCAGATAAGATCACAAGGTCTCCAAGATAGGCCAAGGTTTCTAATCCTAAGTCCGAGAAGTCCAATACTCCATAATGCCAAGGATAGTAACCAAATAGTCCAAGTATAATTAAAGTTTTTTATGGTTCATTTTGATTATTAGGTTTCTTTAAAAGGAAAAGAAAAGCTCAAGTGAGCAAAATAAAAATGACATGAAAGTAAATTCTCAAGTGAGCAAATATGAAAATAGCATGAAATATAAAATGCTAAAAGTAAATGGTACATAAAACATAAAAATAAACGCATAAAGTAAAGTAAATTTGTTAGAAATTAGTGGTTAGTTGGATGACCATCTTGAAACTTGCATTTGGAACTCATTAGAGGATTGGTAGAACCAAAGCCTCCACACAACAAGTTGCATTTTCTTTTTGTCAAGTATATCATCCATTTTGGAATTCTCGCAAGTGCCATTTAATGATCAACGATGTTGAAGTGATCCGCGTTGACCAAAGGTGTTGTAGATCCATTAGAGGATTGGTAGAAACAAAGCCTCCACACAATGAATCTCAAGGTTATTGGATCAAAGAGATCAAATTAACATACTTGAGCTTGCAATCATAAGTTTGAGCCACGAATGATCATTTATTCGAATTGGGACAAAATTTAGCGCTATGTTAAGCAATCGTAAGTGGACTTATGTAGAAGTCGCACCTATTTTGAGGCCGGTCAATAGCAATCTATGTACTTCATGTTTGGATAGATGATATAGAGATCACCATCCCTTAACATGTATCACAATTAAAAAAGAAATGGATAAGATGAAGAGGGAGGGAAATGATAAGCTAATTTGGATCACCATTTCAAAATTCTTTCATCTTTAAATTCAACCACTCCTCTAGATGAATTAAAGCACTAAACATATCATTAATCCAAATCACCAAAAATGAATTAAATAATTCACTATTAGTTAGATTTGAATTGATGAACATTTATCCAACTTCATCTACATCACAAAGTCCATTGAGTTTAAAGAGAAATTGGACATTTAAAATTGCAATCCAAACCAACAATCAAAAGGAGTGAGTAGAAAAAGCATTTTGGATCAAAGCTTACCCTAAACAAGGCAAAAAGTGCATTATGTCCCTGTGTAAATCGATTGCACTACTATGTAAATCGATTTACACATTACAGTTTTCAAAAATCTGCGTGAAATTGCTTATGTGCAATCGATTGCACTATTACTGCAATCGATTGCACGCTGTTACAGGCAGTAAAACGGCATTTTAAAAGGCCAAATTCATGTTCAAACTTTTCATCAAATACCTTATGATCATGGATCCAATTGAGCACGAAAATTCCATTAAATTATGAGAAAATAACACCATTGGAATCACAAAATAATGCTCAAAGAATCAAACCCAAAGATTAACAAGAGATCACATTGTGAAAGATGAATTATCCAACTTACCAAAGGTAGATCTAGAGAATTATCAAAACAACTTCAAGAATTTGCTTCAATTCAACCACAAGAATCAATTGCCCAAGCTTGGATGTAGAGAATTGATAAAGAAAAAGTGTTTGGATGAAGGTTTAGCTCAAAGATTAGTAAGCTTCAATGCAAAGCTTACTACCTTTTTGAAAATGGAGCTTTGAGTGAATTTTGTAGATGGAGAGAATTGAGAGATTTTTTCGCAAGGTGGATTTGGCTATCAAAAGCTTGAAATTTGAATGAAATGAGGGCTCTATTTATAGAGTTTTAGGATTGGGATTAGTAATAATTTGGTAATTCATTCTTGGAGCCAAAATTTGAATTAATGATAATTCTTTCAAATATTAGAGCCAAAATTTGAATTAATGATAATTCTTCTTAAAAATGAAAGTTTGGCACTAAAATTTGAATTAATGATACATCTTTCAAAAATGAAGAAAAATTGGAGCCAAAATTTGACAAGTTTAAAATTGCTGATTTTTTTCAAATTTTCACGTTGTGCAATCGATTGCACTATAGTGCAAATCGATTTGCACAGTGTATTTTTTTCAAAAATGGCGCAAAATGCACTATGTGAAATCGATTACACTCTAAGAGCAATCGATTGCATCAGTGAAAAAAATGAATTTTTGTTAATTTTCTTTTACAAAATAGAGATTTTAGGAGAATAATACCAGGAATCTTTATTTATCAGATGCTTCGACTTGGTACCTACAAAACACAAATATGCAAAGACAAAGACAAATGTTTTTTGTATTTTGATTAGAAGTTAGTCAATAACACATATACAAAATACACAACCAAGGTGCTTGGAGATTCCTCAAGAGCAAACTTAAAGATAAGAGATAGAAAAAGAGGAAGAACCAACCCTAATGTCAACTTGTTATGATCGAGTTGATATAATATGATAGAGGAATCTTAGGGGCAATAATTGGGGTACAACAGGGTCGTCCTTGGATCCATAAAGTTTGGGCTGTTACTTCTACGCTGCACCAAATGCTGAAATATCTGGTGAAAGGGAAGATTGTCATTGTGCATGGTGAAGAGGAGTATATGGTGAGCCACCTGAACTCCTTCAGGTATGTGGAGATGGACGGGGAGTTCATAGAGACTCCTTGTCATAATTTTGAAGAGGTTCCCGAGATTTTGGCGTCAACCGAGACTACTACCAGCACCAAACCTCCTCTGAAGATGGCTTCTCTCAAGGACGCCAGAGCAACAGTTGAAGAAGTTGGGTGTACCAATTGGGGACTACAATTTATTGTTATATAAATATAGATGTATTCATAGTTATATAAATATTAGGGAAAAAGCGGTAAATTGGAATTAAAAGAAAATAGAAAATTTGACCCTTGAAACAGTATGAGTCGTCTTGTTACTTGTATGAGCCAGCTTGAAGAGATTTATGAGCCATCCTGAGCAAAATAGAAGAAAACATCTTATCCAGGATAGTACATAAGCTGACCTGAAATGACTTATGAATCGGCCTGAACAAGACATGAGACAATAACTTATCCAGGACAGTACATGAGTCGGCCTGTAAATACATTTTAGTGCAGAAAGTGATTTTTTTGAGACTGGGTCAGTTTTGACTATGTTTCCAATGATTCCTAAGACCTCTAAATGCGTAGGGTTCCACCCAAAGTCAGGGATACCTCACAATACACAAAAATGCTATATTCTTATAGTTTTGACGTCATGCAAAACACATCTTGAGAGAAGTTGCACTCATATACTCCCCCTTTTTTATGATGGTAAAACTGTGACGATGCTGGTATTTCGTGTTTATTTGACGTTCCCCCTGACTATGTGTTTCCCAACTTTATTATAGAATATCCTTCTCCCCATTTGACAACATCAGAAAGAGAAAAAGCATATCATTAGAAGTATTGTGGTATTCCATAACAATCAATATATCATACAGAGACGATTTTGCATAGAAGAGCAATAATCACATATCCCAATATATATGTAATGATGCTAAATTGATAAATAATCGGAAAAAAACATTATAACATATGTAATTCTATTTTATAATGAATAAAGAATGCAAGTAAGAGCAAATTTTTCAAGTTGCATCTATAACATCACGATTACATAACACAACATAATGGAACTCCCGATGCCGCACACACATGTGCCTAGAATAGCAATAAGCACATGTCACTACTAAACCAAAATGATAATGTTTGACACACCATGTAGCCAACAACAACAAGAAACACATATTACACATGACACACATATAATTAAATCAAGCACAAGTGCGAGAAATAAAGAATAAACAAAACACATGCTTGCATAACAAGAACAAACTTATACAAATATAAAAAAATTAATACATGAAGTTATTATAAGCATATAGATTAAGAACATCCAATGGTTATAAATAAAAAAAATTGGAAATTAACATTCATGATTTTCATCATTTGAGAGAATATCAAGCATTTTTGGAAGCGACACGTTAACATGCATTAAGGAAAATCTTACATTCAAGGAGAATATAAGATATGTTTAGTGCGAGAATATAGCACAGGATTCTGTTAGAATATAGTTTGATTCTACAACCCTCATAAAAGTTTTGATGATAACAAACACAAAGAACAAATATGCACTCTAAATTTGTGTTCTATGTTGCACAAAAGTTCTGATGAAAATGCATCAGAAGTTAAGCCACAAAGGTGCTCAAGTTGAGTAATCAGAATGTTCTGAAGTATGAAGATCAGAATTTGCACTAAAGAGAAAGATATCCTGATTCTGAACGGAAGTCTAACATGCTAACAAAACCTTATGATTCTGACTTCCCAAGTTCTGAAGCAAAGCAGCTAGCAAGATTGCTTAAGTTCTGAATCGTTACATTTTCCATCAAGGCAGTATCATTTACAACGGCTACAATCAGACAAGGATTTTCATATTATGGAAAGTGCATTAAGTGCCAATTATCATGTTTCCATTTGGACAGATTGTCACGCCTATATAAACAAGCTCAAAGGCTAAATCGTTTACGATTTTACACAACTGCTCCATACAATCTCAAAACGCTGCAAATTTATATTCATACTATTCTCCAAAATCGTGTAATACATCACAGTTGTGATAAAGTTTTTGTAACGAAAAACATATAGTACACAGTAAATTCCTTATTTTGATTAGTGAATTTCCTTTAGATAAACCGGGTTGTGGTTGTACTCAAGAAGACTTTGGCAATTGTCAAAGTAGAATTGTAATCAGTTTGATTAGTGAATTAAGTCCTCGTTAGAGAGAGGAGAAATCACCTTGGCGGGTGGACTGGAGTAGTTTGATATAAAGAAAACCAGGATAAAAATCATTGTGTCAATTGCTTTTGATTTTTAAGTTTCAATTCAACCCCCCCTTCTTGTGTTTTTCACTTCTTCAATTGGCATCAGAGCGCCTGGTTCTGAGTTCATACACTTAACCATGTCAGTAGAAGATCCAAGATTAAGAAAAACACCATGGTGGGACCAAGTCAGAACATCAGCAATGACTATCATGGTGACAAGGAAAAAATCAGCCGCAAACCTCCAGTCTTTGATGGAGAAAATTGTGACTACTGGAAAGACATAATTGACAGCTTCTTTCTGGCTCATGATGCTGATTTATAGGATATAGTAATTGATGGATAAAGGCATCCTGTGATTGAAAGTGGTCAGAAGATTGATAGAAAAAGAATGTCTGACCAACAAAAGCGTGACTTCAAAAACCATAACAAGGCCAGAACAATTATTCTTAGTGCCATCTCATATTCCGAGTATGAGAAGATATCAAAAAAAGAGACAACCAAAACATGTTTAAATCTCTGAGAATGACGCATAAAGGCAACATACAATTTAAAGAAACCAAGGCCCTTGCGCTTATTCAGAAATAAGAAGCCTTCAAGATGGAAGGAAGTGAATCCATTGAAGCAATGTTCTCAAGATTCCAAATTCTAGTTGCTGGGCTGAGAGTTCTAGACAAAGGGTATTCTACTGCTGATCACGTAAAGAAGATCATCAGAAGTTTACCGAAGCAATGGAGGCCAATGGTCACTACTCTAAAGCTGGCAAAAGATCTTAATAAGATATCTCTGACGCAGGCACATAGTTAGATGATGAAAGAGCCAACATTGCTCTTATGGCAAATGTGACAGAAGACAACAAAGCATCTTGGTTAGAGTCAGAATCAAACACATAAGAGGTATTTCCTGACTTTACTGTTAATTTTACCAAAGTTGAACTAGGATAAAGTATGGGTGAAATTCTGGAAAGGTATCAGCAGCTCAGAGTCAAATTCAAGAACTTGAAAAAGCATCTTGTTTCTGACTCTGAAGAAACTGAGAGTCTTAGATTAGAAAATTATGAGTTAAAAGAAAATATTTCAAAACTATAAAATGATTTACAAAACTCTCAGAAGGAAATAATCTCATAGACTCCCAGTAATGCTGATAAGATCATAAAAGAATATGATCATAGCTTTCAGAAGTTTCTGGCTAAAAACATAGATAGAAGTAAGATGGCTTCAATGATCTATGGAGTTTGCAGAAATGGAAGAAAAGGAATAGGATACCAAGGTAAGGTATCCTCACCTAAGAAAGTCATGGACTTAGTAATCAAACACACACCATTAAAATCTCACTTCACTTATGGTCACACACATGATCTGAAATACACTAGCAATGATTATTCTGCCAAACCAAAATTCAAACAGAATTTTGGTAAAACTAACAAACAAGGACCCAAAAATATAATGGGTACCTAAGGACAAAATTATATATGTAGCGGATATCTTTAGCAGCAAGGCTAAAACACCATTCATGGTACCTGGACTCTGGATGCTCTCGACACATGACAGGAAGAAAGCATATGTTCTATAGCGTGGAACTTAAACTTGTAGGTTACATGGGTTTTGGAGGTAATCAAAGAGGGAAGATCATTGGCTCTGGAACAGTAGGTAATGGTAATCTCCCTTCTATTAATAATGTGTTGTTAGTTGATGGATTAATGCATAACCTGTTATCCATAAGTCAATTAAGTGATAACGGTTATGATATAATCTTTAATCAAAATTCATGAAAAGCTGTTAGTCAGAAAGATGGAACTATCATGTTTAATGGAAAGAGGAAAAACAACATTTATAAGATAAAACTTTCTGAACTAAAGAGTTAGAATGTAAAATTCCTTCTTTCTGTTAACACGAGCAATGAGTCTGGCACGGAAGATTGGGGCATGTTAGTATGAGAAGAATATCTCAGATTAAAAAACTCAATCTGGTCAGAGGACTTCCTAATCTAAAGTTCAGCTCAGATTCTCTGTGTGAAGCATGTCAGAAAGGAAAATTTGTAAAACCTGCTTTTAAAGCTAAAAATGTTGTTTCTACCTCTAGGCCATTAGAACTTCTGCACATATATTTATTTGGACCAGTGAAAACTGCGTCTGTTAGTGGCAAGAAGCATGGGTTAGTGATCGTAGATGACTATAGCAGATGGACATGGGTAAAGTTCTTAAGACACAAGGACGAGTCACATTCTGTGTTCGTTGCTTTCTGTAACCAAATTCAGAATGAGAAAGATCTTAGAATTTATCAAAGTCAAAAGTGATCAAGGTGGAGAGTTTGAAAACAAAAAATTTGAAATATTTTTTAATAAAAATGGAATGTTGCATGATTTCTCTTGTCCTAGAACTCCCTAACAAAATGGTGTTGTAGAACGAAAGAATATAACATTAGAAGAAATGGCCAGAACCATGATCAATGAGACTAACATTGGTAAGATCTTCTGGGAAGAAGCAATTAACGTAGCATGTTACATTCAGAATAGAATCTCTATAAGACCTATTCTGAATAAGACTCCATATGAATTGTAGAATAACAGAAAGCCCAACATTTCTTATTTCCATCCTTTTGGATGTACCTATTTTACTCTGAACACTAAAGAACATCTGAACAATTTTGACTCTAAAGCACAAAAGTGTATTATGTTAGGATACTCTGAACGCTCAAGAGGGTACATAGTATACAATACAGAAACACAGATTGTGGAAGAGTGAATCAGTGTTAGATTTGATGACAAGCTTGGCCCTCAAAAGTCAAAGCAGAATGAATCTTTGGCAGATATAGAAGTTGAATTCACAGGTGCTGAAGGCAACTCATCAGAAGTTCCTAACAGAGACGCTCCAACAACATCAGAAGGAAATGTCACAAGCACTCCAACAACTTTTGTTGAATAACTCCAGAAAATACTATCTAGAAGCAGTATAGTTCACCTTGAAGATAAAATTCCGGGAAGGAATGATGATCCAATCAGAACAAGATCAATGTTCAGAAATTCTGAAGAATCCCTCATGGGATTGGTATCTCTGATTGAACCAATAATAATTGATGAAGCTCTTCTGGACAACGACTGGATTCTGGATATGCAGGAGGACTTAAACCAATTCACTAGAAATGACGTATGGGATCTGGTTCCCAAACCAAAAGGATTCAACGTCATTGGAGCAATGTGGGTGTTCAGAAACAAACTGTATGAACAAGGAGAAGTTATCAGAAACAGGGCACGACTGGTTGCACAAGGTTATAGTCAGCAAGAGGGGATAAACTATACATAAACCTTTGCTTCGGTCACCGGGTTAGAATGTATCTGACTCTTAATCTATTTTGTTGTAAACAATGGCATCACTCTATATCAGATGGATGTGAAAAGAGAATTCTTAAATGGTTACATTGATGAAGAGGTATATGTGCACCAACCCCCTGGGTTTGAAAAATACAAACACCCAGAATATGTTTTCAAACTAAAGAAGTCACTTTATGGTCTGAAACAAGCTCCCAGAGCTTGGTATGAAAGACTAAGTAAATTTCTGTTAGAAAAGGAATTCACCAGAGGGAAAGTGGACACAACTTTGTTCTGTAAGACATTTAAGAATGACATTTTAGTTTGTCAGATTTATGTAGATGATATTATATTTGGATCTACTAAACCTTCTTTGGGAAGAGATTTTGCTAAGTCTATGCAGGACGAGTTTTAGATGAGCTTGATGGGAGAACTTAAATTCTTTCTGGGCATTCAGATCAATTAGACTCCAGAAGGAAGTTACATTCACCAGAGCAAATACGTCAGAGAAGTTCTGAATAAATTTGACCTCTCAGAATGTAAGCCATCAAAGACTCCAATGTATCCCACGTGCATTCTGGAAAAGGAAGAGGTAAGTAAAAAGGTAGAGCAGAAGATCTACAGAGGTATGATTGGTTCTCTCCTTTATCTGATAGCTTCAAGGCCAAGAATTTTATACAACGTTTGTTTATGTGTTAGATTCCAATCAGATCCTTGAGAATCTCACTTAACAGCAGTTAAGCGAATTTTCAAGTATCTGAAAGGTACTACTAACCTGGGTTTGTTTTATAGAAAAACCAATGAATACAGTTTAGTAGGATACTATGATGCTGATTTTGCTGGAGACAGAGTAGAACGTAAAACTACTTCTGGAAGCTGCCAGTTTCTGGGAGACAATCTGATCTCATGGACCAACAAGAGGCAGTCCACAATTGCATTGTCAACAACAAAAGCTGAAAACATTGCAGCTGCTGGATCTAGCATACAGATGCTCTGGATGAAAAGTCAGCTTGAAGACTTCAACATATTTGAGAGTAACATCCCTATTTTCTGTGATAATACTTCTGCAATTTTTTTATTCAAAAATCCTATTTTGCAATCTAGGGCTAAGCATATAGAAATAAAACATCATTTTATTAGAGACTATATTCAGAAAGGAAGTCTTACTTTAAAAATTATTGACACAGACCATCAATGGGCTGATTTTTTTACAAAACCCCTTTCTGAAGATAGGTTTAATTTCATTCTCAAACATATCAGCATGAAATTATGTCTAGAATAAGAAGTTTTATTTTCATATTCTGTAACCCTCAGAACTTTATATTTTTTTCTGTGAATATCTGATCAACATGTCTTCAGAAGTTAGGAGTACAGTTGCTTCAGAATCTATCTAAGAAGATTTGAACCTTTCATTTCAAAGATAGAGGCGTGCAGTTCACACCATCAAACATCTGTCATCCTCTCACAAGCTACCTTCTAAGGTTGAACACGCGTTCAAATTCTGAAGGGTCTAAGGCTCTGATTGGATGCATTGAGACACTTATCTATGGTAAATGTTCAGTATCTACACGCAATCCCCTAATTTCAGGTTTCATAATTACAGTATAATTATTACTTATTTTTCTCTTTCTTGCTGATTAATTTTTCAAAAGCGTTTATAAATACACAATCACTATTTCATTAACTCCTTACTGCATCTATTATTCTCTCTTGCTCTCGTTTTGCAAAAACCCTTTTCTCAGTATTTTCAAAACAAAACCGTGTGAACAATGGCATCCTTATCAAGCATAAAAAAAATCCAAAGTGCTCCTGGTTCTTCTTCAACAGCTGAACAGTATGAGGAACCCATAAGAACGTTTCTCACTCTGGTCGATTCTCTTGAAGTTCTATGTGAGTTAATCATTGATTTTGAGATCTCAAAGGAAAATGGTTTTGATTTGTAAGAAGATGTAACGACTCAAGGATGGAATAAGTACTTTGATCATCTGCTAAGTCCAGTATTCCCCATTCTTGTTAAGGATTTCTGGATTCATGCTACTTCATCCAATCATCAGGTTACATCATACATAATGGGGAAGAAGATAGTGATTAAAGAAGACTTGATTAGGAAGCTTATTGGGTACAATGGCGGAGGAGTTAGGTGCATTGACATGGCTGACAAGGGTTCTGACCTAAAATATATTTCTAAAGTTATATTTACTTCTGGACAACCATCCAGCAAGATAAGAGACTTGAAGGATTACTACAGAATCTGGGCCAGGATCATTCTAGGATGTATAAATCACAGGAAGCCAACAAGCTCTCCTGACTACATCAACATTGATCAACAGTTTCTGTTGTATTTCATTTCAAAGAAGACCAAAATAAATCTTCCACACTTGTTCTTCAATCATCTGAGAGTAAGCGTGAAAGAAACAAGGGAAGAAGAAAGAACAAAGAGGGATTAGATTCCTCTGGGAAGATTGATTTCTGATATTCTGACAGAGAACAGGTTGATAGAGCATCTGACAGAGGCTCAGCAGATTAGCACTCTGGAGGCATGTGCTGGTAAACCTCTTAATGCCAAAAATCTGAAGAAAATAAAGATTATTGAAAGCATTAAGAAGGAACCAACAATTGTTACTCATGAAGTCATCACATCTAGGAGAATCCCTCTGAAAGATTTTCCATTATTTTCTGAGATGGATGCTTCTCCAGAGAATATGGTCAGATAACTTGAATATTGCAAGGAAGATGGAACAGTTCAAAAAATCAACATTCGTGATTTGCACAAGCCAGCTCCAGATGTTGTATTGAATAAATCCAGAAAGAGAAAGGCAGCAGGAGAAGGATCCTCTCAGAGGACACCCAAAGCTGCTAAAAAGAAAGGTAACACTTCCTTTGTTTCTGTTGTAGAATCTATAGTTTTTCCAACATCTGAAACCATCCCACATCAACCAACAAAACATCCCTCACCATAAACATTTGAGGATTTAGACATAGAGTTTGATCCTTCTGTAACTCCTGGCAGCTACTTAAATGAACCTCACTCCCCTAATCCAAATCCAGAACAAAATCAGCCAGAACTTGCAAGAGTTCTTTATGATATTAAACTATTGGATCAAGACTTTCATTCACCTAGCTCAGAATATCCAAACCTCCATTCTCAATAATCAGAAAATCCCAACCTCCACTCTCCACAACCAGAACATCAAAACCTTCATTCTCCTTAACCATAAAATGAAAACCCTCAAACTCCACAAACTGAAAATCCAAACTCTGAAACCCCTGAACCAGAAAATCAACACGCTACCACAAACCAATCAGAAGATTCTTTTACAGACTCTAATATAACTACCCTTATTCCTGGAATAACAGAACCTCTTATGGTTCGTCAACCTCTCTCCATATTAGACATTCCAGAAATACCTTCACCCTATCATTCCACACCACCAAACAATCCTCGTTCACCAATCATAATATTTGATTCTCCCACTCCCTCTCCCATTAACCGTCCAGCTGATCATCTCAGAATAGTAATTGATTTAGAAGCGCTGGACCACCTAGCTTCTACCACCAATAAAATTGCCATTCCCAAACCTAAACCAACCATAACCAAAACAGATGTTGGTAATAACTTGTTGATTTTTGAAACAGAAATACATGAATGGGTTAATACTTTGAAGCAAGCAAGTCTAAAAAATTCTAATCCTGCTACTTCTGATTCTCTTTGGGATAGGTTCAGAAAATGGTTCAACTCTAAATCCCAGAGGCTGAAATAATTGAGTTATAATATGGCTCAACAGAACTTCAGTGATCAGCTGAAAGCCTTCAAAGATCAAGTTCTGAGCCACTGGGAAAAGAAGCCAATTCTTCTGTTGGACAATGCTCCCTGGAAAGAGCACCAAGCTTCAGAAGTTAATGAACCATGTTATGACAGTCATCCTCTGGTGGTTATTTAAGAAAAGGAAAATGCAACTGAAGAAGCAGGTTAATCAGAAGATGCTATAGAGTGTTTTGAAAGACTTGCAACCTTTGAGGAAACACCAGCTCCATCTTTGGTCATGAAAACTCTGGATGAACTGAAGAAGGAGAATGCTGTAATCCATGCAAGATTGGATAAACTGGAAGACACAACCAAAGAAATCAAGGATATGCTGGGAAAGCAAGAAGAATCAAGCACTCAGATTAAGAGCTTGCTGGAAGCGTTGTTCACACGACTTCCCCCTCCATCTTAGATTTTTTAACTTGTTTTTTGTATTCTTCATCTTATCTTATCTGCTTCTGAAAACTGTCATTGCAATCTGTTTTAATATAAATCATCCTTTTTTACTCTGAGTATTTGTGATTATATTGCTTTTTGATACCTGACAAAAGGGGGGAGAAAGTAAGATATTTTCAATAACAGTTTACTGGGACAAAGTCTCAAACATTCTGAATATCTTAACTGCTTATTATTTTTTGAAAGCATAAACAGGAACAAATTATGATAAAGACAAAAGGATATGCATCAAAAGCTCTGATGAGAAGGAACTTTAGGGAAGTATTTCATCTCTATCTGAGTACGCAATTTAGGGGGAGACTCTCTTAGGCTTTTTGTTCTGTATATTTTTATTGAAAAATCCTAGTTTTTGTCATCATCAAAAAGGGGGAGATTGTTAGAACATAGTTTGATTCTACAATCCTCATAGGAGTTTTGATGATAACAAACACAAAGAACAAATATGCACTCTAAGTTTGTGATCTATGTTATAGAAAAGTTATGACGAGACTGCATCAGAAGTTAAGCCACAAAGGTGCTCAAGCTGAGTAATCAGAATGTTCTGAAGTATGAAGATCAGAATTTGCGCTAAAGAGAAAGATATCCTGATTCTGAACAGAAGTCTAACATGCTAACAGAACCTTATGATTCTGACTTCCCAAGTTCTGAAGCAAAGCAGCAAGCAAGATTCCTTAAGTTCTGAAGCGTTACTTTTCCGTCAAGGCAATATCGTTTACAATGGCTACAATCAGACAAGGATCTTCATATTATGGAAAGTGCATTAAGTTTCAATTGTCATGTTTCCATTTGGACATATTGCCATTCCTATATAAACAAGCTCAAAGGCTTAATCATTTACGATTTTACACAACTGCTCCATACAATATCAAAACGCTGCAAAATTATATTCATACTATTCTCCAAAATCGTGTAATACATTACAGTTATGATACAATTTTTGTAACGAAAAAACATATAGTACAAAGTAAATTCCTTCTTTTGATTAGTGAATTTACTTGAGATAAATCGGGTTGTGGTTGTACTCAAGAAGACTTTGGCAGTTGTCAAAGTAGAATTGTAATCAGTTTGTGTAGTGAATTAAGTCCTCGTTTGAGAGAGACGAAATCACCTTGGCGGGTGGACTGGAGTAGTTTGAGATCAAGTGAACCAGGATAAAAAGCATTGTGTCAATTGCTTTTTATTTTTAAGTTTCACTTTAACCCCACCTTCTTGTGTTTTTCGCTTCTTCAGATTCTTGGTTAGATTAATATCACTAGTGTTGTCGCACATGATAGGAATACGTGAAATTTTATTATCAAAATCAAGCAAATGTAGCTTAAGCCACAAAATTTGGGCATAACAACTATCGGCTGCAACGTATTCCGCCTCGGACGTGGACAAAGCAACAAAAACATGCTTTTTGCTATGCCAACTGACCAAGGATTTTGAAAACTAGTGACAAGTACCACTATTACTTTTTCTATCCAATTTGAAACCAGAAAAATCAGAATCGGAATAACAAACTAAGCTACAATAGTTCCCTTGGAATACCAAAGCCCAAACTTTGAGGTACCAATAAGGTATCTAAGAATATGCTTAACCACTTTTAAGTGTGATTCCTTGGGAGAGGATTGATATCATGCATACATACAAACACTAAACATAATGTTGTGCCTAGATGCGGTAAGATAAAGAAGAGATCCAAGCATACCTCTATACCTTTTGAACTCAACATCATTACCCTTTTCATCTCTATCCCAGTTACCATTTGTTGCCATAGGCGTGTCAATTTCCTTTGCAGCGTCCATACCAAATGTTTTAAGTAATTCGAGACAATACTTGTTTTGACATACAAATGTTCCTTCATCAAGTTGATTAATTTGTAGTCTGAGAAAGTTGTTCAATTATTCCATTAGACTCATTTCAAACTCTCCCTGCATAAGCTTAGAGAACTCCTTGACAAGATGCATGTTTGTTGATCCAAAAATGATATCATTAACATAAATTTGAACAAGTAAAATGTGTTTTCCTTGACATTTAATAAAGAGTATAATGTCTACCTTCCATTAAGAGTATCGTTGATCTAGAAAGAACTTGCCAAGTCAGTCATAACATGCCCTCGGGGCTTGTTTAAGACCATACAATGCACGTTTTAGCTTAAAAACATGAATAGGAAACTCGTCATTTTCAAAATCAGAAGGTTATGAAACATACCCATCTTCACTTATGTATCCGTTAAGGAACACACTTTTAACATCCATTTGATATAATTTGAAGTTCTTAGAGCATGCATAGGCTAATAAAAGGCGTATAGCCTCGAGTCAGGAAATCAGAGCATAAGTCTCCCCATAACCAATGTCTTCCTCTTGGTTATACCCTTGAGCCATAAGACGACCTTTATTTCAAGTTATCACACCCTGTTAGTCAAGTTTATTCCTAAATACTCATCGAGTGCCTATAACTTGATGATTTTGTGGACGAAGGATAAGGTCCAAAACATCATTTATTTCAAATTAATTCCATTCTTCTTGCATAGCCATAAGCCAATGCTCATATAGTAAGACATCCTTGGAATTTTTAGGTTCAACTTGTGATACGTACGCGTGGTGATAACAAAAATTACTTATCTTAGAGTGTATTGTTACCCCTTTTGTGATATCACCAATAATGTTGTCAATAGGATGATCCTTGGATGTTCTCCACTCCAATGGAAGAGCGTCATCTTCTTGTTAACTTTTGTCATCATCATTCTTGTCTTGGTTGTCCTCTTCCTCCTTCTCAATTTCCACCGTCTTAGGTTGATCAATACCGTTATCGGTGTCTTTGAGTATGTCTTCTATAAATGAACCTACACCATGAAAATAAATATCTTTCCCAACACTATTTGGGCAAGTCTCATCAAAAGTAACATGAACCGAATCTACAAAAATAAGTAATCTTTTGTTATAAACTCTATATGCTTTACTAGATTGTGAGTATCCAAGAAAGATACCTTCATCAGCTTTCATGTCAAATTTTTAAGATTATATTTTCCATTATTTAAAACAAAATATTTACATCCGAAGACATAAGGATGTGACAGATTTGGTTTTCTACCTTTTAAAATTTTATAAGGAGTTTTGTCAAGTATAGGACAACTAATTATATTGTTAAAGACATAACAAGCCAGGCTAATAGCATCGGCCCAAAAATAATTTGGTAGACCGTAATCATTGAGCATTGTTCTTGCCAAATCCACCAAAACACGATTTGTACATTCCAAAACAACACCATTTTGTTGTAGAGTTCTAAGATCTTATAAGTTATGTTCGATTCCAAATTTATCACAATATTCTTCAAAGAGTTGATTTTCAAATTCACTTCCAAGATCACTTTGAATGACAACTGTAGCGGTATAAATGTTAAGAAGCCATTGGATTGACTTAACTCGCACATATCAAATAAAAATCTTCACCACTCTTTTTTGTTTCCAAAGGAATGGGAAAAGAGTCAATAACCCAATAAGAGGGGGAGAGAATCTATGTTCGGGGTTTTGTTATGCAAAGGAAAGGTATTAGCACCCTAGACATCTACGGTACTTCGCATGGACCTCTTTGAAAATTTGTGTATTTTGGCTATAAGTGTTGTATACAAAAATATATTGTGGGGATGAGAAAAGAAGTATTTTTTTTACAATTTTCACACTCCACAGTTGCGAAACTTTAGTGCCTACGTACCAACTCTAATGCAATAGGGGATCAGGGTACTCGTAGTTCACGTTTTAAATTTTAAAAACATAAGTGTGTTGGTTAATTTTAAGAGACGAGACATCATCGTCTTATCCTAGTGGAAGAACATACTTACTACCCACAATTATGAGAAAGGAGAATTTGCGTCATCTCAAAGTGGAGGATATGGCTTGGACTTTAAAATAAACAAAGCCTCACTCAAGACTCAAGTGGAAAATATCTCACTTCACTACATATCGTAAGAGTATAGTAGTTCGCATCACTACAAAGATTGACAAGAGTCTAATCTTTTGAGAAAAGTTTAAGGAAAAGAGCCAAAGTGGCAAAATGGTTTGAATGAGTTTAATTGACTTTTAGTCTTCTCACAAAAATCTCAAAGTATGATTAAGTTGTTTAAAGTTTGATTAAGAAAATATTTTTGAAAATGCATGGACCTAAGTCCAAGTTTATTATGGAAGCGATTCAAGTTTGGAAAACAAGAATAGTTTTTAAAAGGAGTGAGAAGATTTTTGAAATTAAAGAAGATGGGAGGAGATGAAGGAACTACCCTAAACCATAAGGAAAAAGCTAGGGAAAAGAACCGTCTAACCAATAAGAAGCCAACACTTGACACAATGAGTCAATGTAGAATTCTCATCCTTTGGATTTGAAACCAAACAAGCAAAGATAACAAAGCTCTTGCGAAAACCAAACTTCGAATGCATTAAGTCTTCACCAAAATTGGACAGAGTAACGACTGTATACAAATGAATTCCCAATCATAAACAAAGCATATAATCAGAATAACTTGCACACAAAGAAAACAAACAACCTAATGTCTCGGGGTAAACCCCAAGAACTCGAGACAAAATAATAGTAGAAATCACAAGGTCCTAAGGTAGACAAGGTCTCTACTCCTAAGTCCAAGAAGTCCATAACTCCATAATGCCGAGGATAGTAACCAAATAGTCCAAGTAACCTTAAAGTTTTTTATTGTTCAAGTTGGTTATTAGGTATCTTCAAAAAGAAAATGAAAAGCACAAGTGAGAAAAATAAAAATGATATAAAGATAAATGCTCAAATGAGTAAAGATAAAAATAACATGAAATGTAAATGCTAAAATATATGGTGCATAAAAGTAAAGGCGTAAAGTAAAAGCATAAAAATAAAAGTAAATTGCTAATGAGTTAAAAATTAGAGGTTAGTTGAAAGACCATCTTGAAATTTTCATTTGAAAACTCATTAGAATATTAATAAAATCAAAGCCTCTCAATAACAAGTTTCATTTGCTTTTTGTCAAGTATATCATTCATTTTAAATTCTCAAGGCAACAACAAATGATCAATGATGTTTAAATGATTCACTTAGTCCAAAATTTATGAAGATTCATTAGAGGATTGATAAGACCAAAGCCTCCTAGAAATGAAACTCAAGGTTATTGGATCAAAGGTTTCAAATTAAACATATTTGGGCTTACAAACATAGGTTTGGGCCACAAATGATCATTTCTCGAATCTGGACAAAATTTAGGGCTATTTTAAGTAATCGTAAGTGGACTTATATAGAAGTCGCACCTATTTTAAGGCCGGTCAATAGGAATCTTTGTGCCATATATTTGGAGAGATGATATGTAGATCACCCTGTAACAACATGTAACACAAATGAGAAAGGGATAAGATGAAGAGGGAGGGGATGCAATGTATGAAATTAGGGTTTCAAATATCATCAACATGATTCATCCATTTTGGTGGATTTGGTTCCTCAACCTATTAGCACCCAAGATCCAATGAGGTTGAGGAATTTGTCACCAAATGGAGTCCAAGTCAGAACCAAATAAAGAAAATAATAAAAGAATATTCAACAAAACAAAATTAAAATGGTTAATAAAAGGAAAATAATTGATAAAATACACAAAATATATTGAAACACCAAAGAAAAATCCTAAAAAATAGTCAGAGGTCAAACATGATTTAATAAATGTTGACAAAAAATTTCAGAATTTTTTAGAGTCAAAAACTAATTTTAAAAATTGAAGAAAATACACCAAAATTTGTTAAAAATTTTAAAATCAGAAATAAAAATAAAATGAGATCACCAACATTTGTCAAGAGTCCATTGGATCCTTCCACAATTTTTTAGTGTTTAAAAAGGTCACAAAGTATTTTTAAAATAATTAAAATAAGGCAACCAATGCAAATATTATGAAAAATCTAAAAAATAAAAATAAAAATATGAAAAAATATTCACAAAGTCAAATAATTCAAAGTATTTTTATATATATTTTTAAATAATTTTTGGATAAAAAATAAAAGAGTTATGAAGTTTTAAAGATAAACGAAATTTAAAAATAATTTTGTAAAAATAAAATAAATCAGAAAAACCACACGCGTTGGATCTCTTTCACTTATACACGCTGACAGATCTAACGGATCTGAGGTGATGGATTATCATGAACCCAAGTCAAGGCGTGCGTATGAAACACAAAAGAGTACAACCAATCAAAATAAAAAAATTGGCTGAGCGTCATTGGTTGAAGAACGACACATAGCTCTTCTTCAACCTCCAGCCTACTGCAAGTAGGGAAAATCCAAGATCCTTGAATCTGTAAATTTATGCGTTCATAGTGGTGCTATTAGATGCGTCTACTTGAGACGATCAAAACCATATGCTCACGAAAAATTTATATAAATCACATCGTAGTCGATTCGGAAAAAACCAGAGAAGTTTGAAAATGTTAAAATAAAAAATAAGATGCATCAAATGCATTGTTTCACCAAAATTGAGTTAAGATCAAGCATCAGTGAATATCATAGATCATTCCAGTAACTTGAGTTAGAAGATTTTGTGCCTTAAACTACCTATACGAAGTCAAATGAACTTGCTCTATAAATGGAATTGGCTAGCATGATTCAGGGCACCTCAAGGATTGATTCTTCTTCTGGTAGTTTCAGTGAAGTTCAAGGATGAAGGATCAATGAAGATTTTGGATTGAAAAGAGGGGTAAAGAGGAATTCGAAATCTCAGAAAAGTGAGTTATGGAGGGAGTTTGAGAGAGTGATTTTGATTGTTCAAGTTTGATAAAATGAGGGGAGTGAGGTCCTCTATTTATAGGGAAGCGAACGGTGCAAAGAATTTAGAGGAAATTTAAAGTTTGGAGGGAAATTGGATGGAGCTCGAAAGTGAAAAAAGTGTGACTCCATTTGCATTAAAATTCAGCCAATTCTTGTATTTTGATCCTGAAATCAACTTTGGGAACTTTTTTAAACATGTTTAAATCAAAAACATGTGCTAATTTTGTGTTTAGAAGCCATATTATGAATTTCGAATTCTGACTTTTGGAGAAAACTTCAGTTTCAAGGTACCAGTTTTGAATCCACTGTGTTCACAAATCAAGGGATCTTATGGCATGATTCTTGAAGCATTTGAAAGATAAGGTCACAATCTTTGAAATGTTCCAAGAACGAGATCAGGTGGATGTTTGAGCTAAAAGTTGTGATGAGTCAAAGTTGAGAAAAATATGTTAACTTTTTGTACTTAGAAAAGTTCTAAGTTTTTCTCCAAAAGTGACCTATAATGTTTTGAGTCAAACAAGGCCTTCCTCCAAAATTGAGCTTTGATCATTGATTTTAGCTTTAAGTATACTTCCCAAAGAAAATTGTGAAACTTGAATCACTCGAAAATACCAAGTATTGTAAAAGTTATGGCCTTGTAAAATTGGTGAAAATTCATGAGGTGACCTATAATCTTTTGAGTTCTTAAGGCATATTTCACCCGTTTTCAAGCTTTGCACATGAAAGAAGAGTTGAAGTTCACATCCTTAAGATCATTGTGGAAAAATAATAAGCTCAAGGAGATAAAAATTGACCAAGTTATGGTCTTTTGAAGTCACATAAGGGAATTTGATGGCCTATCTAGAGGATATGTAATCTTTCTCAATCATTAGGAATCTTCCACACCAAATTTTATTTAAAATTTTTAAGTGATTGGTTGATAACCATTTAAAGAGAAGAATATCTTTGGAGTCACTCATGAATCTCAAAATATGAACAAGATATAGACCTTAGAAGTTCAAAACCCTTGCTCCTCAAGCACCAAAATGACTTGGAAACCCCTTTCAATTTTGACAATCTTTTTTGCATAATCACTTTTACCATGTGAATAGAAATTGTTGTAGATGATAATAAGAAACCATAGAAACAAAACCCACTACCAAATATTAAGATTTGAGAGAGTTATGCACTTGTGATCATGGAATCAAGAACTTGTCCAATTAGGTCAAACTTGTTCAATCAACCCTTGTATCTTTTGACTTCCTTTGAAAAATTGAGGCATGATGAATCATGGTAGACCTTGTCATGATATTACTCTAAAGCACTCTCAATGATTAAACTTGAATCTCAATGAAGCTTTTTTGAAGAAGGCATGGAAATAAACTCATGAACCTATGAATCAACCTAATGAAACGTGTTGTGCCCTTATCTATATTATCATCAATTAGAGCAAACATTCATTGTATTTATTAGTTAAAAGTTAATCAATACAAAAAATATATGATCACAGTATACAAATCAAGATGGTTGGTCATCCCTCATGAAAAAACCTAAAGATAGGGAGAATATCCAAACCCTAGTGTGATAAAATTGGGAAAAAAATTGGGGTACAACAGCTGCCCTTATTTAAATGTCTTCTATCTGGAGATACGAAGGTTAAAATCTTCGTGTCGACGCGATTGAAGATACTTAAATATAAAATAAGCTCTATTTTTGGCCCTAAGAGGCCATGCAATGCTTATGATTGTGCATGAAAAAAAAATATTCAAAGGTGGCACGGGACACCCCTGGGGAAACAGAAAATAAAATAAAGGGTCAAAAGGAAAATCCGACCAGGAAAATAAATCACTGGTGAATGAAAGAATCAACTCTATTAGGGTAAAGCCCAAGGAGGAGATAAAGCAACATCAACTAAAACATTAAGGAGAGAAAGTAAAGGATAACAGTGATCTACAGATAACTGTAAACTATCCACTTACTGTGAAAATAGCAAAAAAAGTAACATGGACCTAGAAGGGGAAATAAATGGTAGGATAATACCAGCAAATACAAATATTAGGGTAAGTCACAAATGACCAACATCAACACTTATGACTGGAAACAAATGAATTCCTCAGAGCAAAGTGAGTCTCAATGACGAAATATCTCCCATAATGACAAGGGTACCATCCATTGGAGTAACAAATCTCAACAATGAACTATCTCCCATAATGAAGAGACTACCATCCATTGGAGTAATAAATCTTAACAATGAACTATCTCCCATAATGATGAGACTACCATTCATTGGAGTAACAAATCTAAACAACAAACTATCTCCCAAAATGACGAGACTACCATTCATCAGAGTAACAAATCTCAACAGTGAACTATCTCCCATAATGATGAGACTACCATTCATTGGAGTAACAAATCTCAATAACGAACTATCTCCCATAATGACGAGACAACCATTAATCGGAGTAACAAATCTCAACAACGAACTATCTCTCATAATGACAAGACTACCATTCATCAGAGTAACAAATCTCAACAACGAACTATCTCCCATAATGACGAGACTACCATCCATTGGAGTAACAAAACTCGACAACAAACTATCTCCCATAATGGCGAGACTACCATTCATCGGAGTAACAAATCTCAACAAAAAATTATCTCCCATAATGACGAGACTACCATCCAATTGAGTAACAAATCTCAACAAAAAACTATCTCCTATAATGACGAGACTACCATCCATTGGAGTAACAAATCTAAATCTTCTCTGGGAACTAACAGACTTAATGGGGAAGTACATGTTGTTGAAATAAAGAGACTTTCCATCTGCTGTTATAAGAAGCCTATTGGGAAAAGAAATATGACTTTTGGGGGAAATGCCAATATATTCCTGCAGAGGAGGTAAAGTCTCCTCGTGCAAAATAAATGCACATTCTCAAATCAGGGCTCAACGCCTGCAGAAATCAAAATAATAATGTTGTCGGGGACCACAAATTCAAACCAGAAATAAACCATAATTAAACAGTTGACTAAGATAGCTCCTGATGAGAAATAAACTCAAAACGGAAACACGTTCCATCCAGATAATGACCTGAATAGGAAGGTTTAGTAAAAATTCTTCCACAAGGGATAACTCAGTGGGGAAATTGAAAGAATATACAATTTCTGTTTAAGGTTGACACTCTATTGGAGAGAGGGTAACATAACTCTACAAAATGGGGTAATATGCCATCAAAATATTAATGAATGAAAATGAGCAATGAATTGTTAAATTCAGCTATGCATGATGTATGTATGAATGTATGAATGTTATCACGTATATGCTGACAACACAAGCACACAACACTGGGAATAACCAGACAAAACTAGATTGGGTAAAGCCAACACTCGGCTAAATCACATCCAGGATGAAAATTTCATAAGAAAGTAAGCACCAACTGAGGAAACAAATTCCTATTTTAAGGCTTAACTCCTATGGGAAGAAACATAATCCAAAAATAATCAAGTCTAAATAGTGAACAAAAACAGACACAAGGGTAACCTCCTCCTTCAGGCTTCACCAGAGAACATCACATAGACTTCAATGGGGGGACAATACCATATCGTTGAGGGGAGTCCTAAAATACAGTTTTTCAATACCAAGAGTGAAGATTACACAAACTTCCTTGGGGAGAAATTCTGAAACCACATGGGGATAACAACTTTCAGAGAGAAATATTATCTCAGATTTACTTGGGTATTCAAGAAGTTAAATAATATAGCAAGAAATCAAAATTATGGGGATTTTAAATCAGACCCAGCACTTGGCGGAAGAAAACCCAAAAAGTTGACAACTGTTTAAACACTTTTTAGAAAAGATAGTGCCCTTGTCTAGTTGCATGGGAAACAAACATCAACAATAATGATATCATTGCAAAAAGGCGATGTTTTGCAAATGATTATACCTCCACACTCAAAGGGAGAAGGAACTTTTATCATTTGAGTTAAGACCTCACTGGGGAATCTGGGATAGAGGTTCCAACCATGAAAACTCGAAATCAAAATAATCATCCTGGAGGAAAACAAATGAACCAAGACTTGACTGGGGAAAATGGGATCATAAACCCAACACCGCACCATACATCAATTGGCATCATCTTTAACTAATTTGAGAAACACAAGAAGATCATACACATATCAGCAAAAGTGACCTGAAAGAACTTTCCTGGGTAATATATACTTCTAAAATTTCAGAGTTCGTCCATCCTCGAAATCACTATTTTTGTTTTTCTTGGGTCACAATCTAAAGTAACAAGTAATTTGTAAATTATTTTCAAAAACAATTTTATTATTAAATCTCTTTATTTTGAAAGTTACTATCAAATAATAAATGGAGTCTTTGTAAGCAGAATAAAATAAGAATTACAAAGAATTGGATAAAATCCCAAACTTTATTAATAGAATGGTAGTCCACAAATGGAAAGACTTCATAGATGATTACAAAGTTTGGAAAATGGTAATATATTAGAAAAGATACATTGAAATACAATGACCACTATTCTCCCTAACAAATTTAAATTCCTGAGCAGCGACTTCTGTTGAAGTATGGTGAGGATCCAAAAAGAGTGTTGCTTTAATGATCAAGTCTTGCCTGACGTAGTTACTTGCCAAGAAAATCCCTAACTTTTTCCTAGGTTTCCCTTGCGGGTTTTCAACCTAACAGTAGGAATTTATTCTATTTATGTCTCTTATTTTTGCCTAGACCGCCCTTTCGGGTTTTCATCCTACTGAGACGCTCTTTTTTGCTTAAGCTGCCCTTTCAGATTTTCGACTTAGCGAGCTATTCTTTTATTTCTTTAGGAAAAGCATTTCTTGACTGCATCAGCATTCATAGGACATGGAAACTCCTCGCCATCCATAGTTTTATGAATTAATGCACCGCCAGAGAAGGCTTTCTTGACAACATATGGGCCTCAAAAATTGGGAGTCCACTTGCCCCTAGAATCAGCGTTAAAAGACATGATCTATTTGAGCACGAGGTCGTCTTCTCTAAATTCACGAGGTTTAACCTTCTTATCAAAATATTTCTTCATTCTCTTCTGATATAACTGACCATGACACAAGGTCGTCATTCTCTTTTCTTAAATCAAATTCAATTAGTCAAACCTGTTATGGACCCATTCAACCTCTAACAATTTGGTTTTCATTATCACACGTAAAGAGGGAATCTCAACCTCAATAGAGAGGACTGGTTCTATACCATACACAATAGAGAACAAGGTTTCCTCTGTTGGAGTGCAGACAAATGTACGATATCCATGCAAAGTAAAAGCGAGCATCTCATGTCAGTTTGGGATTTGGAAATCATATCATCAACATATACCTCAATTTCCTTTTGCATCATATCATGGAATAAGGTTGTCATATCCCCCTGGTAAATTGCGCCATCGTTCTTCAACTTGAAAGGCATCACTCTGTAACAAAATGTTCCCAAGGGTGTGATAAATGTTGTTTTCTCCATGTCCTCAGGAGCCATTCTGATTTGATTATATCCGGAAAATCCGTCCATGAATGAGAATACATTGAATTTTGTTATACTGCCAACCAACATATCAATATGTGGCAATAGAAAGTCATCTTTTGGACTAGCTTTTTTAAATCTTTATAGTCGACACACATGTGAACTTTTCCGTCTTTCTTTGGTACTAGGACAATATTGGCAATCGAATGAGGGTACACTGATGTTACAAGAAACTGGCATTAATCTTCTTTAAACCTTCTTCTTTAATTTTTACTACCATATTAGGGTGAGTTCTTGCAAATTTCTGCTTGATTGGCGGGCATTCTGGCTTTAGCGGAAATTGATGTTCCACAATATCAGTATCCAATCTCGGCATGTCTTGGTATGACCAAGCAAAGATATCCCCGTAGTCTTTCAAGAATTCAATCAACACGTGCTTGACATCAGGATGAAGCAATGCTCCAATCTTAATTTCTTTTGGATCTTCCTCTAAACCCAAATCAATCGTCTCCAATGGTTCTTTATATGGATGAATGGTACTTTCCTCGCGCTCAAGAAAACGTGAAACTTCTTTTGGGATTTCATCATATTCTTCTTCTTCGGCCATATATGCAGAATATTCAAATTTGGGAGAGGGTGTAGGGTCATTGTACCCAACAGGTTTTTGAGTTAATCTGCACATAATATTTATGACTGATTTTAGAAACTGACGCATATAGCAAGCGATTATGCAGATTTAATTACAGTTATAATTTATTTTGAAAGGATTTTTTTGATTAGCAATTTCCAAGAAAAAGCAAAGAAAAAACACATTTTGGGAATCAAATACAAATTTTATTATTGATTTTAAAGATAAAAACAAACAGATATGCCCATACGATATCAATACTTTCACCTTGGGCAGAGTGAAAGAATTTTGAAAAGATTAACAAAAAAACAAATTACTTTGAAATATGAATGCAAGAGGGAACATCAATAGTGATCTAATTTTGGACTCTGGCCCAATGGGTCACGTAGTTCGGCATCTCTTGCTCCGATTCACCTTCCAGAATAGCATTGATCCTAGAAACAATTGGATGAAGATAACCTCCGCTATGAAAGATGTCTTTATATTTGTCAAAAGCAGGCTTCGGCTTTATATTTTCACCTTTATTATTCTTCACAGAGAATCCCAAACCATCTCTATACTTATTCACAGGAGGTTCAACAATCTTCCCCCACGCCTTACTAAGGCCATTATGCACTACTTGTTGAGCATCCTTAAATGAGGCTATAAATCCTCATTTTTCCTCACATTTTCAATGGATAAAGCTTGAAACTGAGTTCCAACATCAACTTCATCTGCTTCCACAACACTGAAAGAGGATAAATGATATATTAACAAAGCTTGCTCTCCATTTATGATGACCACCTTTCCTTCAAGAACAAACTTCAGCTTCTGGTGCAAAGTTGAAGTAACAGCCCCTGGATTGTGGATCCATGGTCTCCCCAATAAACATCTGTAAGCAGGAACTATATCCATAACCTGGAAAGTAATCTTAAATAGTTGTGGGCCTATGTGAATATGAAAATCTACTTCTTTGATGACAGACTTCCTCGAACCATCAAAAGCTTTCACAAATATGCCACTCGGGCGCATGGGAGTTCTCTGGTACTTCATCTTCATGAGTTTGCTCCTCGGTATGTCATTTAAAGCAGACCCATTGTCAATCAGCATGTTAGACAACAAGTCATTGTTACAATTCATGGAGATATGGAGATCCAGGTTATGATTCCTTCCTTCATTGAGAAATTCATCATCACAAAAACTCAGGTTATTATAGGATGTAATATTCCCTACAATGCTATTGAATTGGTCTAAAGACTTATCACTTTCCATGAAATCTTGATCCAATACTCTCATCAAAGATTCCCTGTAGGAAGAAGAGTTCATTTGCAAGGCTAGAATAGATATCTTAGATGGGGTTTGCAACAATTGATCTACGATGAAATTCTGGCTGCAGATACTCAATGTCACGTTCAATGTTATGACACCGTATCTGACTTACTATATGACAGTAAATACAAAAGCAATAAAGAACACAGTCAATTGTTTACCCAGTTCAGTGTGCAACAACACCTACTCTGGGGGCTACCAAGCCAGGGAGGAAATCCACTATAAGAGATTTTAATTCAGGAATAAACCAACCAGTTTATCTCCTTCACTTAAGACCTACCCAATGCAATTCCAATCTAAGTACAACTTAAACCTGAGTTCCTACTCACTCCCCCTCAATCACAGCAGTGATACATAAACCAATTTGACTTGAGAATTGATGAAGACACTCTTCATAAACAAACACTTGATTAAGCTTCACAGCTTTTTAATCAAGCACCACAATCACTCGTGCTTCACAGCTTTGAGTGATGCACACAACTAACTTGACTCTGCTTCACAGCTTTAGTCAAGGAACATTCAAACACTCTTGCTTCAAAGCTTTGAGTGCTACACAACCCTTACAATTAGAAACCTATTCCAAGGCACTTATCACAATGATAATTGCTTGGAGTACAATAATCAAATCTATTTAGATTACAAAAATGATCTTCTGATCAATCAAGAGGGATGCTTGAAAAACAGCAGCTCTGTTGAATATATAGCAGCTGCAACTTCAGTTAGGGTTTCCACAAAAACCTAGGGTTCATTCCGTTTGACCTAAATACCAGGTCACAGGACTTTATTAACCAGGTTAGGGTTGAGCTAGGTTACCCCTCAGAAAACGCAGGATTCTGTTCAGGAAAGACTGAGTTATTTCCTGAAAAAACTCAGACTTATCCATCCTGCAAAGCTGTTAGTTCAGAACAGGATGTCATAACATCTGTTATGACATCTGAGAAAACCTGTCTACTGATTTAGCAAAATGTGATCATTTTGCAAAATGCTCAGATACACACTTATAAACATCAGTACTTGAAATATAATATTTTTCTGCAAAGGTACCTAATGAGTTAGTACAAACTGAACTAGAATGTTATGACATCAGTCATGACATTCACACATACACTTGGGATTTACCAAAAATGCAAGCCAATACCTAAACACCTACAAACTCCCCCTTTGGCAGATTTTTGGCTAAAGACCCTAAGCAATCAGAGATAGATAGCAGCAAAAATAAGTGACAGCAGAAAAATAGAATGTCAAGTACTAATTAAGTAAGTACCAAAATATTCTCCCCCTCTTTAGCCACAAATGGGCCAAAGATACATGTTCATAAAATTATACAGTTATCCAAAACAAAATAATAAGAGCAGCAGCAAAAAAAAAACAACTTCCAAACTCCACCAGATATCAGCAACCAACCTTCAAGCACTGTCATCAGATCCAGAGGATTCAGGCTTCTTTCTTTTCTTGTGAGCAATGTCAGCATTCTTCTCTTTGTTTGATGTCTCAACATTCTTAGAGACATCTGGATTTGTTTCAGCATTTGAGCTTTCTTGGTTTAGAGGAACAGAAATGCCAGGAACTGAGTGGTTCTCGTTCAGAATTCTTGAAACAATTTTTGCTATTGCTTGATTAACATAGGCTGTCCCTTCCCTATTTGCAATTTCAGGGGGAACTGAAGAAGAAGGATGAGATGGATTACCAGAGGCAGAAGCTTGGGGCTTTCCTGCATGTCTTGTTCTCAACTCTTTGACCTTGGTGGGGTTAGTTCCCACTTTTCTACGAGAAGAGATCTCCAGAACGTCAGAGTCCAGACAAGAAGAGATTGTCCCAGAATCTTGATCAGAGGAAGAGGTTGAAATAGTCGTATTGGATGATGATGGTGTTTGAGACATTTTGACAGTTTTAGAGGACCAACAGCAACTGAGGAGAAATTTTTGATTGAGAGACTGGGTTTTGATGAGGAGACGAGAGAGGAAGGAAGCAAGGGAGTGTCTATTCAACTTCTTAAAAGAATTGTAGGAAATGAGAAAATACAATTTTAAACCAATCAGAACAGGCATAACTCCTTTGATCCTTGTTTTAAGCAAAATTAATTGCTACAATTCCTCATGTTGGCAAATACCCAGCTTACCCCTTAAGTTTTCAAATTGATTTGCATCCAGAGCCTTGGTAAAAATGTCAGCCAGCTGTAGCTCAGTGGAAACATGTTCCAATTTGATTGTCTTCTCTTCTACAAGGTCTCTGATAAAGTGATGTCGTATGTCAATATGTTTGGTCCTGCTATGCTGAATGGGATTCTTGGATATGTTGATTGTACTCAGATTGTCACAGTACAATGTCATAACATCTTGTGTGACATTATACTCAGTGAGCATCTGTTTCATCCATATCATTTGAGAGCAGCTACTACCAGCTGCAATGTATTCAGCTTCAGCAAAGGAAAGAGACACACAATTCTGTTTCTTGCTGAACCAGGAAACCAGATTACTTCCCAAGAAGAAACATCCTCCAGAGGTGCTTTTTCTATCATCAGCACTACCAGCCCAATCAGCATCACAATAGCCAGTCAGAGCTGGTCCACAGCCATGAGTATACATCAATCCATAGTTGTAAGTACCACTTACATACTTCAAAATTCTCTTCACTTGATTGATATGACTGACTTTGGGATCAGCTTGGTATCTAGCACAAACTCCAACTACAAAGGCAATATCAGGTCTGCTGGCAGTTAAGTACAACAAGCTTCCTATCATGCTTCTGTACAGACTTTGATCCACCTTAACCCCACTTGAATCTTTGGAAAGCTTTAGATGAGTAGGAGCAGGAGTCCTTTTGTGACTTGCATTCTCCATACCAAACTTCTTTAAAATATTCTTAGCATACTTGCTTTGAGATAAGAAGATTGAGTCCTCCATCTGTGAGACTTGTAGTCCAAGAAAATAAGTTAGTTCTCCCATGAGACTCATTTCAAATTCAGCCTGCATCTGGTCAGCAAAGTGTTTAACCATATGTTCTGACATTCCTCCAAACACTATGTCATCAACATATATTTGGGCAACCATCAACTTCCCTTCTTCAGTTTTGACAAAGAGAGTTTTGTCCAAGCCTCTTTTTTTGTAGCCTTTGTCTGAGAGAAACTTTGTTAACCTGTCATACCATGCTCTAGGAGCTTGTTTCAGGCCATATAGAGCTTTTCTCAATTTGTAGACATGATCAGGATGGGTTGGATCCACAAAACCTTTAGGTTGTTCCACATAAGCTTCCTCATTTAAGTACCCATTTAGAAAGGCACTTTTCACATCCATCTGAAATAACTTGAACTTCAGAAGACAGGCAATTGACAACAAGAGTCTGATTGATTCCAACCTGGCTACAGGTGCAAAGGTTTCATCAAAATCAACCCCTTCAACCTGGGTGTATCCTTGAGCAACAAGTCTTGCCTTATTTCTGGTGACAACTCCTTCAGCATCTGACTTGTTCTTGAATATCCATTTTGTCCCAATGATGTTAGTTCCTTCAGGTCTAGGAACCAGTTCCCAAACTTCATGTTGTTTGAATTGGTTCAGTTCATCTTGCATTGCACCAATCCAATATTCATCAGTTAAGGCTTCCTTGACATTTCTTGGTTCCATTTTGGCGCACAAAACAAGAGTTTGAGATGATTTCTCTAGATCTTGTGATGACTCCACTATTGGGATCTCCTATGATGAGCTCTTTTGGATGATCCTTCTGAATTCTGATGGAAGGGATCTTGCTAGCTTCCTTTGATTCAGATTCTGTTGTGGTGGAGTTGGGTAGGTCATTCTGTTGGGTTGAAGTCTCAAAGAATGTCTCAACAGTACAAGGAACATTTATTTCTTCATGATAGTCATCAATTATAACATTTATTGATTCCATCATGGTTTTGGTTCTGGAGTTGAATACTCTATAAGCTCTGCTGTTTGAGGAGTATCCTAGAAATATGCCTTCATCACTTTTGGGGTCCAGTTTTCTTCTTTGTTCACGATCAGACAGAATATAGCATTTGCTGCCAAACACATGGAAGTACTTCACAGTTGGTTTTCTTCCTTTCCAGAGTTCATATATGGTGGATGAGGTTCCCTTTCTCAAGGTGACCCTGTTATGAACATAGCAAGCTGTATTCATAGCTTCAGCCCAAAAATACATAGGAAGTCTTTTGGCATGTAACATTGCTCTGGCAGATTCTTGTATGGTCCTGTTTTTTCTTTCCACAACTCCATTTTGCTGAGGTGTTATAGGAGAAGAAAACTCATGACTGATTCCTTCTGAAGAACAGAAGTCATCAAACTTGCTGTTATCAAATTCCTTGCCATGATCACTTCTGATTCTGACAATACATGCTTCCTTCTCTCTTTGAATTCTCTTGCACAGTTCTCTAAAAACTTCAAATGCATCTGATTTTTCCCTAATGAAATTAATCCAGGTGAATCTGGAAAAATCATCCACAACCACATAGGCATATCTTTTACCACCAAGACTCTCTACTTGCATTGGTCCCATCAGATCCATATGGAGGAGTTCTAGAACCTTAGAGGTGGTCAAATGTCTTGACTTTGGATGTGACATCCTAGTCTGCTTACCAACCTGACATTCACCACAAACTCTTCCTTCATCAATTTGCAGTTTTGGAATCCCTCTGACTGCCTCCAAGGAGATAATCCTCTTCATACCCCTTAGATGAAGATGGCCAAGTTTTTGGTGCCACAGTTTCACCTCTTTTTCTTCTTTTGCAATGGAACACACAGATGAGAAATTAGTGTTCTCAGCCTCCCACAAGTAACAGTTGTCTTTGGATCTGACTCCTTTCATTACTATCTCTTGTTTGTCATTGATTACAAGGAATTCAGACTTTGAGAAATTGACCTTGAATCCTAGATCACACAGTTGACTGATACTAATGAGATTAGCGGTCAGCCCTTTCACCAGCAGTACTTCATTCAGACTTGGAACTCCAGGGAAGTCCAAATCACCGACTCCTTTGATTTCACCTTTAGCCCCATCTCCAAAGGTCACAAAACTGGTGGTGTGAGGCTTAACATTATTGAGGAGGTTCTTGATTCCAGTCATATGTCTGGAACATCCACTGTCAAAGTACCAGTCTTCCTTTGCAGAGACCCTCAGGGAAGTGTGAGCTATCAGTGCAGTAGCCTTTTTCTTCCATTGAGGAGCATGTGGTACCTTTTTAGACTTAGGTTTGACACCTGAGTTCTGATTAGGGTATCCATGTAATCTGAAGCAGAAGGGCTTTATGTGGCCATATCTACCACAATGATGACATTTCCATCTTTGGTACCTTTTCCTCATATGTCTCTGTTCCTGATGTCGAGAGTTGTGTTGAGACATCTGTTTTGACATTTGCTTACCAGAACCAGATTTCGTTGCTTCCATAAATCCTAGTCCAGATTTATTTCCCACATTTTGTCCAACCTGAAGGATCTCTTCCAATTTGTCTGTTCCATTTGTCAACATCTTGACAGATTTGGTCATTTGATTCAGTTGTGAGTTCAGCAATTGAACTTCTCCTTCTAGATGACTTATAGTTTCAAGGTTTGCCCTTTTTTTCAGCCTCCATCTTTATGATGAGTTTTGATTGTTTCTCATTCTGCACACATACTTCAGTACTTCTGATACACAATTCCTTGTAAGTGTCAGCCAGTTCTTCAAAAGTCACTTCTTCGTCACTGATGTCACTTTCAGAGGTACAAACACCAGTTAAAGCAGTAACTCGTTTGGCAGTCTCTTCTTCAGAATTACTTTCTGAATCACAGTCAGACCAAGTAACTGTCATTCCTCTTTGTTTCTTAAGAAAGGTAGGACATTCAGCTCGAATATGCCCATATCCTTCACAACCATGGCATTGAGTTCCTCTGCCTTGAATTCCCTTCTCTTCTGACCTTGGTCTTCTGCTGGAACTGTCAATGTTAGAGGGAATGTTATGAACATTAGACCTTGACTTTGGATCTATTCTTTTGATGAGTTTGTTGAACTGTCTTCCAAGCATGGCTACAGCTTCTGAAATGTTTTCTTCAACATCAGTGTTGGACATAAGTGTTATGCTCTTGTTCTTCTTGACACCATTATCAGTGATTCCCATCTCAAAAGTCTGAAGAGACCCAATAAGTTCATCCACTTTCAACTTGCTAATGTCCTGGGCTTCCTCTATGGCAGTTACCTTCATTGCAAATCTTTTAGGCAAGGATCTGAGAATCTTCCTCACCAGTTTTTCTTCTGAGATCTTTTCTCCCAGTGCTCCTGAGGTGTTGGAAATCTCCAAGATGTTCATGTGAAACTCATGAATGGTTTCATCTTCCATCATTTTTAGATTCTCAAACTTGGTGGTCAACATCTGAAGCCTTGACATTTTTACTTTGGAAGTGCCCTCATGAGTAGTTCTGAGAGTGTCCCAAACTTCCTTGGCCAGTTCATATTAATGTACTAGTCTGAAAATGTTTCTATCAATTCCATTGAACAAGGCATTTAGAGCTTTTGAATTTCCCAGAGCTAACTCATCTTCTTCTTTACTCCAATCTTCCTCAGGCTTCAGACTGATTGTCCCATCTTTCTCAGTTATGGTGGGATGAATCCATCCTTTGTCAGCAGCTCTCCAAGCCTTTTTGTCCAGAGATTTTAGGAAGGCAATCATACGAGGTTTCCAGTAGTCATAATTAGTTCCATCCAGAATGGGTGGTCTATTTCCAAAAACTCCTTCTTTGTCCATAGTGCCAGAAAGTGATATCCCTAGATCTCACCCAGTAATACAGGCAGGGTGCCTGCTCTGATACCAATTGAAATTCTGGCTGCAGATACTCAATGTCACGTTCAATGTTATGACACCGTATCTGACTTACTATATGACAGTAAATACAAAAGCAATAAAGAACACAGTCAATTGTTTACCCAGTTCAGTGTGCAACAACACCTACTCTGGGGGCTACCAAGCCAGGGAGGAAATCCACTATAAGAGATTTTAATTCAGGAATAAACCAACCAGTTTATCTCCATCACTTAAGACCTACCCAATGCAATTCCAATCTAAGTACAACTTAAACCTGAGTTCCTACTCACTCCCCCTCAATCACAGCAGTGATACATAAACCAATTTGACTTGAGAATTGATGAAGACACTCTTCATAAACAAACACTTGATTAAGCTTCACAGCTTTTTAATCAAGCACCACAATCACTCGTGCTTCACAGCTTTGAGTGATGCACACAACTAACTTGACTCTGCTTCACAGCTTTAGTCAAGGAACATTCAAACACTCTTGCTTCAAAGCTTTGAGTGCTACACAACCCTTACAATTAGAAACCTATTCCAAGGCACTTATCACAATGATAATTGCTTGGAGTACAATAATCAAATCTATTCAGATTACAAAAATGATCTTCTGATCAATCAAGAGGGATGCTTGAAAAACAGCAGCTCTGTTGAATATATAGCAGCTGCAACTTCAGTTAGGGTTTCCACAAAAACCTAGGGTTCATTCCGTTTGACCTAAAGACCAGGTCACAGGACTTTATTAACCAGGTTAGGGTTGAGCTAGGTTACCCCTCAGAAAACGCAGGATTCTGTTCAGGAAAGACTGAGTTATTTCCTGAAAAAACTCAGACTTATCCATCCTGCAAAGCTGTTAGTTCAGAACAGGATGTCATAACATCTGTTATGACATCTGAGAAAACCTGTCTACTGATTTAGCAAAATGTGATCATTTTGCAAAATGCTCAGATACACACTTATAAACATCAATACTTGAAATACAATATTTTTCTGCAAAGGTACCTAATGAGTTAGTACAAACTGAACTAGAATGTTATGACATCAGTCATGACATTCACACATACACTTGGGATTTACCAAAAATGCAAGCCAATACCTAAACACCTACATACGATCTTATAGTCACTCATATTGATAATATTCATCAGGTCATCCACATCTTTTTCTAGAGTAGTACAACTAGATTCCCCCATTGCTTTCTTAGGTTCAATACTTTAAATAACCTTTTTATCAGCATTAACATTCCCTTGAATGACAGGTGCGAAAACACAGCCACTACGGCTTACTTGAATGACTTCGGCAATATTCTTGACATCAGACAAAGGTTGGATGGGAATTTCCTCACCATCCTCCAAGATTGTCGCATTATATTTATATGGCATGACTTTGTCTGATTCGTAAGGAACAAGACCTGGTAAGCAGATCACCACTGGAGAAACAGTTGGCTTTTTATCGTACTCAATCTCTATAGGTGTGGTAACACCAAAACAAGGCACAATAACATTCACCCCTTCTTCAGAATACTTAGACACCACAAAATCTTTGTTGAAGAACATGTATTCATCGGAAGAAAAGAACTCATCTGCAGAAGCATATTCATCATCTGACACAGTCTCGACCGAGCAATCTTCAATCACGCTAATCCCATGGTAGTTATCTCTGTTTCCTGAAACCTTGATAGTACCATTGTTTAACAACATCTGAACACCCTTTCTCATAATGGAGCAACCACAAGATTCTCTGCAGCAGGTCTGGCAAGACCCAAAATGGTGTTTTTCTTGTCAATCCATGTGACAGAATGTAGCGTGTAACTGAACAAAATCATTATTCATATGATTCACGTCAAAAATATGGAATTCTCCAGGACATCCGTAAACCATGTTCAAATCTTTTACGTACTCTTCTTTATGCCTGATTATATGAGTGAGGCCTTCGTTCATCATTTCCTGAAGATCAACTTTTATCTTATCACATCCTTGGATACCTGTACTGCAAATACCACAACCAACATGGTCATGCATAGAGTAGCTGAATTCGTAGAGGTCCACATGCATCTTCACCAGATCCCCTCTAACCAGGATGATATCAAAAATTAAGAAGTTCCTAGGAGAATCAGCAACCATATTTACATCATTTTCCCCTCCATGCTTAGACAAAGGATTATCTTTCACATTGGGGTTGTTGTACCCCAAAATTTGCCCTCGCATATTTCTCAAAACATTTCAAGAAAAATTCACAAGTCCAACCCGGCGCGTCATATTCAGGTGTTCTTTCACCAAGATATCTCTGATAACATATTCTCAAATTCAGGTTTGGCTCAAGAGTCAATTCTTTAAACAAGGTATCCGAATGTGTGAGTTTTCTCGAAGAAATATGGTGAAAAAGTGTACTGAAAGTGCAGTTTTTACGCGCTAAAAAATTCATAACTTGAAGATCGTGGCTCGTTTTGAACCCGTTCTGGTGGCCAAAATTTTGTCTTGACATTATCTACGTTTTCATCTCTCACGGATGGAAGCCAATTTCGATCAGAAGGTCTTCAAAAATGTGGATTTATCAAGTATTTACGTACAGAAAATTTGTGACAGAAGTTTATTTGCGTCATGTTCAGAAAATCATAACTTGGTCGATTTTCATCGTATCGAGCTGGTTCCGGCGCCAAAATTTCACAAATTGAGTTGGCTACATTTTCACAGAAGGTATTGAGTTCAAACGGTATTCAAAAGGCCTTCGTTTTTGGTTTAGAGTGCATGACACGATGAAAATCCTAAATGCTGAATATTATTTCATCTGGGCCGAAACTTTGAAAATTCATAACTCGGTCAATTTTTATCGGATTGGGCTCATATTTTTACACAAAGTCACTGACTCATAGATCTACAACTTTGCTTCAAAAGTAGAGACCGAATTATGCTCCGATCAATACCAGTTTTTTATTGAAGAACGTGTCAGAGTCGACACTGGAGCCCAAAATAAGTTTGTCTGAGCTGAAACTTCAAAAATTCATAACTAATTCACCATTTATCCGATTGAGCCGATTTTCGGACAGGAGTTAGTTCTCGATATGGACTACATTTTGTTTTCACATTTCAACTTCAAAAATTGCACTTAAGTCCCTGTGATTTAGCATGGAAAATGACGAACTCAAGTGAACATTGGAGGCCCAATTGCACATTCAAAGCCCATTTTCTTTACCCTAATTTCCATTATATAATCACATTCTTTTCACACAAACCAGAGGGGAGAAAAAAACCTTGCCACAATACTGTCAGAATATCAAATTCTTTCAAGAACCCTAAAACCTTGAAATCCTTATTACAAATCTCTCTCTCACTACAAACAAGTCATCTCAGTTACAAACCAACATCTCGGTAAGGTTGATTTGATCTTTATGATCAAAAGGGTATAATCATTCATACATGCCATATTGACCTAAACATTAAATTTCTTCATATATTGACTTTATTTGTATTTTATGATATATAGTAATTTATTTAATGTGTTCATGAGATTCAACACTGCAGATTTAGACAGGATCCCATGCAAGTTCATTAAGGAACGTTGAGGCCAAAACACAGATGGCCAAAAGCCAAAAGCCAAATGGCCAAAACAGAACAACTTACACATGACACCAATACATGGCGAGACAGACATCTTGAGAAGGTTAAGGAACGTTGAGGCCAGAACACAAATGGCCAAAAGTCATAACACAAATGGCCAAAAGCCAAAACACAAATGGCCAAAACAAAACAGTTTACACATGACGCCAACAGCTGTTTCACCCCTCCAATCAGGCTCGTATACTCCTAAACTCACTCTCTATTTTTATTATTTTCTTTTAATTAATTAATCGTTATTATTTTTATTAATCACTAACCAATTAATATTTTTTCCTTATAAAATCAAAAACACAAAAAATATTTTATTTATTAAAATTAACTTCATCACTTTTATTTTTGTAAATAAATTAATTTAATCAATTTAGCTTTAATTAGATTTAACTTTTAATATTTTTTGCAATATTTAAAATCAATTTAGAATATTAGGTTTTTATTAGCATTAATTCAATTTATTTTATTTCTTTAAAAACTCAAAAATCCAAAAATATTTTCATTATTTAATTTAATTTAATTGTTCATTTAATTTAATTCCATTTAATTTAAAAATAAACAAAAATCCTTTCTTTAATAAAAAAGGGTCAAAACCCAAAAAACTCGCATCCGATTTAATTTCCCGCACGCGATCCATTTTATCATATTATTGTATCTGTTTCCTGGAATGTAATAGCTTTTAATTAGGACTTTAATTATTTATCGCTTTATTTTACTTTCCGCATTTTAATTTCAAGGGTTGTTTTTGGCGATGTAAATACCCGACGCCTTGTAATAATTTAGATTTAATTTCCGCAATTTAAATTCCGCAACTATTAACTGTTAGATGTTTGATAAATAGGCTATGCATGACAAGACTTGTCTGAAAATTAAAATCAAAATGTAGCTCACCATAATATGTACAAAGATAACTTAACATGAAACCTGACACACGTGCACATGCCACTCCTAGGGTACGCCTCACTTGGTTGCCTCGACGTGGTCATTGAGTATAGGGTGTTTTAGAGGTCGCCCTCTTGTCTAAAGATCCAAGTTGCCTCGAAACGGTTGCCTCGATAAAAAATGATCTAAGACATTAGGGTTACGGCTAAGGCGTCCTACTATTGCTTTGGTGACCACATGTCCCTATAATCGAATTGACCCGAATAACTCCAACGACGGTGCTACCTACTTCTCAACAGTGGGATAGTATTGTCTAAAGGACATTTACACAGCTTAATTTCTTTTGAGTAGGTAGAGGTTCTCAGGTACTTGCTCTTTCAAAACAAAAATACTTTTCGCACTTACACTTTTCTGACAAATGTTTTTCAAACAAACACTTCATACACTCTTGAGGACTGATACAAGAGTCGAATCGAAGTTTTCAAACAAACTTTTTTCAAAACCCACAAACACAAGAAAAGCAAAACATTTTTGAAAACATAGTGAGCAAGTACCTAAGAGCCCGTGGATAACCACAGATAGAAAGGGTGCTAACACCTTCCCTTTCTATAATCTACCTCCCGAACTGAGAAACATCTCGAAAAGGAATTTTGCTGTGCTTTTGTCCTTTCCTTGTTGGAGAAAATAAAAGACGGTGGCGACTCTTGCTTACCGCGACATTTCGTGAACCAGCATTTCAAAACAGTCAGTTCTATTTCCACCGATCACAGAACTGGCGACTCTGCTGGGGAAATAATAAGTGAGGTGTACCTTAGGATTAGATCATTCTATGTTTTCAATTGTATGCTTTGTATGCTTTAATTTTGTGGGTTTGCATTGGAGTTTCATAGATCCTAACCCGGATCTGGGGGATACCCTTCTAGAAGTAGCAACAAACTGTGCGGGGTATACCGACACGGTTGAAGCAGTTGCTACGTTGATGTGGCACTTTGGTGAGTATCGGTAACCCTTGAGTCAAGTCAAGGAGAGTACGGGGCCGACGCGTGGTGTCGTGAAGCATCAACTGACCTTAGGAACCTTACTTGACCATCCTGGCCTCTTTAAGGGTAGTGAGATGACCGACTTTGGTGCAGTCCGAAGTTGGTAGATACTCGATACTACACTCATTGAGGGTTGTTTTCTTGGAATATTTTGATCGCCAGTTCAGTGGCTAAATTAAAACAATGAACATAGAAAACAATCCAATGATATTGAGCTCCTTAGAACCCGGTTACTATTTTCTAGGACAGGTTTTGAGCCAACCAACTTCAAGAGGGTAGTACCTAAACTTCATGCTGGCCTAAACTCTAAGGGCTACATGTGTGACTCGTGTGCCTTCAAACTTGAACTACTTGCACATTCTTGTTATCTGACACATGAATTCCTTGTAGGTTTTGTTTACAGTCCTTAATCTGGGCTTATAACAGGGTTTGCTTACATCACTCCACGCATAACATAACATCATAACATCATACCGTTGCATACATCCTGCATAAGGACTAATCCATTTCAAGGATCTCAAGGGCTTGTGATGCAGGTCATAATGAACCAAAATGTCTAGCAAGGGGCAAAAGGGGATTTATTTTCCTCTAGCCAAGGTGTCTAGAAATCAAAGCATGATAACTTGAGTCAGGGGCTATGACCCACTCGATATGGTGAGCCTAAATCTTGAAGAAGGACTCTCAACAACATGAAGTTCCTTCAATCAAGCTACCAGATTCAAATTCTAACATGTTTCTCTGTTTACCCCGCGAGATCCTTGAAAACATTGCATGCATATCATACATATCATTGTATTACAGGTACCCTTTTACAGGTCACTTATCATCTTCGCTGTTTATTTCAGCAATCATCATGTCTACTGAACCTTCCGCTGAACAAGCTATCAAGGCCCTCCAGGCCCAGAACGCCAAGTTCCAAGAGTTGGTTATGAGCCTAGCCCAGGGTCAACAGGATTTGAAGACTCTGATTCTGAAAGAGAGGAAGAAGAAGAAGAAGAGGACCGTCTTGTTCGACACTAGACGCAGATCTGGGAATAGACTGCAGAATGAGGTTGAGCTGACTACTTCATCTGTAGGAAAAGACAGTCCACAAGAGAGAAGGGTTCCTAGTCCCGTGGTCTCCGACAATGAGACGGATTATAATGATGAACAGTACCCTCCTACTGAGGACAGGTACAAACAGCTGGAGGACCGCTTAAGTGCTATGGAGATTCAGAATGTGCCCGGGTTGGACTTTGGAGACCTAGGCTTATCCTCCGGGGTGGTGATTCCCCATAAATTGAAGGCACCTGCCTTTGCCAAATATGACGGAGCTTCCTGTCCAAAGCTGCACCTCCAATCGTACGTAAGGAAGATCCAACCTTACACTGCTGACAAGAATTTGTGGATCCATTTCTTTCAGGATAGTCTTTCAGGGACTCAAATCGAGTGGTTCTATCAGCTGGATGGGGCCAGTATCCACAACTGGGAAGATTTGGCTACTGCGTTCTATAAGCAATATCAATATAATTCCGACCTCGCTCCTACGCGTACCCAACTCCAGGGTATGTCACTAGGGACGGGTGAAGGATTTAAAGAGTACGCCAAAAAATGGAGAGACCTTGCTGGAAGGGTGCAGCCACCTCTAACTGACCGTGAACTCGTGGATATGTTCTTGGGGACCCTGTCTGGTCCATTCTTCAACCATTTGATTGGGAATTCTCCAGCCGGGTTTACAGACCTTATCTTGACTGGGGAAAGAATTGAAGCTGGCATCAAAAGCGGGAAGATTCGAGAAGCTACACCTTTTGATACTCAGAAAAAGCCCTACAATGGGAAGAAAGAGTCCAATGATGTACATGGTAAAAAGAGTCGTCATGATCAACATGTAGGGGCAACCCAGATCTCCGATCCCACGCCCGTTCGACAAAAACAGAGCACTAGGTGTAGGGTAAGATATCAAGAAAGGCAGTATACTGACATCAATATGCCTTTGTCTCAAGCGTTACAACAATTGTTGAAGGTGAAACTGATCACACTAAAGGATCCTCCTCAAAATCCTGATACTTCCTCTTCCAAGTATAACCCGAGTGTGAGATGTGCCTACCATTCTGACAGTCCTGGACATGACACCGACGATTGTTGGAGTTTGAAGAACAAGATCCAAGACCTGATTGATGCCAAGGAAATCAAGTTTGATCACTGATCCTACACCAAATCATTGAGAATGTCTTTTGTTCATTTGAATTTTCAAGTTGTATTTTTCTTTGCTTATTCAAACAATTTTCATGTCAAACTCTCTTATTTCATTAATGCATCACACGTGTCTGTTTTGAATTAATTGTTTTCACTATGCTTAAAATTGCTTCCACTTTTTGATGATTCAACTCTCGATTAAAACATTCTAAGCCTTTTGAGGGAGGATGACGAAAATGATACCATGATCTTTACAATATGCTTTCGAATAGACCCCGCTGATGAAGTACAGGCATTATTTCAAATCCTAAACAGTGGAGTTATAAGGAAGATAATCCCTAGTCTACCCCTTTAAGCCAAATAAGTTGGAGTTTTTCTTTTCAAAAATTAAAACCCTTAATCAAAACCTGGGGCAGGGCAGTTTTCTCAGTTGATCCAAGTGCACAATGAATGGCATCAAGGAAGTCCTTCCGAGACAAAAGACAGTGATGGTTCCGAATAATCATAAAGACAGGCAGTCATTATCTCTCAGAAATAAAAGCCCATTAAGTTAAAACATATGAAGGAGACTTATAAAACTGGGGCATCTCGCTGACTGTAAATACAAAAAGAAACAGTTCAGGCAAAAGACAGGGATAATAAAATCAAAAAGAAAGAGATCCTACAGACTCTCAACAAAAAAAGAATTGACTGCCTGTTCGAAATAAACTTGTCAGTATCCGAACCATCACCGGAATATCAGAGCAAAGACTCAAACAAGATCTAATGCACGATTAGCTGAGTTTAGGATCGAAGAAAATCACGAAGAGCGGGTGGGTACAAATAAATTTTGAGCCTTTATCCTTTGTTTCTTAAACCGTGAACCAGGCCACGTTATAACCCTTAAAAGTCCTAGCTGAAGCATGGGTTAGTTCGAAAGCATACTGTTACAAAAGGTATCCTGACTCCTGTAGGGCTCGCCATAAAATCTTGAGTTGACATCATATTTTACAAAAAAATCACTTGTTTTATTAAAAACTGCATTTTCAAAAACTTCAAGATAGACATAAGCTTTGCATTCTTGAAATAATATTGTTTGCATATGACTATTTGTTCGAACAACAGAGAAATTCGCACGACGAATATCTAGTGGACAAAAATCTTCTCAAGGATCACCTCAAGTGGATCACACTTCCAATCAAGGGGCACGGCATGATCATTGTCCATCATCTGGGGCAGTCAAGTCAAGATTCAAGGAATCTCTCAAAATGCCAAATAGCCAGGGGCAAATCTTCGTCTGAATCACTTGGGGCATTGGACATGGATTCCAGCAACGAATCTTGCATGATCAAACGAAGATCTTCTGGTAGTATGGCGACACAATACTACTGACGGTGACAACTCCCTGCGCTCTGAGAACATGGACATAGTCAGAAAATACTATGCATAATCAAAGACCCGCTAGGTCGACTGGCCTAGGAAAAAATAAGGGCTTCCCGGCGAACCAAAAGGGTTCGGGCAAAAATAAGGGATGAAATGAAAAAAAATCTGTACACCCGGCAAGTCGAAAACCTGAAAAGGCGGCTTGGGCAAAAATGGGTATCCCGATGGGCTGAAAACCCGAAAGGGCGGTCCAGGCAAAAGTTAGGGATCAAAAGCGTACGACTACGTCCCGGCATCTCGTCACTTGCCTACCAGAAGGAGATTTGTCAATCGGCAGCTATCAAGCACCTCCACAGGTACCTTCTCCCACAGAAGCTGGGGCAATAATGAGTTGTCTAAGCAATCTAGTTGCTCTGTCCACTAAGGTGCTAAGGTAAATTCAGCTGAAGAACATGACCAAGATACCTTCACTCTCCGCAGAGTAGGACAAGACCCAACAATACTCTCCCCTAGCAGAGTTGGTCTCCCATCAGCCCCAAAAAGGCACAGTATCTCCAGCAAGTCAGCGACGCTCTCCCCAAGCAGAGTTAGCCTACTGTCAGCCTTAAAGAAGTTGGGTATCCCCAGAAAATCTCAACATTCCCCAGCGGAGAATACAGATATTCCTCAGTAAGCATCCCCGGCAGTCTTAATCTAAGATTGTTCCCCGGCAGAGTACAGACACCCCAGTGGAGCCATTTCCCCGGTACAGTCCAAAAGTCTCCCCAGGAGAGTTGAATCAATCTCCCCAGTAGATTCTGGAAGCTTATCCCCAGTAGATTCTGGAAGCTTGTCCCCTGCAGAGTATACGTATCTCTCCCCGACCATGTTCAGAAGTTATTCTCCACCAGAGCTTATAACTGGGTTATCATCAGCTAATTACAATGGAAAGACCGTCCTCGACGAAGTTCTTTCTACCCCCAGCGGAGTTCATCCAATTCCCCAACAAAATTTATCAACAGGAATCCCCAGCGGAGTTATCATCAAAATCTCAGCGAAGTATCTCTTCCCACAAAGTAGTTCCCCACAGAGTAATTCCCCACAGAGTAATCTCTTCTTCAATTTTTATTCCCCGACGGAGTCATCTTCTCCTACCGGTTTATTCTTGCAATCGTCATCCCCAGCAGAAACGAAGAACTCTACTCTTCAACATCAGCCCAGGATTTAACTTCCCAGCATTCGTCAAGGATTTATTTTCCCAGAAGAAAATACAATTCATAAACATTTACATACATAATTCATGCATATACGCATCATATCACACAATCTCATTTATTTTTTAGAGCATCATGACATCATGCATTCCATACATCATGACATTGCATAGGACTAACGTTTTTCCTTTCAGGAAAAAGGTCAATCAAAAGACGATTATCATCAACTTTCGCAGTTCCAGATTCGATACCTGTATCTAGCCAGGGCATATCTGTGAGTGATTGATTGTAGATTCGATACCTGTATCCATCCAGGGCATATCTGCATGAAGAGTTTAGAGATTCGATACCTGTATCCAGCCAGGGCATATCTGTAGACGACCAATTCCAGATTCGATACCTGTATCTAGCCAGGGCATATCTGTGAGTGATTGATTGTAGATTCGATACCTGTATCCAGCCAGGGCATATCTGCATGAAGAGTTTATATATTCGATACCTGTATCCAGCCAGGGCATATCTGCATGAAGAGTTTAGATATTCGATACCTGTATCTAGCCAGGGCATATCTGTAGACGACTAATTCCAGATTCGATACCTGTATCTAGCCAGGGAATATCTGTGAGTGATTGATTGTAGATTCGATACCTGTATCCAGCCAGGGCATATCTGCATGAAGAGTTTAGAGATTCGATACCTGTATCCAGCCATGGCATATCTGTAGACGACTAATTCCAGATTCGATACCTGTATCTAGCCAGGGCATATCTGTGAGTGATTGATTGTAGATTTGATACCTGTATCCAGCCAGGGCATATCTGCATGAAGAGTTTAGAGATTCGATACCTGTATCCAGCCAGGGCATATCTGTAGACGACTAATTCCAGATTCGATACCTGTATCTAGCCAGGGCATATCTGTGAGTGATTGATTGTAGATTCGATACCTGTATCCAGCCAGGGCATATCTGTACGAAGAGTTTAGAGATTCGATACCTGTATCTAGCCAGGGCATATCTGTGAGCGATTGATTGTAGATTCGATACCTGTATCTAGCCAGGGCATATCTGCATAAAGAGTTTGAAGTTCCAGATTCGATACCTGCATCTAGCCAGGGCATATTTGTGAGCGATTGATTGTAGATTCGATACCTGTATCTAGCCAGGGCATATCTGCATGAAGAGTTTGAAGATCAACACCTGTAACAGGCCAGGAAATTATCTTCCTTTCTCAAGTACGCAAGTTCTCGCTAAGGAATCTCTTACGCGATCGACACCCTTGGATGGTATCTTTAAGCCCATCTCCACAACTATCCATTACACTTCCAAATGGCATCTATAAGCTCATTCCCGACAAGGTGTTGTCACATCTCCAGATGGCATCTATAACCCATCCTCATATCCATCATCTTTCCAAATGGCATCTATAAGCCCATTCCCGACATCATATTGCTGATACTCCACCATGCGAGTGCAAATTTCTGGGCACTCTAGTGTTCAATCATCTTCCACCTTCGGATCACGAAAGGCACGCAAGCCAATCTACATCCTCAGGTCTAAGAAGATTAAACAAGGGCAACTGTTGTACCCCAAAATTTGCCCTCCCATATTTCTCAAAACATTTCAAGAAAAATTCACAAGTCCAACCCGGCGCGTCATATTCAGGTGTTCTTTCACCAAGATATCTCTGATAACGTATTCTCAAATTCAGGTTTGGCTCAAGAGTCAATTCTTTAAAGAAGGTATCCGAATGTGTGAGTTTTCTCGAAGAAATATGGTGAAAAAGTGTGCTGAAAGTGCAGTTTTTACGCGCTAAAAAATTCATAACTTGAAGATCGTGGCCCGTTTTGAACCTGTTCTGGTGGCCAAAATTCGGTCTTGACATTATCTACGTTTTCATCTCTCACGGCTGGAAGCCAATTTCGATCAGAAGGTCTTCAAAAATGTGGATTTATCAAGTATTTTCGTACAGAAAATTTGTGACAGAAGTTTATTTGCGTCATGTTCAGAAAATCATAACTTGGTCGATTTTCATCGTATCGAGCTGGTTCCGGCGCTAAAATTTCACAAATTGAGTTGGCTACATTTTCACAGAAGGTATTGAGTTCAAACGGTATTCAAAAGGTCTTCTTTTTTTGCTCATAGTGCGTGACACGCTGAAAATCCTAAATGCTGAATATTATTTCATCTGGGCCGAAACTTCGAAAATTCATAACTCGGTCAATTTTTATCGGATTGAGCTCATATTTTTACACAAGGTCACTGACTCATAGATCTACAACTTTGCTTCAAAAGTAGAAACCGAATTATACTCCGATCAATACCAGTTTTTTATTGAAGAACGTGTCAGAGTCGACACTGGAGCCCAAAATAAGTTTGTCTCAGCTGAAACTTCAAAAATTCATAACTAATTCACCGTTTATCCGATTGAGCCGATTTTCGGACAGGAGTTAGTTCTCAATATCGGCTACATTTTGTTTTCACATTTCAACTTCAAAAATTTCACTTAAGTCCCTGCGATTTAGCCTGGAAAGTGACGAACTCAAGTGAATATTGGAGGCCCAATTGCACATTCAAAGCCCATTTTCTTTACCCTAATTTCCATTATATAATCACATTCTTTTCACACAAACCAGAGTGAAGAAAAAAAACCTTGCCACAATACTGTCAGAATATCAAATTCTTTCAAGAACCCTAAAACCTTGAAATCCTTATTACAAATCCCTCTCTCACTACAAATAAGCCATCTCAGTTACAAACCAACATCTCGGTAAGGTTGATTTGATCTCTATGATCAAAAGGGTATAATCATTCATACATGTCATATTGACCTAAACATTAAATTTCTTCATATATTGTCTTTATTTGTATTTTATGATATATAGTAATTTATTTAATGTGGTCATGAGATTCAACACTGCAGATTTAGACAGGATTTCATGCAAGTTCATTAAGGAACGTTGAGGCCAAAACACAGATGGCCAAAAGCCAATAGCCAAATGGCCAAAACAGAACAAGTTACACATGACACCAATACATGGCGAGACAGACATACTGAGAAGGTTAAGGAACGTTGAGGCCAGAACACAAATGGCCAAAAGGCATAACACAAATGGCCAAAAGCCAAAACACAAATGGCCAAAACAAAACAGTTTACACATGACGCCAACAGCTGTTTCACCCCTCCAATCAGGCTCGTATACTCCTAAACTCTCTCTCTATTTTTATTATTTTCTTTTAATTAATTAATCGTTATTATTTTTATTAATCACTAACCAATTAACATTTTTTCCTAATAAAATCAAAAACACAAAAAATATTTTATTTATTAAAATTAACTTCATCACTTTTATTTTTGTAAATAAATTAATTTAATCAATTTAGCTTTAATTAGATTTAACTTTTAATATTTTTTGCAATATTTAAAATCAATTTAGAATATTAGGTTTTTATTAGCTTTAATTCAATTTATTTTATTTCTTTAAAAACTCAAAAATCCAAAAATATTTTTATTATTTAATTTAATTTAATTATTCATTTAATTTAATTCCATTTAATTCAAAAATAAACAAAAATCCTTTCTTTAATAAAAAAGGGTCAAAACCCAAAAAACTCGCATCCGATTTAATTTCCCGCACACGATCCATTTTATCATATTATTGTATCTGTTTCCCGGAATGTAATAGCTTTTAATTAGGACTTTAATTATTTATCGCTTTATTTTACTTTTCGCATTTTAATTTCAAGGGTTGTTTTTGGCGATGTAAATACTCGACGCCTTGTAATAGTTTAGATTTAATTTCCGTAATTTAAATTCCACAACTATTAACTGTTAGATGTTTGATAAATAGGCTATGCATGACAAGACTTGTCTGAAAATTAAAATCAAAACGTAACTCACCATAATATGTACAAAGATAACTTAACATGAAACCTGACACACGTGCACATGCCACTCCTAGGGTACGCCTCACTTGGTTGCCTCGACGTGGTCATTGAGTATAGGGTGTTTTAGAGGTCGCCCTCTTGTCTAAAGATCCAAGTTGCCTCGAAACGGTTGCCTCGATAAAAAATGATCTAAGACATTAGGGTTACCGCTAAGGCGTCCTACTATTGCTTTGGTGACCACATGTCCCTATAATCGAATTGACCTGAATAACTCCAACGATGGTGCTACCTACTTCTCAATAGTGGGATAGTACTGTCTAAAGGACATTTACACAACTTAATTTCTTTTGAGTAGGTAGAGGTTCTCAGGTACTTGCTCTTTCAAAACAAAAATACTTTTCGAACTTACACTTTTCTGACAAAAGTTTTTCAAACAAACACTTCATACACTCTTGAGGACTGATACAAGAGTCGAATCGAAGTTTTCAAACAAACTTTTTTCAAAACCCACAAACACAAGAAAAGCAAAACATTTTTGAAAACATAGTGAGCAAGTACCTAAGAGCCCGTGGATAACCACGGATATAAAGGGTGCTAACACCTTCCCTTTCTATAATCTACCTCCCGAACCGAGAAACATCTCGAAAAGGAATTTTGCTGTGCTTTTGTCCTTTCCTTGTTGGAGAAAATAAAAGACGGTGGCGACTCTTGCTTACCGCGACATTTCGTGAACCAGCATTTCAAAACAGTCAGTTCTATTTCCACCGATCACAGGGGCCAACGTCTTTAAAGGATAAGAGGCCAGATCTCACCATCTTTTATACTTTGGATTTCAAAGGATAACAGTTCTCAATGCTGTTCCCTGCGGCTCCTTGATGGAAAGCACATGTTTGGTCTGCCTTATAGTACCAGGGTAAAGGCGAAGGTATCGTAGGGGGGGCCTGGTCTGAACCAACTTCTTCTAAATCAAAGTCGGTAATAACTCTGCATATCTCATTGGAATAGAGTCAAATGCTTCTCTCTCTTCTGAATTTTCCCTTGATTCCCCTGAGGAGATGGTCTTTGATAGGAAACAATGGTTGGAGCTACATTGACAACTGGAGTCACAGAAGTAACATGTTACTGGTACTAATGATGTCTTCTAGGTGGCCTAATATTCCTTTCCCTAATAACAACATTCGTTTCACTTTCTTTCTTTCGAGAGAACATGTATGACGATTTCTTTGTCCTTTCATCTTTCGTCAAGCGCCCTTCTTTGATAGCTTCTTCTAGTCTAACACCCATGCTTACCGTTTCGGTGAAATCACTCAGCGTAATGGCAACCATACTTTCATAATAAAATGATCCAAGGGTTTTCAGGAAGACCTTGGTCATTTCTTGTTCTCCCATAGGTTGCACCACCTGGGAAGCTATCTCGCGCTAACGTTGTGCATATTCTTTGAATGACTCCTTGTCTCTCTAAGCCATTGCCCTTAACTATTGACGGTCAGGCGCCATGAACATATTGTACTTATACTGCTTGATAAAGGATTCCCCCAGATCATTAAAGATGTGGATATTGCTGTTGTCCAAACTCATATACCACTTCAGAGCAACACCAGTCAAACTATCTTAGAAGAAATGAATAAGAAAACACTGATCATCAGTATGGCTAGACATTTTTATGATATACATCATCCGGTGGTCACGAGGACAAAAGTTTCACTGGTACCTCTCAAATTTATGCACTTTAAACTTCGTTGGCACCTTCACATTGGGAACTAGGAAGAGTTCACTAACGTTCTGTCCAAATAATTTTTTTCCTCAAAGGGCCTTCATTTCCTTTTGCATCTCATTGAACTGGTCTTGAAAGTCATGCAATCGGTTATAGAAACCCATACTTTCACTCGATGGAGGAACATGATGATATACTTCATCATTAGAAAATGGCATAGCATTCACCGAAGGAGGTGCAGTATAATAGATCTCATATATAGCCATAGGAGTAACATGCACCACATGAGGTGCGAGAGTAGAAGTAACTTGAACAACTGCATCGACTTGAGCATCAAGATTATAACCTTATAGCATGAAATTCTCAGGCATTCCCCACATTTAACCCCGAGGCATGCGATTTTGAGTAACAGTAACTGGAATAATGGAAACGGGAACCGATGGACCTTCAGAAGCAACCGTTGTTTGTTGTGGTTGAGAAAAAGAAGGAGCAAGTGGTGGCTGATTCTGAGCAGCCACAAATGATTCCATCAAAGCAGTCAGATTGGAAATACCGGCCTTCAAAGCAGTAGCCTCTTCACGCAGCTCAGGATTCTCTTGTTCAATATTATCCATTTTCTTCCTGGAATTAGCCCGAGTATTGTACCAGTGAGACATCTTGCTGAACAAAGTCAAAGAAACACAGTAAGACACCTGGATATGAACTGAAATGCAAGAAATATGTGCAAGATGATGCATGACATGAAATGCACATGATTTATTTATATTTACTAATAATTTCAAGGGACTCAAAGATTTATAGAAGATTCACAAATACCAAAGTACTAACACATTTTGAAATACTGAAAATCTCATTATAAGAACTTCAAAAAATGGATTACTACTTTTAGTACAAGTTTCAATAATCCTAAAGTACAAGAGAAGATAGAATCTAAAACCCTAAGAATTCAAAGCTAATGAAGATATCTACAGACACTGACGCTTTCCCGCGACTCTTGCAATCTGAGCCTCCAACTGCTTGTTCTCTTCTTTATACCTATCGGAAACCTCTTTCCAATCACCAGAGTAAAGAAGTTAGTAACTAGGTCTTGATCGAGCTCTAGTGGAAAATAAATCCTCTTGCCTCTCCATCATCTCTACTACACGACTCTCAAGAATCTCAATCAGGTCATCCTTCTCTTTCAAGTCTGCCTGGTATGACATCTCTAAAGTCTGGCACTTATTCTTCTAGGCCTTCTTCTCCTGCTACATCCTAACTAGGAAAAGCTGAAGCTCTTCCACATCATCTAAAAGAGGATGAGTGGTCTTCCGAAACATATCAGGCATAGGTTCTTCACGATAATATGGCATCTTTAATTGAACTGCCCTTACATGTACCCGAGATAAGGCTCCAAAGAAACAGTTCCTCTAGATCCCAAGTCTTTTCTACTCTTCCTGTGAATATGGAGCCAAGCCTTTTCAATTTCCTCTTTAGCTTTCTTATGATCCTCTCCTTCTTTAAGAAATAAACCAAACATATGAATACTATTTGGATTATCTCTCATCAAATATCTGAGTTATCGTTGTGCAAGAATGGGATCATAGTTAGTTCCTCCCTTTGTACTGAGAAGAGGTGCATTGGGGAAACTACAACAACTATCGACAATCTCCACATCATAGTAAGCCTGGTGATACCAAACAATATCAGAATGAGTGAGGTCCATAATCCTCGGAGCCCAACGAGGTTCCTTCTTGACATCCCAGAAAGCATCGGACCGAGGCAAGTGAGAAATAAACTACTAATACAACAAAGGCGTGCAACAAATGATCATCCCTCCATGATAAGAATACCAAAGATGAATGAATTAATAAGAATATCCTAATAAGGTAGGAACTGGGTTTCCAATCAAAAAGATCCTAATGGAATTCATATCCATAAATTTGTCGACGTTCAAAAATAAGAACAACCCATATGAAAGTAGAGCAAAGATAGCCTTAAAAGCAACCGTACTCTTCATCCTAGCAAAGTAGCAAGCTTTCTCCAATAATAACTGAGCGGGTAAGCCTCTGATTCCTCCTTTGGTAGTCATGTAAGACTCCATCCCTGATGTGATCGGTGGATCTGGAACTGACTGTTTAACGCTGGTTCGCGAAATGTCGTGGAAGCAAGAGTCGCCACCGTCTTTTATTTTCTCCAAATGGAAAGGACAAAAGCACAGAAAAATTCCTTAAAGAGATTGCTCTCGGTTCGGGAGGTAGGTTATAGAAAGGGAAGGTGTTAGCACCCTTTCTATCCATGGTTATCCATGGGCTCTTAGATACTTGCTCATTTGTGTTTTCAAAATGGTTTGTTTGCTTTTCAATGTGGGTTTAAAAAAAGTTTCTTTGAAAAATTTCAGATCGACTCGTACGTCAGAGTGTTTGAAAAATTTGCTTTGAAAGCTTTTGAAACATGTTGGTGTGAAAAGATTTCAGTTTGTTTGAAATTAGAGCAAGTATCCTTGAGAACCTACCTACCCTAAGGAATTCGTCTGTGTAAATATCCTTTAAAGTAGTGCCATCCCACCATTGAGAGGTAGGTAGCACCACCGTTGGAGGTGTTCGGGTCAATTCGAATTTGTAGGGACATGGTGATCACCAGAGCAATGGGAAGACACCTTAGAAGCTACCCTCATGCTGGGTCCCCGGATCATGAGGACTTACTAAGACATCCTCTACTTGACGATCACCTTTCGAAAGGCAACAGTGAGGCGTACCCTAGGGGTGGTGTGTGCGAATTGTATGTCGTTTTCATTTGATATTTGTCTTGTCATGTTTGTTGTGTTCTACGCTTGATTTTAATTAAGACATTCATTCTTGCATGCTTTTTAACAGTTATAAGTTTGCGGGAAATAAATCTAAGGCTATTACAAATGGCGCGGGTCCACATCGCCAAAATTAAACCGGACCCGATTTGACTGAAAAATAAATAAAGCGAATAAATAAAAGTGCGAGAAATAAAGTTGTTACAAGGCTTTGGGACATGTACATAATTATTTAAACGATTATAAAATAAATGTGCGAAATAAAGAAATTAAAACAAAACTAGGGCGTTGGACCCTTTTGCAAACAATTAAAATTAATAAGGAAATTAAAATTAAATGTTTTTGTTATATTGTTTTTTAAGATTTAAAGAAAAAAAGAAGGAATTAATTATAATTGACTAACCCTAATTCTATTGTTTTTTAAGTTTATTATGAAAATATTGACTTTTAACCTAATTTAACTCTAAATTAATTTATGTACAATTTTTAATTTATGAAAATAAATAAATAATATTATTATTCTGAAAAAAGGGGAAAATTAAAAAGAAAATAAAAAGTTATTAAACCTAAATTCTATTTTTGGATTTTTATTAAAAAAAGATTAAATTATACCCTAATTAAACTAAATAATTTACATACAATTTATTTATGGAAATAATAAAATAAAAATTATATTTTTATTTGGGCATTTTTTAATTTTATGATGTTTTTGTATTTTGATTAAAAATTAAATAAACAATAATTAAAATATACATAACAATTAAAATAATAATTAAAAGATATAAGAAAAAGAAATAAAATTGTCAAACCAGAGTGGGGTGTTGCCCCAAATGGGAGGTTCAGGCCCAGCAATCTGGCCCATTGAGATCTGAATTTGTTGACTTTTCTGGATCGTGCGTCAGCGTATTGACCATAGAGCACGGTGCTCTTTAATCCTTGCCTTTGATTGGAATCCCCTGGACGCGTGTACGCTTGGATTTGGGGGACACACGATGCGCTTCAGTGCTTGTGCTGCATGGGAATTGGCATTGAAAAATATTATGAAATATATACAGACCTGGGACTTGAACCCAGGTCTTGAGGATTAACCGTGTCACGTGTTACCAACTGAGCTACTGCATTTCATTTAATATATTATAGTTAATAAACAACAAAAATCAAAACCAACGCATAATGGTTAAAACGCGCGCAAATTTGAATTGGCCTGTCCCCGTGTGACGCGACACCATCGTCTTCGTCCCTGTAAAACAAAACTCAAAGGCCACGGTTTGGCAAACGTTGCCTAATACCATCTAACAGAAAATAGCGAACAGGCCCTCGACGCTCATAAATTGAGCGCGAGGGTTGGAATCTTTTCGTTTGGATGTGCTAAAGGCAATGGCAATGGTCTTGAGCCCCAATTTTGCTTTGTCTCAAAAACCCCAAATTAGCAAACCTGTAAACCCTAGAGGACGATCATGGCAGATTCATATATACGGCACAAAAATGCAATTAAATGTATTGGTCAGCTTAGAAACATCATTATGAATATGAATACATAAATAAAAATGCAAAAATATGCTTGAATCATGCTATACGATTTCAGAAGTTTTGAGGTACGGTTTGACTTAGGGGTACCAATTCAGGGCGTTTTGGTTGATGTTAGTGATTGAGAATCATTCAATGATGTCTCAGGATGATGATAGGACAAGAATTGGAGCTTGAATCGACCTAAAAACTAGTTTTCAGTTTTTGTGTTTTATGAAAAATTTTCAATTTGCAAACTGTTCTTGGGGCGCAGCTTAGAGTCCTTTTGCATTAGGGTTCTGTTCTAGTACTTGTATGGAACGATTTAGGTAAAAAAAATTGAATAAAATCCATGGCCATAATGGTTTTTGAATATTTGATTTCAATGATCTTTTCATATCTTTTTTTCATGGTTTTTGGTTCAATCATGCTCAAATCTCATCAAAACTTGCCTAATTGGGATATGCACGTGATATTGAGAATAAACATGCATGAAAAGATTTTTTTAGGTCAAGTTTGATATTTTTCATGTATTTAATTAATTTAAATGAATTAATATTAATATAAATTCAAATAAATAATTAAAAAATGAGAAAATACTTCCCTTTGGGCCTAATGGTCGTGCATAGGCTTGGCATGAAGAAACTTGGAAGAAAAATGGGCCCATTTGCATTTTTGGATCATTTGAACCATTGTTGACTTTTCAAAATTCCCAAAACTTTCCCAACTTTCACAAGGCATAACTTGGTCAATTTTTAAGCTTTTCACATGTTCTTGGACATTTTGGAAAGGTCTTTGAGTCCTCTAACCAATGTCTTTGGTCCCATATCATTTTGATTTACCAATCCCAAGTTATGGCCTTTGACTTAAAGTATCTTTTTGTTGACTTTTGAAAATGACCTATAATGTTGAAATTGATAACTTTTTGTGAGAGCATTTCTTGGACTTGGAATATGAAGATGAGTTGTAGGAAATGTCTTTCTCTTCAAAATGAGCTTTGGATGGAATTTTTCTGATAATCCATGTGAAAGTTATGCCCTGGTCAATTTCAGTTGACTTTTTCAGCTGTCCAAATATAGCAACTTTTGCATCTTTGATGATTTCTGAGCCAAATTTTGAGAATCATGATCAAGCATTGATCAAATGATGTTTGTGGCTTCAAAATGATATGTTGACCAAAAATTTGAACTTTTGACTGTCAAATGACCATTTTGCCCCTACAGTTGATTGTAGTGCAATCTAGGGTTTTGACTGTGCAATTTTGAGCTGAATGCCTTGAAACTTGATATGAGGATGCTTGACCATCTTTGTAGGCATATGAGACTTGATTGGGCCTTTGAAATCTTCAATTTCTTGATCAGAATTCAAACCCTAGTTTTGACTGTATAGGAGACAGTTGAGCTGCACAACCCTTGGGGAATTTTGTGACTTTGACTTGACAAATCTTGGAGAATATGGGAGGGCAAATTTTGGGGTACAACACCTGACTTCCTCAAATGAATCATAGCAGCAATCTCATGAGACTTTGGATCTCCCTCCAAACTAGTGAAAGGAACACGATCGATAACAGGTAAATCTAGTAGGTAAGAATACTCCTCCAATGTAGGCATGAATTGATAATTAGGGAAAGTAAAACATCAATACATCGGATCATAAAACTGGACCAAAGTCGGGAGAATACCCTCCTATGTCCTGAGCTTCATAAGAGACACGATGGATCCATACTTCTTTTTGAAAATCTGTAGAACTCTCGATCTCGGGAATCAAACTCATTAGATCATCTATATTAGGATCCTTGAAACTGTACTTCTGAGTCTTTCTTTTTCCAGAATCCATGGTCAAATGTACCTTAGATATTCTCAAAAGTCAACTTTAAGTCCCTTAAAACAAATGTTTTAAAGGATGCTCATGGATGCATGAATGCATGATACAACAATCACACACAAGACCTCAAACATGGGGTTCATAGGTTCGACGTCATGAGCATGATGTCAAAGGTACTACCCACAAGGTATGGACTAATAGTTTGTCACCTGCCGAATAAGGTTCTAAGAGGTTCCCAAAGTCTACATCCTTCCTTCGGATATTACCAACATCTTGATTGATTCAGTAATTAGTAATATTCTCAGGAAAAACTCATTTGAGTGTAGTATCGCGTGACAACCATTTCCGTATTACTCCGTCATAGCTTCCGCACTACACCTAAAAGGCCAAGATGGGTTAAAGGTTATACGGTCCTCATTTTCAGAAGGCTCCCAGGTTGAAAGCAGCACGTCTTCATGATTACTCGGTAAACGATACTACAATCAAAGGGGCCTCCACTGAGTGGGGGATCTCATGCCTCCTTTTTTGGGATTACTCCCTCAAAGTTAACATGATTATACCTCCCGTGTTATCTTAAGTTTTCCCAAGTCCGGGTAGAGGACTTATGAGAAATGACCAAGCACCCTGAAAATCAGGAGAATCCAGACAAACACACATACAACATATAATATACAACAAATAAAAGCACATACATAATATAAACAAAGATAGGCTCAACCCACTTAGGGATGGACCATAAATTGGTCGATATTTCCCCAGCAGAATCACCATTTTTTTTCTCTAGCGGTAGAAAAGTTGAGACTAAGCCATTGGATTGACTTAACTCGCACAGATCAAATAAAAATCGCCACCACGCTTTATTGTTTCCAAAGGAATGAGAAAAGAGCGAATAACCCAAAAAGAGGGGGGGTGAATCTAAGTTCGGGGTTTTGTTATGCAAAGGAAATGTATTAGCACGTTAAACATCTACGGTACTACGCAGGAACCTCTTTGAAAATTTGTGTCTTTTGGCTATTAGTGTTGTATACAAAAATAGATTGTAGGGATGAGAAAAGAAGTAATTTTTAACAATGTTTGCACCCTCCGTGGTTGTGAACCTTTAGTGCCTACGAACCACCTTCCGTGCGATAGGGGATCAGGGTACTCGTAGTTCACCTTTAAAATTTTTAAAACATAAGTGTGTTGGTTAATTTTAAGAGACGATACATCATTATCTTATCTGAGTGGGAGAACATACTTACTACCCACAATTATGAGAAAGGAGAATTGTCATCATCTCAAAGTGGAGAATATGACTTGGATTTTAAAATCAACAAAGCCTCGCTCAACACCCAAGTGGAAAATATCTTACTTCACTACCTATCATAGAAGTATAGTAGTTCGCATCACTATAAAGATTGACAAGATTCTAATATTTTGAGAAAAGTTTAAGTTAAAATGCCAATGTGGGAAAATGGTTTGAATGAGATTAGTTGAATTTTAGTCTTCTCACAAAAAATGTCAAAGTATAATTAAGTTGTTTAAAGTTTGATTAAGAAAATATTTTTGAAAATGCATGCACCTAAGTCCAAGTTTATTATGAAAGTAATTAAAGTTTGGAAAACAAGAATAGTTTTTAAAAGGAGGGAGAATTTTTTTAAATTAAAGATGATGGGAGGAGATGAAGGGACTACCTAAAGCATAAGCTAAAAGCTAGGGAAAAGAATCGTATAACCAACAAGAAGCCAACACTTGACACAATGAGTCAATGTAGAATTCCAATCCTTTGGATTTGAAACAAAACAACCAAAGATAATAAACCTCTTGAGAAAACCAAACTTCGAATGCATTAAGTCTTCACAAAAATTGGGCAGAGTAACGACTGTATACAAATGAATTCCCAATCACAGACAAAGCATATAATCAGAATAACTTGCACACAAAGAAAACAAACAACCTAATGTCTCGGGGTAAACCCCAAGAACTCCAGACAAAATAACAGTAGAAATTACAAGGTCCCAAGGTAGTCAAGGTATCTACTCCTAAGTCCAAGAAGTCCATAACTCCATAATGCCAAGGATAGTAACCAAATAGTCCAAGTAACCTTAAAGTTTTTTATTGTTCAAGTTTGTTATTAGGTATCTTCAAAAATAAAATGAAAAGCTCAAGTGAGCAAAATAAAAATGACATAAACATAAATACTCAAATGAGAAAAGATGAAAATAGCATGAAATGTAAATTCTAAAATAAATGGTGCACAAAAGTAAAGGTGTAAAGTAAAAGCATAAAAATAAAAGTCAATTGTTAATGAGTTAAAAATTAGAGGTTAGTTAAATGACCATCTTGAAACTTTCATTTGAAAAATCATTAGAAGATTGATAAAATCAAAGCCTCTCAACAAAAAGTTTCATTTGATTTTTGTCAAGTATATCATTCATTTCAAATTCTCAAGGAAACAACAATTGATTAACGATGTTTAAATGATTCACTTAGTCGAAAATTTATGAAGACTCATTAGAGGATTGATAAGACCAAATCCTCCTAAAAATGAACCTCAAGTTTATTGGATCAAAGATTTCAAATTAAACATACTTGGGTTTACAAAAATAGGTTTGGGCCACGAATGATCATTTCTCGAATCGGGAAAAAATTCAGCGCTATGTTAAGCAATCGTAAGTGGAATTATATTGAAGTCACACTTGTTTTGAAGCTGATTGTAATACGGTGGGAGAACTGAATTTTGTTTTTGCGTTTTATTGCAAATGTTGCGGATAGAAAGAGTCGCCACCGACTTTTCTTTTATCCAATAAAGGAAATGGTGAAAAGAACAAGAAATACCTTTTGAGAATTTTCTTGAGTTCGGGGGGTAGGTTATGAAAAGGGAAGGTGTTAGCACCCTTTTCATCCGTAGTTATCTACGGGCTCTTAAATGCTAGCTCACGCTTGAAATGCTTTGTGTATGTTTGAAAGTATTAATAAGATGCCTAAGTGCGGACATTTTGTAATGATTCTCGTATCGTTGAGAATGTATACAAAAATGTTTGTTTTAAAAATATTTTGAAAGAAAGTGTGGTTTTGTGAAAAATGTTTGGAAGATGCCAATGTAAGGCAATTTGCTTTATAATAACCCTTGTATCAGTCCTCAAGAGTGCTTATAAAGTGTTTTGAAAGTAGTTGTTTTGAAAGTGTGAGATGTGAAGATTATTTTTAGTTTGTGAGCAAGAGATTACGAGCGATCTACCTACTCAAAAATTCTTTATTCTTTTCCTCATCCTTTAGACAGTGTTATCCTATCATTAGTTAATAAGGAGCGCTATCATTGGATGTGAGGGACAAGCGCGGGTCATCATACAGTCATAGAAGGCAACTTGTGATACGGTTAATAATTTTCGTAAGGGACTGAGATCATTTACCGAAGGCATCATCGAAGAATCATCGAGGGACTACGATCTTTTAACCGAGGGTCTTTGCTAAAACATCCAACGTTCCAGGGACATGACTGTTTAAATCTGAGGAAACAAGTGAGGTTATCCTAGAGGTGCGCGTGTGCAAAGTGTTTTGATTTCATTTAATCTGTATTGGATTTATGGTTGTCTAATGTTTGATTTTAAATCTTGCCATACAATCCTATTGAGTTAACAATAATAAGGAAAGTCGTCAATTGTGGAATTTAAATGTTCTACGCTATTACAACATTTCGGGGATGGGGTACAATTTTATGAATGGGTATGGAAAGCATTAAACCTTAATTATCTATTACAGACCATAAATAATTACATAATCGAAAAAATGTGAAATAACAAAATACACAAAGAATGTAAAGTAATGAAAACAGAAAGGAAATTATTTTTTGTGATTTCTTTTAAAAGAAGAAGGCTTGATAATTAACCTAATTATTTAATTAATTTACATCAAAAAAAAGTTTAGTGAAAACCTAGAGAAATTAAACTAAATTTAATAATAAATGAAAAAAGAGTCAATTAATTTAATCAATCAAAAGGAAAATTAATTTAATTAAAGAAACCTAAGTCTAAATTAAATTTTAAAGAAATTAATTCTTTAGCAAAATTTTTTGATGTTTTATTTAGAAAAATATTCTAATTCAAATTATTTAAAACAAAGTCATTTAAATTAAATTAAACTTTATAAAAATTAAATTAATTAAAACCTAATTCTATATATATATATATATATATATATATATATATATATATATATATATATATATATATATATATATATATATATATATATATATATATATATATATATATATATATATATATATATATATATATATATATATATATATATATATATATATATATATATATATATATATATATATTATGATTTTATAACTTTTTTGTAATTTTTTTTAATGAAAAAGAAAAGGAGATAATTAAATAAATTAAGAAACAAAAGAAAGAAAAAAAGGTGAATGGGTCTGTGTTTGTACAAAGTAATGCGGGGGTGCTGAAAGGAAAATAATTGGGCCAAAGATCAGGGGACCACGTTGTGGGTGTGAGAAAAACATAAAAAAACATGAAAATCCAAAAGGGTATTGTCGGGGGTCGAACTCAGGTCCCTATAATATGCGTGCGCTTCCTTTATCACTAGGGTTGTTGTTTCATCCGGTCATTATAAAGCTTGCACTAAATATAAAAGGAACTCATTTCTGAAAACTTGAATCCACTTCATCTTCTTCCTCGTGTCAGCCATGACAACAACATTTTGTTGATTCTGTAACATACTCATTTCTCAACCAAATTGAAAAATGTAAATATGAAACTTGCGTGAATTTAAACAAGGAATCTAACCATGTAAATTATTTAAGCTATAAATCAAAGATGACTGAGAATTTTACTTGGTACCAAACTAAACCCTAAAATTTCATATACTTCAGTTTCAAAATTCTCATCACACATACAATATAAATGAAAAGTAAGCACATGGTTAGCTTCAGGGCAATGATGTCTACATTTTTTATTTAGAAAGCAAGTGAAAATGGTTCTTGAATAAGGATTTTAAAGTTAGAGAAACTTACCTCTGAAGTGAGAATCGAGTTCGGAGTTAGAGCACTCCTGGAGATGTTGAGATGATCTGGGTAGCTTCACTGAACTCCAAGGAAGCTTTTGCAACGCATACCTTAGATTGAGAGTGCCTTAATTCTTCTGGACAAGTCAAGTTGCAGAGCTCTATTTTTGAGTTTGGAAGATGATGAAGATGGTGGTACAGTGATGAAACAAGTCTTTGGATGAGTTCTATATGAGTTATAGAAGATTTGTGAATGATTTAGAAGGAAAATGCACATGTGGATTGGGTGTTTGGAGTTCAAGGTCAGAAATTGCAACAAATGTAGTTTTGGATGAAAATTATGATTTCAGAGAGTATGAGGGTGTTTTATGGCTTCTGAACCCGTGTCCTAGATTACAAACGAACCTATCTATTTATAGAAAAAGGTTGGAGGGAAGGAGCTGATCAGATTGTCAAGTTGAAGAGTTATGGTTTTGGTTGAAACATAACTTGTGATTTCTTGAGAAATCAAAGTTCCAATGTATGGTACAATAGGTCATAGGGTGGTTTTCCACTTTAAACATGTTGCTTTTGAGCATACATGTTGAGTGTGTGTAGAGGGAACAAGTGAGAAGCTCAATGCATTGACTTTGTGATTAAAGTTTGCTTTACAAGAATGGAAATGTAACCTTTCTCCCTAAAATGGAAAAATGGTTTGGAGAATGCTTAAATCAAATGGACCATAGCTCAAAATCTTGTGTAAGCTTCTGACTATAGGTAGATTAACAAGTTAAGAGGCCTGCAAATCAAGATTATGCAACATGGCATGAAGATTTGGTTATGTGTTCTTCACCAATATGACCTATAATTCAAGATTGGATGCCCAACTTCATCTCTTCGAATATCCTAGCTCGAGTATGATAAATTCATGATCTTGGATGTTTTGGAAATCTTGAAACATGATCTTCAACTTTCATGTTGACCACTTTTGCTAAATCATCAAGGAAATTGGTTAAGAAGTTAGGATGAAAAACTGACCAAAACTAGTTGAAAAAATTTCTAAGTGTTGGATAAAAATGTCACAAATTCATGGGCCTATATCTCTTAATCCAAGAATTTTTTGGATATCAACCGTCAAGGACAAAGTTGTAGAATTCATCATGCTCTATAACTTTCATGTTTAAAGTTTTCCTTGAATCACCTTGCATCTTAATGAAAAATGGTCATGAAGTAGTGACTTTATTAAGGACAAAACACTTAGAATTTTTTTTAAGTGCTGGAAATTTTGAATTTTTGTTGACTTTTCTTGACCTTGTTGATTCTTGTTGATCAAGCTTTATAATTTTTAATATCTTGATGATTCTTGACTTTTTAATTCCAATATTGACAAAAAAGTCAAAGTTTGACTTTTGAGTGACTATTGACTTTTCATCAATTGATTCAAATTTTCAATTATCAATCACTTGCATCCTTGGAAATGTATTGAGCCATATAATTAGTCCATTATGTTGTATTTTAATCCTGGAGATCATGCTTCAACCCATTAGGTCAAGCACTAGGCCAAAAGTCACTGATCAGTCATCTTCAGTCAAAACCCTAAGTTTTGCAATTTTTGATCATTGGTGATTTGAAGGCTTTCCTCGAGGAATCATGGCTAGCCCTTGATCACATAATGAATATAACTTCAAAATATTGGTGTTTACAAAAAAATATTGAAGTTTGACTGCATGTTTGACCACAATTGACTTTTTACCCAATACAATTGATTTTAAGTCATCTGAGCAATTGACTGGGAAAATTGTGATGCAAGGCTTGAAACTTGACATGAGCTCTGTTGAGGGCCTATGATGAACCATGAAAGTCATTTGAGACATTGGAAGTCTAATTTACATTGAGAAAACTAAAACCCTAGTTATAGGCTAATGCTTAGGAGGTGAGCTTGTTTGATCAACTCTTGAGAACCCTTGAGTATTCTGAGAATCTTTAGAAGAATGTTTTGAAGAAAATGGGAGGGAAAATTTTGGGGTACAACACTGGTCAATAGCAATCTTTGTGCCATATGTTTGGAGATATAATATGTAGATCATCCTCTAACAACATGTAGCACAAATGAGAAAAGGATAAGATGAAGAGGGAAGGGATGCAATGTATGAAATTAGGGTTTCAAATATCATCAACATCATTCATCCATATTGGTGGATTTGGTTTCTCAACCTATCAACACCCAAGATCCAATGAGGTTGAGAAATTTGTCACCAAATGGAGTCCAAGTCAAAACCAAATAAAGAAAATAATAAAATAATATTCAACAAAACAAAATTAAAATGGTTAATAAAAGGAAAATAGTTGATAAAAAACACAAAATATATTAATACACTAAATAAAAATTGTAAAAATTAGTCAGAGGTCAAACATGATTTAATAAATGTTGACAAAAAATTTCATAATTTTTTAAAGTCAGAAAATAATTTTAAAAATTGAAGAAAATAAGCAAATTAAACCAAAATTTGTGAAAAATAGTAAAACCAGAAATAAAAATAAAATGACATCACCAATATTTTTCAAGAGGCCATTGGATCCTTCCACAATTTGTTAGAATTTAAAAATTTTAGAAAGTATTTTTAAAATAATTAAAATAAGGCAAACAATGCAAAATTTATGAAAAATCTTAACACATCAAAATAAAAATATGAAAAAATATTCATAAAGTCAGAAATAATTCAAAGTATTTTTATATATTTTTTTCGTGATTTTTGGATAAAAATTAAAAGAGTTATGAATTTTTAAAGATAAACGAAATTTAAAAATAATTTGTAAAAATAAAATAAATCAGAAAAACCACACGCGTTGGATCTCTTTCATTTATACAAGCTGGAAGATCTAACGGATCTGAGGTGAAGGATTATCATGAACCCAAGTCAAGGCGTGCACATGCAACACAAGAAAGTCCAGCCAATCAAAATAAAACAATTGGATGAGTGTCATTGGTTAAAGAACGACACGTAGGTCGCCTTTAACCTCCAGCCTCCTGCAAGTAGGGAAAATCTAAGATCCTTGAATCTGTAAATTTACACGTTCATAGTGGTACCATTAGATGCGTCAACTTGAGACGATCACAACCATATGCTCTTGAAAAATTTATATAAAGCACAATGTAGTCGATTTGGAAAAAACCAGAGATGTTTGAAAATGTTAAAATAAAAAATAAGAAGCATCAAATGCATTATTTCACCAAAATTGAGTTAAGATTAAGCATCAGTGAACATCATAGATCTTTCCAGTAATTTGAGTTAGAAGATATGATGCCTTAAACTACCTATAAGAAGCCAGATGAGCTTTCTCTGTAAATGGACTTGGCTAGTACGATTCAGGGACCTCAAAGCTTGATTCTTCTTCTGTTAGCTTCAGTGAAGTTTAAGGATGAAGGATCAATGAATAAATTAAATTGAAAAGTGGAGAAAAGAGGAATTCAAAATTTGAGAAAAGTGAGTTATGGAGGGAACTTGATAGAGTGATTTTGGTTGTTCAAGCTTGAGAAAATGAAAGAAGTGAGGTCCTCTATTTATAGGGAAGAGAATGGTGCAAAGAATTAAGAGGAAATTTGAAGTTTAGAGGGAAATTGGATAGAGCTCAAAAGTGAAAAAGTGTGTCTCCATGTGCATCAAAACTCAGTAAATTCCTGTATTTTGATCCTTAATTCAACTTTAGGAACTTTGTTAAAGATGTTTAAATCAAAAATGCGTGCTAATTTGGTGTCTTGAAGCCACATTATGATATTCAAATTCTGACTTTTGGAGAAAACTTTAGTTTCAAGGTACCATCTTTGAATCCACGGTGTTCACAACTCAAGGGGTCTTAGGGCATGATTCTTGAAGAACTTAAAAGATAAGGTCACAATCTTTGTAATGTGCCAAGAATGAGATCGGATGGATAATTGAGCTAAAAGTTGTGACGAATCAAAGTTAAGAAAAAGATGTTGACTTTTTGTACTTAGAAAAATTCTAAGTTTTTCTTCAAAAGTGACCTATAATGTTTTGAGTTCAAACAAGGCCTTCCTCCAAAACCGAGCTTTGATCGTTGATGCAAGCTTGAATTAGACTTCCCAAAGAGAATTTTGAAACTTGAATCACTCAAAAATACCAAGTATTGAAAAAGTTATGGCCTTGTAAAATTGGTGGAAATTGATGAGGTGACCAATAATCTTTTGAGTTCTTAGGGCATCTTCCACTCATTTTCAAGCTTAGCACATAAAATAAGAGTTGAAGTTCACATCCTTAAGATCATTGTGGAAAAAGAATTGGCTTAAGGAGATAAAAACTAACCAAGTTATGATCTTTTTAAGTCACATTATGGAATTTGATGGCCTATCTAGAGGACATGTAATCTTTCTCAATCATTAGGAATCTTCCACACCGAATTTGCTTGAAACTTTTGAAGTGATTGGTTGATAACCCTTTGAAGAAAAGCATATCTTTGGAATCACTCAAGAATATAAAAATATGAACAATATATAGCCCTTATAAGTTCAAAACCCTAGCTTCTCAAACACTAAAATAACTTGGAAACCCCTTTCAATTTTGACAATCTTTATTGCACAATCACTTTTTCCATGTGAATAGTAGTTGTTATGGGTGATAGTAAGAAACCATGGCAAAAAAAACCACTTAAAAATATTTAGAATTGATAGAGCTATGCACTATGATCAAGGAATCAATAACCTGTCCAATTAGGTCAAACTTCTTCAATCAACCCTTGTAACTTTTGACTTCCTTTGACAAATTGAGGCATGATGAATCATGGTATACCTTGTCATGATATTACTCTAAAGCAATATCAATGATGAAACTTGAATCTCAATGAAGCTTTATTGAAGAAGGAGTGGAAATAAACTTATGAACCTATGAATCAACCTGATGAAACATGTTATGCCCTCACCTATAGTATCATCAATTAGAGCAAACATTCATTGTATTTGTTAGTTAAAAGTTAATCAATACAAAACATATATGATCACAATATACATATCAAGATGCTTGGTGATCCCTCATGAACAAACCTAAATATAGGGAGAAGAGCCAAACCCTAGTGTGATCTTGTTGTGATTGAGTTGATATGAGATGATAGAGGAATCTTAGGGGGGAAAATTGGGGTAAATTAGAAACTATTTTTGAATTCAATTTATTTTGAGATAACATGGCAAACCTTATGAAAGCCGAGAATGTTTCATTTTTACTACGTAAGAAAATAGTCCAACAAAATCTTGAGTAATCGTCTACAATAACAAAACCATAGTAATTACCACCTAATCCGTGGGTCCGTAAAGGTCCAACCAAATCCATGTAAAGGAGCTCAAGAGGTCTCTATGTTGAAACAACATTTTTAGATTTAAAAGATACTCTTGTTTGCTTATCCTTTTGTCATGCATCACATAAGTGATATTTTAAAAATTTTATTTTAGGTAGACCAATTACTAAATATTTTGAAACTATTTTATTAAGTAGATTAAAATTAACATGTGCCAAACGTCTATGCCATAGCCAAGAGTATTCACTCATGGTAACAAGACATTAGGCATTATTCAAGGAAACTTCTCTTAACTCAAGCATATAGATATTATTAACCCCCACACTGTTAAACATAAGATCCTTCTTTTTTAATATGTTCTATTATGCAACAATATTTGGCAAAAGTCACCTTATACCCATTGTTACATAATTGACTAATACTAAGAAGACTATGTCTAAGGCCTTCAACTAACATAACATTGGAGATAGTAATAGTTGAGGGATTACCTATACTACCTTTACCGAGTATTTCACCTTTGTTGTGATCACCATAGGATATAAAACCTTTCTTCTTCCCCATAAAGTCGAAGAATAAAGTTATGTCTCCTGTCATTTCTGTTGAACATTCACTATCAAGAATCCATTTTCCCGTCATAGCGTCAAGATACTCAACCTACAAATATCAAACAAAAGTGGTAGGTACTCAATTCTCATTGGGTCCTTGGGATTGAGTGAAAGAATTATTTCTTTTAGGAAACCATTGGAAATTGCCTTTAGGAACAAAAAAGCACCTAAATTTTAATTTTTCAATAGTATGACCTTTCTTGCAACAATAGTGACAAAACAACTTATGATGATGTTTACTTTTGATAGATGATTCTCTCTTGATCAAATTATAATTTTTGTGAGGCTTTTCAATATATGGAGAATTAATAGCAAAAATATCATGAGGTTGTGATGCCTTGTACACTTGGGCTTCAAGAGTACTCACTTCTTGTTTCCTAATTTGACAAGTTTGACAACCGAACCGACAAGGTTCCTCATCCTTATTTTCATATTTTTGACCATCTACAATAAACCACTTTAATACTTCAAATTTTTTTATTATTGGTTTCTTCAACCTTTGCTTCCAGGTATGTAAAAACTTTTTCATTGGAAGCAATTTTCTTTGAAATGTTGTACCCAAAAATTTACCCTCTCATTTTATTCAAGACATTCTCATAGGGTCCTCAAATGCTCAAGGTTGCTCAAGATTTGATCAGACAAATTCTCCTCCTAAGCAATTGACCTACAACTAGGCTTTTATGTTTTTCAAGGAAGATTGGGTTTTTAAAGTATCAAGTGGATTTAATGGTCTCTTATATGTCTCCAAGAATGCTCAAACCAAGTTTGAAACCTTGCATTACAAGTTTGCTTAGTCAATGGCTCATATGACTAAAAATCAACTATATTGGGTAAAAAGTCAATTATGGTCAACATACAATCAAACTTCAATATTTTTGGTCATCATCAACATTTTGAAGTCATATCGCGCTTCATCAAGAAGACTCTCAAATCATCAAAAGTCAAAAGTTGCTAAATTAGGGTTTTCCTTATGAGAAGTAAACAAAATTTGACCAAGCATAACTTTCACATGCTTCATTTGTTTTTCCTCAACTAAATCTCATTTTAAAGAAAACTCAATTCTCTACATCTTTGTCTCTCAAAGCTCAAGACCAAAAAATGCTTCATTTGAGAGATATGGACCAATACATTATAGGTCATTTCAAAAGTCAACAAAAAGACACTTTTTGTCAAGGAAACTTAAATTAATATAACATATTCAAATGCAAAGATTATCAACATAGATATTGTAGAAAACATCTTAGGCTTTCTAAAAAGTCCAGTATTGCCTTTAAAAGATGAATATCGAGAGAGTTATGATCCGTGCAAGTTAGGAAATTTTGAGCAAATGCATGAAGTTCAAAATGAGCAAACTTGATTTCTGGGATATTGGGTCATTGTTTCAGAGTCCAAGCATGTACTACACTCCTTATGCACCTCAGATCTTGTGCATGTACCCCTTGATTTATTTATTTTTTAATTATTTTTGATTTATTCATTATTAATTCAAAAATAAATAAGATAGAATACAAAGCTTGTTAAAACAGGTCCAAGCCCATGTTGTTGATCTAATTTCACCTTTATATAATCTCCATTCTTCAGACAAAGAAGACACGAAAAAACCTTGTCCAACAAGCCTCTAAAAAATCCCAAAATTTTCAAATCTAGGGCAACTTGCAAAACCTATTTGCATCCTCTCTCAAGATCAACTTGTCGTCCCAATGAATTCCAGAAGTGCTATATAGTAAGTATGGATCAATTGTGATGATCCAAAGAGCCTGAGACTCGTACTATACATCATCGATTTTTGGTTTTTTCATGAAATTCATATTGTCATTTTCATTATGTTTTGATGCATACTAACACCACTAATGTTCTTATGAGATGTCACTATGCAGGATAAACCCAACGCATGAGTCCCATAACGACTGAATCATGCTTTTCCATGTTTGAAACAATCGACCTTGTTTGATTTGTATTTTATCATACATCGTGATTTAGCCTAAACTAAGGCCTTCAATGGATTCGCAAGGGTCAATTTAGGGGAATATGAATCTTTTTTATCATTAACATTTGTTTTATTTGCGGAAATAAAAAACACCTTACCGGAGAAGAAGACCGGAGGTAGGGCTTCGACGCCTCTCTGGTCCATTTTTATATTATATTTAATTTGTTTCATTTGTTACACGGATGAGGGCGTAGTACCGCTGGTCAAGGCAAAGGCGTGTAATGTTTGGGGCATAAGTTCGACCCCTGCATGCTGCAAATAATTTTTGTTATTTTTTCATGTAACGTGCAGTTTCACAACATAACCATCATTGTCTATTTCCTAACATCAAAGCAGCAATGGCTCAGTGGCGAGGCGCATGCTTGAAAGGATAAAGGGCATGGGTTCAACATCCAGCCCTGGTAACTTTTTTAAAACCCTTATTTTCTTACTATTTTCACTTATAAACCCTAAATTCACTATACCAAAACCATTTTTTAACCAATTATTTTTTCTAAAAAAAACCTTTCACAAACCCTAATCAAAATTATAGTTTTGTTTTTGTTAATTAATAAATTTTATTCTTTTTTAATTAAAATTAAATTAGGGTTTTTAGGTTTTACTAACTTAATTAATCGATTTCCTTTTTTAATTAATCAATCTAGGTTATTAGGTTAATCATCAATCCTCTTTTATCAAGAAAGTCACCTAAAAACAATCTCATTCTCTTTTCACTTTCTTATTTTATATTTTCGCGTAGTTTATTATTCTCGTGTTTTTTTCCAATTATTGTAACTGCTTACAGTTTGTAATAGTAATTAGGGTTTCTATTTCCCGTAGTTTTATTACTTGTACCCCCCATTCCCGAAGCCATGTAATAGTGTAGGAATATTTATTTTCCGTACTTTACCGCTTTTCTATTTTACTCTTACTGTAACACCTCATATTTTAGATTTATTATTTAATTAATTAATTTAGTATGATTATACGAGTCTATGTGAAGTAGATGGTGTTTTGATGTTTTGATGCTTATTTATGATGTTTTGGTGCCTTGTGTGAGTCCTTGTGACGGTATATGATGTGTATTCGTGATGTAATTGTGATGCAAATAGCGATGATTTAATGAATAAGGTGTTTAAGATGATGAGTTGTGTGGTGTAGGATGAGTTAGTAAGAAGGTTTGGAATTTAAATAATTATTTTGGAACTATTTATATTTAATACTGATTAATTGGAATTATTTGGATTTAAGTAATTAGAATAATAGAATAATAGAAATGTAGAGAAAATAAATTAGTAGAAAGAGTGGGGCATGATGGTAAATGGTATAATGCTAAGTGACGAAAATTGAGGAAGATATTAGGGGTCCTTGTGATAACTAAGGGAAAAGAGAATTGTATGATCATTTGGTACAATCTAGATATTGGGAGAAGAGAAAAGGAGAAGCTAGGGCACAAGGAGACATGGAGGAAAAGAGGAATTTGTAGAACGAGAAGAGGAATCAGAAGATAACAATAATCATAAGGTAAGGGGGGTCAATGGATTCTCTATTTCATGATCTTACATGAGAAGGTAGTGAGGGTTCTTTTCCCTCTTAGGTTGTTTTAAACGATTGATGCATAATTTTTACTGTTTGATTGAATTGATGTGTTGTATATGATTATACATGGATCTGTGATGCTATGTTGTGATTGTTGTTGTGATTGCGTTGTTATGATTATTGTTTCATAAAACCATAATCTAGAACCTGTAAGTAATGAGAATTAGGATTTGAGGATTTTGGATGAGGATTTGATGAAAATATAAGATGAATAATAATGCCCAAATGATGTATAATTGATGGAGAAACATAGGATGATAATGGATGTTGAATTCTTCTGATTAGATGACGTTTTAGGACCCAAAATTTAGTGAAATCGCAGAAAAACTCAAAATTTAACAGTTTGAATCGACGCAAACAGTGAAGCGGTTGATGCAAACAACAACAACAGTAAGCGGAAAACAGAAATAGTAGGGGAGGTCGACACAAAATCCAGGAGCGGTCTATGCAAGGGTCGATGCAACCTAACCCAAGGGAAGCCTAATTTTTGATAATTTTTGTAACGACCATAACTTTTGAACCGTAACTACGTTTGATGAGCCATTTGAAGTGTTGGATAGATAACACCATGAAATTGAAGTAGGTAGAATTAAATAAAGATTTAGAAGGATAATTCTAGTAAATAAGTTAAAATAGGAATTATTCCTCGTTGTTACACCGAAATGGTGGGTTGTTTTCTTGTGATGTTCTTTTGCTGATGATGTCGGTATGAGGCAATGTTGGTGATTATGATGGGGATGATGCGGATGGCTTAAATTGCCATGGTGATGAAGGATTATTCCTTGTGGTTGTATGATTTCACATTGTTGCATGTTCATATTGTATGCATTCATGGATGAGGGCTTATGCCCTGATGTTAGCATGGATTGGCGTTGTTTTGAGGGCTTATGCTCTGTTACTGCCAAATTGGCATTGAGTTGAAGGCTTATGCCTTGATGGTACCACATGCATGTTGATGTAGGACTATTTCATTGCATAAACACTAAATTGATGTTGTATGATGTGATGAAGGTTGTTTCTAATGAATTTTCATTATTTTGTGATTTACTACCCCTTAGCATGTTTTATTTCACCCTATAATTATTGAATGAAATTCTCGCCCCTTTTATGTTGTTGTGTTTGTACTCTTCAGGAGTACAGATAATCAGGTACCCGAGTAGTGCTTGAAGTGATGTTACCAGATCTAGTCTTAGGAGTCACTCTGATATGTAACACGGGATTTGAGATTTTCATTATGTTTTGCATGATTTCAAATGTTGCACACTTTCTTTTAAACTTATGATGGACCACATATTGTGGATTTGAATTGTTGTTAAGGCTAGAATTCCAATGAAATACTTTTATGTTGATTTTCCGCTGCCGAATAACCATTTTTGGATACACGAAGTAATAAAGTATTTTGAGAACTTTATGGATTTTATTATTTATCTGGCATCCCATTGGGAACTCTGATGCATTTGTCGTATATTTCATTATAAATATTCATATGGGAAAATCGGGTGTTACAATTACTGTTAGCTAATAGGATTGTATGGCAAGATTAAAAGCAAACGATAGCTAATCTTAATCAAAGATAAACAATACTCGAAACACAAATCACTTTGCACACCTGCACCTCGAGGGTAAGCTCCCTTGTTGCCTTTGGATTACAAAAACAGTCATGTCCCTAGAATGTGGGGATGCTTTAGCACTGCCCCTTGAGAATAAAGATCGTAGTCCCTCGATGACCCTTTCGGTGCTGCCTTCGGTAAATGATCTAGTCCCTTGTAAAATTGCTAAAGCACCCCTAAAAATTACCTTTTACGACTGTACAATGACCCACGCTTGTCCCTTCACATCCAATGATAGGGCTTCCTACTAACTAATGGTAGGGTAGCACTATCTAAAGGATGAGGAAAAGAATAATAAATACCTTGAGTAGGTAGAACGCTCGTAGTCGCTCGCTCACAAACTTTTCTAAACAAAACATTTCTCACATCACACTTTCAAAACAACGAATATTTTCAAAATACTTTGTACGCATTCTTGAGGACTGATACACTATTAAAAAGGTATCTGTACATTGGCTTTTCAAAATATTTTCAAATGAATCACACACACACACAAAGCAAGATTTTCAAAAGTGAGCTAGCAATTAAGAGCTTGTAGATAACTACTGATGAAAAGGGTGTTAACACATTCCCTTTTCAAAACCTACCCCCCGAACTCCATAATCTCAAGGTCTTTCCTGCTCTTTTCACCCTTTCCTTATTAGATAATAGGAAAGTCGGTGGCGACTCTTGCTATCCACAACATTTGCGATAAAACACAAAAACAAGTCAGTTCTCCCATCGTATTATAAGAGGCATATAATGTTTCTTTTTGTAGATTATTAAAAACAAATTTTAACTCCATAAAAGGAAACTTATCAACATTAACATATTTAGAATAACTTACATTATTTTTCTTGATTTGACGTTGATTTTCCATGAAACAATAATTTTCCTCTTCATCGCTATCACTTGAGCTTTTGTCACTTGAGACATCACTATCATTATCCCAAGCAACATAGGCTTTTCTAGAATTCCTAGAGTTAATTATTTGGACCTTTAATTTCTTATTGGAAAGATATGGAAACTTCGGTCTTATCTAGAGGGGGGTGAATAGATTACCAAGCCAAAATTCCATAAAAATTCTGGTTTTAAAAATTTATTTAACAAAAGAGTGCAAGCGGAAGTTTTTCAAATTGAGTCGTCTATACGAATCGTGTTATTGGAAGTCGGATATGAAAAATTAAAAGTCAATATGGAATGACAACAATAAATTAGAATTGATATACTTCAATCAAATAACAACTTATTTAACGTTTATAGCAAGTTACTAGCAATACTATTTCCAATGATAACAAGCAAACGAATAAACTTAACAATATGTCGAACACTTGGTGTGCAACATAATTTTTAGTTTTTCCTTTGAATTGAATTAACTAAAAAAAATTTCAAATACTTAGTGTGCAATCAAAGTTTCATAATTTTCCTTTGTATTGTGTCGATATGAAAAAGTACTTATAATCAAAAGTGATTATAAGCAGCTCAACACACAATTCAAAACAAAAACAATTTCAAAAAATTCCTACACATCAATATATTACTCAATTCTATTTGACAAATTAATATATGAAAATTAAAGAAAGTAAAGAAATAAAAGAAAAGAGACACAAGGATTTATCTTCACAATTCCCCACTTTCGTCCTTGCGTGTGGGTACGTCTGCGCCTAATTTCGATGGAATTAGGATAATTCTTACTATGCAAGAAGTTTGATACAAAAGAAGTGTTCCAAGAGCAACTCCCCAAACCCTAATGTTTGTTATTGATTACACCTCTTCTCTTCCTTTGATATTGAGAAACACCAAGACACAATAGCTGCAAATTGATTATCTAGATCTTACTACTCATTTGCGTAATTTATCTCTAAAGCTTCTACGCACCACCAATTTCAATTATTACAACACAAGACTTCAATTTTGATTCTCTGTTCTCACGCTACTTCCTTTGCATTCTTTATCTCCAAAGGATCCTTTGTGTTCTTTCTCTCCAAAGGATTTCACTAGGCCGCAATCCTCTTATGAATGTCTTGCACGAAAACCCCCAAATCAATCAATGATCTTAGAGGACAAATCCGCGATTTTTCCGGATGAAGACCCCTGCAAATCTCAACCCAATATTCTCGGCTACACAAGAACCTAGTTGGACATTATTGAACCTCGTCTAAATAGAACCCCAACAAAATATTGTTACAATGGTTTGTTAGTGTGTATGCATAAGTTAGAGGTTGAAGGTAAAAAGAAATTAAAGGAATTTTTTTATGGTATCATCAAGTTGGAATGCTGCATGAGAGATACATTTATAATTAGGGAAATATTAGGGGAAAAAAGGTAAATTCAGAATTAAAAGAAAATTGAAAATTTGACCCTTGAAACAGTATGAGCCGGCATGTATCTTGGATGATCCGACTCATAATGTTAATTTTAAAATTATGAGTCAGCCTGAAGTGACCTATGACATAGCTTGAGCAAAACAGGAGAAAGAAACTTATCCAGGACGATACATGAGCTGACCTAAAATGACATATCAGTTAGCCTGACCAAGACAAAAGAAAACAACTTGTCCAGGATAGTACATGAGTCGACTTGTAATGACTTATGAGGTGGCCTGTAAATACATTTTTAGTGGAGAGAGTGATTTTATTGAGATTGGGTCAGTTTTGACTTTGTTTCTAATGATTCCTAAGACCTATAATTGCGCAGGGTGCCACCCAAAGTCAGAGATACCATAAAATATATAGAAATTCTATGTTCTAATAGTTTTGACATCATGAAAAACACATTTTGAGAGAAGTTGCACTCACACTCTCTTTAAAATGAAGCACCCACGAGAGTCTCTACAACAGATTTGACAGGACCCATAATTATGTCGTTCTTGATTATTAATTCCATAAAAAGTAGTGTGCATATTTACCATTTCTCCTTTCATTAATTGGACATCGGGGATGCTATACTTGCTAGGATATCCATATACCATGTTCACAGTGTGTCCTCTGTGATTAGGCAGTGGATTAGCTTGAACACTTGAGACAATGTCTCTGAATGATAATAGGCCACTCCTAACCAATTTCTGGAATTCAACCTTCAATGCAAAACAATTCTTCATGTTGTGTCCTAGAGCTCCTTGGTGAAAGGCACAGTGGGAATATGCTTTATACCAATACATAACGACTTTTGGGATAGTAGGTGGTGCTCTTGTTTGAACCAGATTCTTTTATTATAACCCAGGCAACAATTCAACACATGTCATTGGTATCAGGTCAAACTGTGGCACACTTCTTGCCTTGCTATATTGGTTGTTGTATGTTGATTATTGATTGTTGTAAGCCTGTTCCTGAGGCTTTTATGTTCTTTGTTGTTGGGTAAACTATGACTAGTAAGCTGGAACCATAGGTGTTGGATTTATTATTGGAGTGACAGCTGTAACATGTTGTTGGTTATACCTTATTTTTGGTCCTCCATGTGAAACTGCATTGATATCTTGCTCCTTCTTTTTAGAGAAACTACTTTCAAACCTTTTGAATCCACTAGACAAACCACCTTCTTTGGTTAAACGTCCTTAGGGGACACCTTCCTCGAGTCGCATTCCCATACTCACCATTTTGGTGAAATCATTTGGCGCACTCACAATCTTTCTTTGGTTGTAAAACTGGCTCAAGGTATTCATAAAGATTTTTGTCATTTCCTTCTCTTCTAAAGGAGAACAGATTTGGGCGGCAACCTCACGCCACCTTTCTGCATATTCCTTGAAGATTTCTTTCTCTATTGGGGATATAGCTCGGAGTTGACCTCTGTCCGGAGCCATGTCAACATTACATTTGAAATTTTGGTATAGGCAACATAAACAAACAAAATTGTCTTAACAGTAGAAGATGTTGAGACAGATGTTACAATATCTTGTAACAAACCAGATCAATCAAGCTGAATATAATACAGAAAACAAACAGCATAAAGATAAATAACACATCAATATGTTAACCCATTTCGGTGCAACGTCACCTACTCTGTGAGCAACCTAGCCAGGAAGGAAGTCCACTATAAGCAATATTAGTTTAAAGTTAAACTAGTCGCAAGTTTACAACTTCTCGCCTAATCCCTACCCAATGCTACTTCTACCTAGGTCCTCCCTAGGTCTGAGAAATTGACATCCCACTTCCAATCACCATAGTGATACCTAACAATCCTAGTCACAGGAGCTGCAACAATTACAACTCAACTTAGAAAATCTTTCTTCCATTACAAAAACTCAAACTCTTGCTTAAAAACATCGAGTGAGAAGAATACTCAACTCATTGCCTAAAGGCTTCTGAGTGAGAATAATAACTTGACTAACAGTCAAACAACAATCAGCAGACCACATAGTATCAAAAGATACATGGGTGAATTATAAAATTAAACAAGAGACTCTCAAAACCTAAGACTTTTGCTTCCCCTAATTTTACAATTGTTGAAAACTAAATTAAATTAGGTTAATATTCTCCTTTAAATACAACTCTGCAGTCCATGGGCTTTGATATTCTGAGTCCAAAAGTTTCTTGGTCCACAAGCTAAGTGTTGCACCAAATGTGTAACAAATCTCCTTAAGTCTTAGAACCACCAATACATAGTTTCCTAATTTGTCTCAAGGCCCAAATTAGTATCTTCTGTACAGTTGGAGATATAAAACCTGTTCCAAAATAAATCTTCTTGACATGTGAAAAATCACACACACACACACACACACACACACACACACACACACACACACATATATATATATATATATATATATATATATATATATATATATATATATATATATATATATATATATATATATATATATATATATATATATATATATATATATATATATATATATATATATATATATATATATATATATATATATATATATATATATATATATATATATATATATATATATATATATATATATATATATATATATATATATATATCTCAAAAATTAATATAACAGAATCAAATCCAATATGTCAAGATTTAAAAAACAGCAGAACCTTAACTGCTGCATAACAGAACACGATGTCATGGCATCGTGTTTAACATATGGTCATAACCATGTTTTAGGAAAAAGTTATCAATCCCAAAATCATGGTACTAACAATTTTTCCATTTTGCAAATTTTGGAAAAAACAAACCAAAACCCAATAAACCGGAGAGAGGAATAAAACCATAGAACGCCAACACAAGTTAAATGTTTATCATGTAAACTTTGTACATGAGGAAGAAGATAAGAGACAATCCCCCTCAAACACTAGACCAGAGACATTCCCCCTTGGGACTTGACTCTAAATCATGGTAACTCAAAGCATAAGATACAACCATGCTCAAAACTCAGACCACGGGACACAACAGAGAGACCTAGACCATAAGACACAGATTCAAACTTAGAGAATATACAGATAGAATGTTAGAACATCCTTGCAAGGACAGACTTATACTAACATGATGGACTGTCATGCCCCCCCTAAAGTGTTGCATACAACAAGCAACAACACTTGACCTAGACACTATAACCTTTTCTCCCCCATTTTTAGCCAAAACATGACAAAAATTGAGGGAAAAGAACTGACACACAGAGAATCAAAATCAGCAAGAATTGATTCAAGACAACAAGAAGAATAGACTCTATAAAATGATGCAGAACAAGAAGCATCATATTGACTCAAGGAAAAATAACTTCCTCAAGCAAAACAGACTCAAAAGAATAAACAAACCCAAAGAAACAAATAGTAAGTCTAAGTTTCTTCCCAAAAAAATCCAAAGGAAACTAAGAGTAAGCCAAAGTTTCCAAACAAAAAAAATCAAGAAGACTAAACAAAAAAAAAAGACCCAAACAAAATATGTATAGGATTGTAGTTACCAGCGATCGAATTCTCCCTTATAAGTTAATAAAATTAACCTAGTCTTTGTCAGTATTTGAATCTAAATCATGTAGATGAAATTGCTTCTTCCTCAAGGAGTTCATATCTATCACATATGATTTCCCTTTCCAGGATGCCCCAGTTGATGTTACAACATTTTTTGTAATGTTGAACCCAGCCTTCTTAGGATCACTACTTTTATCCTTGTTGAATTCCAGTAAATGAACCATCTTGACATGAGTAACTTTGGAGAGATTCCTCATATTAAAACATAATACATGAGGAACATGAGGAAGTAGATCATATAAGTACAAGATGAGTTTCTTTGATTGTAACAAAAACTTTACTTGTAACGATCAATCAGTCAATGAAAGTGTTATTGGAATGAGATAAAATCTTCATCAGAAATAGTGTATCACTTAATTAGAGAGACACACCCATGTTCAAAATTTCCTCATTTTCAAAAATTTGACTAATAAAGAATGTTACAACATTTGAAATGAAATTCTTCATGCCATTGAACACGCTTCTTCTAAGACTGCACAAGTCACAAGGAGGAAAATAGTAAGCAACCTCGACTAAACAGTTAATACCAAGAATTCTCCCACAATGCAGTTTCAAAAATACCCCTTGTATAGTCAAAATAACTTGCACATCAAGTTAAGATAAACTCCTTCTTAAAACTCCCTAGCCAGACTAAGCATGGGAGTCCCAATATCCTATAACAAGATCCTATTTACAATGACTTTATTCTGTAAGCAGAATAAAATCATTGTCCCTTAGTTGCAGTAGAATGTTACACTATAATGTCAAGAAACCCAGTTTAACATTGCACTCTTCTAGTAATCAATCCCAAAATAGAAAAACTTATTTCTTCAGCAATGTACCTTATCTTCAAAATACACCAAGAATTAAATAATTATAATCTAGATGATCAGAATATTCTCCAATGATACAATCTTCTTCATATTTTGGAAAAAAGCTTTTTACCTCCAGACTCTTAATCATTCAGTATTCCATTTCTGAAACATTAGACAACCACATACCAAAACAAACTCCAAATAATTAACTCCCTCTTAAACTGATTTTTGAGGGTTTCCTCATTCAGTGTCTTCCAGCCCTTTACAATCTTTCAAACATTGGAGTAACAAACTGCTGAGATGATGATCCGACATCTGGTTGAACATCAATACCTTTATCAATGAACACATCACTGATCTTGATCCCAAAGTTACTCATCACTAAAAGTACTTATCTCAATAAAATAAATCAAACATACCTTGTTCATATAAAAGGAGTAGATAAGACCTTTGAAGACTTCCTAGATAATAGATTTACTTTGACAGAAAATCATATACACCTTTCTATCCACCAGGACCTTCTCCTTGCATTGAACTATTCAAATCCATAAAATAGGTTCTTGAGCTTTTGCAATTGACTAGCCTTGACTTATTCTTCCTTTGAACACCAAGTAAGAGAATAAACAATTGAATACTTGTGAATTTCACAAATAGTAATAGTTCATCAATCCTTAGAGGGGCCCCAAATATCTCATAAGAGACACAACATTCTTCCTCGATGACACAACTGAATCAGTTGTTAAGTAAAAACCCATTACCAAAACTTAGAGAATCCACCTTGAATTCTTTAGTAATCCAATGTCCTTAAAACTCCCTGTGATACGGTGGCAGAACCGAAACTGTTTGAAATGCTGGTTTGCGTTTTGCATTTGTGTTTGCAAAATGTCGCGGTAAGAAAGATTCGCCACTGACTTTTATTTTATCCAATTGGAAAGGAAAAAAGCACAGAAAAATTCCTTTTTTTCGAGATTTTGAGTACGGGGGGTAGATTATAGAAAGGGAAGGTATTAGCACCCTTTCTATCCGTGGTTTTCCACGGGCTCTTAGGTACTTGCTCATCATTTTCAAAATTGCTTGTGTGTGTTTGATTTGAAAAAGTTTTTGTTTTACTTTGATTTAACCCTTGCTTCTGTCTTCAAGAGTGTTACGAAGTCGTTTTGAAAACTTGTTTGAAAAAGTGTTTGGTGTGAAAAAGTTTGATTTGAGCAAGTACGTACTAGCATCTACCTACTCGAAAAAGAGAATGTTTTTGTTCTTGTTTCCTTTAGACAACGCTATCCCACTATTAGTGAGTAGGTAGCACCGTCGTTGGAGTTTTAAGGGTCAATTCGAAAGGTACGTACGATCACTAAAGCAATGTTAGGACGTCTTAGTAATAACCCTAATGTCTTAAGATCAATATTCGAGGCAACATTTCCGAGGAAACCTTTCCGAGGCAAAGTTTCCGAACGGGACATTTGATATTTGTTTAGACAAGAGAGCGACCACTAAAATACCCTATACTTAATGATCGTTTACTGAAGGCAACCGAAGTGGGAGTATACCCTAGGAGTGCGCATGTGCGAGTGATTTAGTTTCAAGTTATTATCTTTGCACATTTAGGGTTTGCTAACCGTTTTAAAATTTACATACAGTCTTGTCATGCAGCCCTAATATCATACATCTAACAGTTTATGTTTGCGAGAATTAAAGTGCGAGAAAATAAAGCTACGTTATTACAAGGCTTCGGGTATTAATTACATAGCCAAAAAACTCGCAAAAACGATAAATAAACGAAAAAAGTCCTAATTAATCTATTACATCCCATGAGCAATTATATCAATATTAGAAAAATAATAAAGCGCGCGCGATGAATCGAGGACGAGAGAAAATTAGGGTTTTGACCCCGTCTAACCTAATTACAAGAAAAATCATTTTTTGGTTGTTTTTGATTATTTTAAGAAAATAAGGTTTTAAATTAAATATGTACAAACCTAATTATTAATTAAATTAAATTAAGAAAATTATTAAATTTATTTTTTTGGTTATTTTTTAAGAAAAAAGAAAATAAGAATTAAATTAAACTAAAATCCTAATTTTCTAATTGATTTTAATTTATTTACAAAGCAAATTAAAGTTACCTAAAAAATTAAATAAACTAATTAAATTAATTTTTGATAAAAAATAAACCTAAATCTAATTTGGGTGAAAATTGATTTTATGATTTTTTGATAAAAAAAGAATTAATTTTTATGTTAGTAAAAATAAATTAAAGGAATTAAATAAAGAAAATATAAAAGAAAAGAAAAAGAGAATGGACCAATCGTGTGATCATCATGGCACCCTTTTTATGGACCAATTTTACCTGTACAGAAAAAACCCAAAACCCAAAACGAAACGCTAACAATGGTGGATTCCTATACAGTTAGCGAAAATTCAATTAATGGTTACCATGAGCTTGCAAATGCTTCAAAGGTTCAGAGTATGTAAATGGTTTATGCCATAAATGTCAAAACAATGGTATTCGATTTTAAGAAAAAGTCAAGGTCGTGAATCACTTACAGTGAGTTCTAGCACAGGAAAATGCTTGCTTTTGATTGCTATGGCTTCCTTGAGTGCCTAGGAAACAAAAGAGATGGCTTGGGAGTCTTGAAAATGCCTAGAAGTAAAAAATAAAATCAACACTTTTCTTGAGTTTTTTCAAATTTTGTTCTTCCTCCCCACGCATCAAAACCTTGTCCTTGTGATATGCTTTTGTCCACTGTATACCAAGGAATGAATTAGGGTTGCAAATGTGTTCTCAATCTTTATCAATTATGATCTTTGATCATGATTTGATCTTCATGAAAATCTTTCCAAAAATAGGCCAAAACCAATCTTTTTATGCACACCCATGCCTTACACGATTTGATTCACTTGCTAGCTGTGTAAGGGACTTGAAACATGCATCGAATCTTAAGACTTAAATGCTTTTGTTATTTTCATGATTTGTTTTGATTTAATTTGATTTAAATGAAATAAAAAATCAAAATAAATAGAAAAAATAAAATAAAGGCAGGTGGAAAGAGCTAGGGCTCGTGGACCATGTTACAAACTCAAAACAAGTGCAAAAAGTTAGGCCCATTTGACAAAAATTTCAATTTGAGGCACTTTTGTCTTTTGGCAATTTTGCAAAAAAGGTCAACTTCACCAATGCATAACTTCTTCAATTTTGAATCTTTAAAGGTGTTCTTGGACTTTTTATAAAGCTTTAGATGTCCTCTAAGCTACCTTTGTGATCTCATATCAATTGAGTCTTCCATGTTCATGTATGAAGCTTTGACAAAAAATGTGTTTTTGTTGACTTTTCACAATGACCTGTAATGTCCAAATTCATAACTTCTTGTGAGTGCATCTTTTAGAGTTGGGAGCTGAATATGAATTGTAGGGAATTGCATCCTCTTTAAAATTAACTTTGGATGGGTCATTTATCATAAAGTATGAGAATGTTATGCTTGGTCAAAGTTGAGTTAACTTTTCCTACAAAACCCTAATTTAGCAACTTTTAGGTTTTGATGAATTTGTGAGCAATCCTTGATGAATCATGATCAACCCTTGATCAAATGATGAATGATACTTCAATATGAGGATGTTGACCAAAAATATTGAAGTTTGACTGTATGTGGGCCACAATTGACTTTTGCCCTAGCACAGTCAATTTTCAGGCCTTTGAGCAATTGACTGAGCAAACTTTCTCTGCAAGGCTTGAAACTTGACATGGATGATCTTGAGAACATATTAGTACAATGGTAAGCATTTGGGACCCTTTGGATCCAAACATCTTGATGCAACATGAAACCCTAATTTGAGGTAGACTGCCTTAGGAGGGAGTGTGTCTGGTCAACCTATGGACTTCCTTGAGCAACTTGAGGATCTTTCTTGAAATGTTTTTGAGAAATATGGGGGGGGAAATTTTGGGGTACAAAAGCTGCCCCTGTTCAATCTTCTTAAACCTGAGGATGTAGATTGTCTTTCTTGCCTTTCGTGATCTGAAGGTGGAAGATGATTGAACACTAGAGTGCCCAGAAATTTGCACTCGCATGGAGTGGTATCTGTCTTGCGATGTCGGGAATGGGATTACAGATGCCATTTGGAAATTGATGACGGAAGATGGGCTTAAAGATGCCATCTGAAGGAGTGTCGATCGCCTAAGAGATTCCTTAGCGAGAGCCAGTATACCTCTTGTTGAGGAAGACTACGCTGGGGAATGCTGATCTCTGTCTTGATAGAAGTTGAATTTTAGGAGCTTCGGTCGTCCGTTATTCTACTGAGGAATTGTCTCTCGGTCGAAGAGGTGAAAATGAACTACTATCTGGTCGTAATCCAGGCTTCATAGTGATAAGACCGACTGCTATCTGATTGTAATCCTGGCTTTACAGTGAGTTACTAGGGAGATAAGATTAAACTTGCTATCCGGTCGTGATCCAGGCGTCACAATTTCTCGATTCTTATCTGGTCGTAATCCAGGCTTCAGAAGGAATTAAGTTGTTATCCGGTCGCCTCCGGGATTCAACTCGAATTTAGGGCACACTAATATCCGGTCAACTCCGGGCTTCTTAGTATTTGTCCAGGTAAACTGCTATTTGGTCGAAATCCAAGCTTCGCAGTGTCTTGTACTATTATCTGGTCATAATCCAGGCTTCAGTCCTTTTACCGCTATCTGGTCGTAATCCAGGCTTCACGATGCTTTATACCACTATATGGTCGAATCCAGGCTTCATGGTGTCCTGTACTGCTATCTGGTCGTAATCCAGGCTTCACAATACCTTACTTCTTATCTGGTCGTAATCCAGGCTTCAGAAGAAATCAAGTGGTTATCCGGTCGCCTTCGGGCTTCCCTTTGACTTTTGGGCCTACTAATATCCGGTCGAATCCGGGCTTCAGAGTAATTGGCCGGGTAAACTGCTATTTGGTCGTTGTGATTGGTGGGAACGAGAACTGACTGTTTTTTTAAATGCTGGTTCGCGTTTGCGTTTGTTTTCGCAAACTGTCGCGGTAAGCAAGAGTCGCCACCGTTTTTTATTTTATCCAACAAGGGAAAGGATAAAAGCACATAAACAATTCCTTTTCGAGAATGTTTCTCGGGTTCGGGAGGTAGATTATAGAAAGGGAAGGTATTAGCACCCTTTCTATCCGTGGTTATCCACGGGCTCTTAGGTACTTGCTCACTATGTTTTCAAAAGGTTTGCTTTTCTTTGTGATTGTGGATTTTGAAAAGAGTTTTGTTTTTGATGAAAGTGTAAGTGCGAAAAGTTTTTGTTTTGTTTTAAAAGAGAGCAAGTACTTAAGAACATCTACCTACTCGAAAAGGAATTAAACTGTGCAACTGTCCTTTAGACAGTGCTATCCCACTATTGAGGAGTAGGTAGCACCGTCGTTGGAGTTTTTCGGGTCAATTCGATTTAAGGGACTTGTGGTCACTAAAGCAACGTTAGGACACTTTAGTGGTAATCCTAATGTCTTAGATCATTTTTTATCGAGGCAACCATTTCGAGGCAACTTATGATCTTGGGAAAAAAAGGACGACCTCTAAAACATCCTATACTTAATTACCACATTTGAGGCAACCAAATGAGGTGTACCCTAGGAGTGGCATGTGAAAGTGTGTCAATTTTCAATTTATATTATCTTTGCATGTTTAGGTGTTCTACCATTTGTTTTTAGATCTTGTCATACAATCCTAGTTAACATACATCTAAGCAGTTAATATATATACATGAATTTAAAGTGCAGAAATTGTAAATACTACACTATAACAAGGCTTCGGGGATGGGATTATTTACATGTCCAAAATTGGGGGAATAATAAGCAATTACAATAAAATAAACGCGCATGAAACTTATAAATCCTAAGCATATAATATTTTTGTTGTTTTATTTTATTTTTTGAGAAAATGCTAAATATTCAGTTAAGTCAAATTTAATTAATTAAAAAAAATACTGATTAAAATTTATTCTAAAACAAACCTAATATTTTTTGTATTTTTGTTTATGAAAAAAAGATTGAATTTGAATAAAACCTAAGTCTATTGATTTTAAAATTGGAGAAAATAAGTTAAAATGATTAACTAAATTAAATCCTAATTCTAAGTTGTTTATTTTTTATGATTTTTAATTAGAACTAAAACTAAAAGGAATAAACGGAAACAAAATAAACAGAGTACAAATGGGTCAGGCAGTAAAATAAGAAAAAAAAGTAATTCTGGGGGCCTGGGTCGAAAGAGAGGCAGGATGTCTTTCGACCCAGTGAATAGGCTGGATCGAAGGTGCATGAGGGGCTGCGCTCTGAGGGGGTTCGATCTGGACATGTCATCCTTTGAACTGGAAGTTCTGGGTCCAGTTCGAAGCTAAACTGTTGAGCTTCGAAGCTCTGAACAAGAAGCTGAGCATGAGGTTCCTGCAAAACGAAACACATATAAAAAGTCCAGGGGGGACTTAACCCCCCTGGTTCGAATCTCCTCTTATTCGCACCTGCTGAACCTGGGTCTGGGTTTGTTTTATCCTGGGATTCGAAGGATAAACTCAGATTATGCCCAAGAAATGGCACAATCTCAACTATGCACTGTAGCTCACATGAAGCACATTAAATCATTCACAAACAGAAAAAATATGAATATGCAATCGAAATGAATTTGAGAGTGAGCTTGAGATTAGATTTTTCTTTTACCAAATAGAGGTGCTTAGACCTGTAGTTCTGAGGGGGGAGGCGTTCGCTGGGTGGCAGCTTTGGCTTGGAAAATTCTGGGCAGCGTCTCTCCAAGTTCTCTATTTTTCTGTATCTTTTTTTCTTCCCTTTTTTTGCAGCATTTGTGAATTCTTTATATAGAGGGGGTGAAGGGGACAAGAAGACAAAGGTTTAAATGACCTTGATTATGTGTTTTGACAGCCATGAAGGTGGATTCGTAACATTAATTGTGTGTTTGAAAGCCAAGAATGAGAGTTTGTAACGTTGGCTAAACACATGGCCTTCGAATGCTCCTTCGAATGAACCTTTTTGGAATTCTATCGAAGTACTTGTCCTTAATTCCAATCAGAATGCTTCTTCAGAGTGCCAATCGAAATGCTCCTTCAGAATGCCAATCGAAGGGTTCCTTCAGAATGCCAATCGAAATGCTTCTTCAGAGTGCTAATCGAAATGCTCCTTCAAAATGCCAATCGAAATGCTTCTTCAAAGTGCTAATCGAAATGCTTCTTCAGAATGCCAATCGAAGGATCTTTCAGAATGCCAATCGAAATGTTCCTTCAGAATGCCAATCGAAGGTTCTTTCAGAATGCCAATCGAAGTGTTCCTTCAGAGTGCCAATCGAAAGGCTTAAAGCAACACTAAAAAATTTTCCTTTTCCTTAGGCAAGAGTTTGTGATCAACCATGCAAGGGGAAGGCTTTGGGAAAAATGAGAGGGCAAATTTTGGGGTGCAACAGTTGCCCCTGTTCACTTTTCTTAAACCTGAGGATATAGATTGGCTTTCGAGCCTTTTGTGATCCGAGGGTGGAAGATAATTGAACACTAAAGTGCCCAGAAATTTGCACTCGCATGGTGAAGTATCAGCATTGTGATGTCAGGAATGGGCTTACAGATGCCATTTAGAGATTGTTGGTAGGAGGATGGGCTTATAGATGCCATCTGCAAGAGTGTCGATCGCATAAGAGATTCCTTAGCGAAAACTTGCATACCTGTTGTTGTAGAAGATTCCACTAGGGAAGTCTAACTTCGTTGAGATTTAGGAACCTACCTGTACTTCAACTGGGAGAATGCCTCAGCTGAGTTTTAAGAACCTGTTCATAATTCAATTGGGGGGAAACATCTTCATCAAGATCTAGGAACTGTCTCGTGCTCAATGGAGTAAACCGCTGAGGTTATAGAACTTGTCCACACTATGACGGAGGAATACATCAAGATCTAGGAACTGACTCGTGCTCAATGGAGTATACCGTTGAGGTTATAGTACTCATCCACACTATTACATAGGGAAACATCTTCATCAAGATCCAGGAACTGTCTCGTGCTCAATGGAGTAAATCGCTGAGGTTATAGAACTTGTCCACACTATGACGGAGGAAAACATCAAGATCTAGGAACTGACTCGTGCTTAATGGAGTATACCGCTGAGGTTATAGTACTCGTCCACACTATGACATAGGGAAACATCTTCATCAAGATCTAGGAACTGTCTCGTGCTCAATGGAGTAAACCGCTGAGGTTATAGAACTTGTCCACACTATGACGGAGGAAAACATCAAAATCTAGGAACTGACTCGTGCTCAATGGAGTATACCGTTGAGGTTATAGAACTCGTCCACACTATGACATAGGAAAACATCTTCATCAAGATCTAGGAACTGTCTCGTGCTCAATGGAGTAAACCGCTGAGGTTATAGAACTTGTCCACACTATGACGGAGGAAAACATCAAGATCTAGGAACTGTCTCGTGCTCAATGGAGTATACCGTTGAGGTTATAGAACTCGTCCACACTATGACATAGGGAAACATCTTCATCAAGATCTAGGAACTGTGTCGTGCTCAATGGAGTAAACCGCTGAGGTTATAGAACTTGTCCACACTATGACGGAGGAAAACATCAAGATCTAGGAACTGACTTGTGCTCAATGGAGTAAATTGCTGAGGTTATAGAACTTGTCCACACTATGACGTAGGGAAACATATTCATCAAGATCTAGGATCTGTCTCGTGCTCAATGGAGTAATCCGCTGAGGTTATAGAACTTGTCCACACTATGACGAAGGAAAACATCAAGATCTAGGAACTGTCTCATGCTCAATGGAGTATACCGTTGAGGTTATAGAACTCGTCCACACTATGACATAGGGAAACATCTTCATCAAGATCCAGGAACTGTCTCGTGCTCAATGGAGTAAACCGCTGAGGTTATAGAACTTGTCCATACTATGACGGAGGAAAACATCAAGATCTAGGAACTGACTCGTGCTCAATGGAGTATACCGTTGAAGTTATAGTACTCGTCCACACTATGACGTAGGGAAACATCTTCATCAAGATCCAGGAACTGTCTCGTGCTCAATGGAGTAAACCGCTGAGGTTATAGAACTTGTCCACACTATGACGGAGGAAAACATCAAGATCTAGGAACTGACTCGTGCTCAATGGAGTATACCGTTGAGGTTATAGTACTTGTCCACACTATGACGTAGGGAAACATCTTCATCAAGATCCAGGAACTGTCTCGTGCTCAATGGAGTAAACCGGTGAGGTTATAGAACTTGTCCATACTATGACGGAGGAAAACATCAAGATCTAGGAACTGACTCGTGCTCAATGGAGTATACCGTTGAGGTTATAGTTCTCGTCCACACTATGACGTAGGGAAACATCTTCATCAAGATCCAGGAACTGTCGCGTGCTCAATGGAGTAAACCGCTGAGGTTATAGAACTTGTCCACACTATGACGGAGGAAAACATCAAGATCTAGGAACTGACTCGTGCTCAATGGAGTATACCGTTGAGGTTATAGTACTCGTCCACACTATGACATAGGGAAACATCTTCATCAAGATCCAGGAACTGTCTCGTGCTCAATGGAGTAAACCGCTGAGGTTATAGAACTTGTCCACACTGTGACGGAGGAAAACATCAAGATCTAGGAACTGACTCGTGCTCAATGGAGTATACCGTTGCTGTTATAGTACTTTTCCATACTATGACGTAGGGAAACATCTTCATCAAGATCTAGGAACTGACACGTGCTCAATGGAGTATACCGTTGAGGTTATAGTACTTGTCCATACTATGACGGAGGAAAACATCAAGATCTAGGAACTGACTCGTGCTTAATGGAGTATACCGTTGAGGTTATAGTACTCATCCACACTTTGACGTAGGGAAACATCTTCATCAAGATCCAGGAACTGTCTCGTGCTCAATGGAGTAAACCGCTGAGGTTATAGAACTTGTCAACACTATGACGGAGGAAAACATCAAGATCTAGGAACTGACTCATGCTCAATGGAGTATACCGTTGAGGTTATAGTACTCGTCCACACTATGACGTAGGGAAACACCTTCATCAAGATCCAGGAACTGTCTCGTGCTCAATGGAGTAAACCGCTGAGGTTATAGAACTTGTCCACACTATGACAGAGGAAAACATCAAGATCTAGGAACTGACTCGTGCTCAATGGAGTATACCATTGAGGTTATAGTACTCGTCCATACTATGACGTAGGGAAACATCTTCATCAAGATCCAGGAACTGTCTCGTGCTTAATGGAGTAAATCGCTGAGGTTATAGAACTTGTCCACACTATGACGGAGGAAAACATCAAGATCTAGGAACTGACTCGTGCTCAATGGAGTATACCGTTGAAGTTATAGTACTCGTCCACACTATGACGTATGGAAACATCTTCATCAAGATCCAGGAACTGTCTCGTGCTCAATGGAGTAAACTGCTGAGGTTATAGAACTTGTCCATACTATGACGGAGGAAAACATCAAGATCTAGGAACTGACTCGTGCTCAATGGAGTATATCGTTGAGGTTATAGTACTCGTCCACACTATGACATAGGGAAACATCTTCATCAAGATTGAGGAACTGTCTCGTGCTCAATGGAGTAAACCGCTGAGGTTATAGAACTTGTCCACACTATGACGGAGGAAAACATCAAGATCTAGGAACTGACTCGTGCTCAATGGAGTAAACCGCTGAGGTTATAGAACTTGTCCACACTATGACGTAAGGAAACATCTTCATCAAGATCTAGGATCTGTCTCGTGCTCAATGGAGTAAACCGCTGAGGTTATAGAACTTGTCCACACTATGACGAAGGAAAACATCAAGATCTAGGAACTGTCTCATGCTCAATGGAGTATACCGTTGAGGTTATAGAACTCGTCCACACTATGACATAGGGAAACATCTTCATCAAGATCCAGGAACTGTCTCGTGCTCAATAGAGTAAATCACTGAGGTCATAGAACTTGTCCACACTATGACGGAGGAAAACATCAAGATCTAGGAACTGTCTCGTGCTCAATGGAGTATACCGTTGAGGTTATAGAACTCGTCCACACTATGACTTAGGGAAACATCTTCATCAAGATCTAGGAACTGTCTCATGCACAATGGAGTAAACCGCTGAGGTTATAGAACTTGTCCACACTATGACGGAGGAAAACATCAAGATCTAGGAACTGACTCGTGCTCAATGGAGTAAACCGCTGAGGTTATAGAACTTGTCCATACTATGACGTAGGGAAACATCTTCATCAAGATCTAGGATCTGTCTCGTGCTCAATGGAGTAAACCGCTGAGGTTATAGAACTTGTCCACACTATGGCGAAGGAAAACATCAAGATCTAGGAACTGTCTCATGCTCAATGGAGTATACCGTTGAGGTTATAGAACTCGTCCACACTATGACGTAGGGAAACATCTTCATCAAGATCCAAGAACTGTCTCGTGCTCAATGGAGTAAACCGCTGAGGTTATAGAACTTGTCCATACTATGACGTAGGAAAACATCAAGATCTAGGAACTGACACGTGCTCAATGGAGTATACCGTTGAGGTTATAGTACTCGTCCACACTATAACATAGGGAAACATCTTCATCAAGATCCAGGAACTGTCTCGTGCTCAATGGAGTAAACCGCTGAGGTTATAGAACTTGTCCCCACTATGACGGAGGAAAACATCAAGATCTAGGAACTGACTCGTGCTCAATGGAGTATACCGTTGAGGTTATAGTACTCGTCCACACTATGACGTAGGGAAACATCTTCATCAAGATCCAGGAACTATCTCGTGCTCAATGGAGTAAACCGCTGAGGTTATAGAACTTGTCCACACTATGACGGAGGAAAACATCAAGATCTAGGAACTGACTCGTGCTCAATGGAGTATACCGTTGAGGTTATAGTACTCGTCCACACTATGACGTAGGGAAACATCTTCATCAAGATCCAGGAACTGTCTCGTGCTCAATGGAGTAAACCGCTGAGGTTATAGAACTTGTCCACACTATGACGGAGGAAAACATCAAGATCTAGGAACTGACTCGTGCTCAATGGAGTATACCGTTGAGGTTATAGTACTCATCCACACTATGACGTAGGGAAACATCTTCATCAAGATCCAGGAACTGTCTCGTGCTCAATGGAGTAAACCGCTGAGGTTATAGAACTTGTCCACACTATGACGGAGGAAAACATCAAGATCTAGGAACTGACTCGTGCTCAATGGAGTATACCGTTGAGGTTATAGTACTATTCCATACTATGACGTAGGGAAACATCTTCATCAAGATCCAGGAACTGTCTCGTGCTCAATGAAGTAAATCGCTGAGGTTATAGAACTTGTCCACACTATGACGGAGGAAAACATCAAGATCTAGGAACTGACTCGTGCTTAATGGAGTATACCATTGAGGTTATAGTACTCGTCCATACTATGACGTAGGGAAACATCTTCATCAAGATCCAGGAACTGTCTCGTGCTCAATGGAGTAAACCGCTGAGGTTATAGAACTTGTCCACACTATGACGGAGGAAAACATCAAGATCTAGGAACTGACTCGTGCTCAATGGAGTATACCGTTGAGGTTATAGTACTCGTCCATACTATGACGTAGGGAAACATCTTCATCAAGATCCAGGAACTGTCTCATGCTCAATAGAGTAAACCGCTGAGGTTATAGAACTTGTCCACACTATGACGGAGGAAAACATCAAGATCTAGGAACTGACTCGTGCTCAATGGAGTATACCGTTGAGGTTATAGTACTCGTCCACACCATGACGTAGGGAAACATCTTCATCAAGATCCAAGAACTGTCTCGTGCTCAATGGAGTAAACCGCTGAGGTTATAGAACTTGTCCATACTATGACGTAGGAAAACATCAAGATCTAGGAACTGACACGTGCTCAATCGAGTATACCGTTGAGGTTATAGTACTCGTCCACACTATAACATAGGGAAACATCTTCATCAAGATCCAGGAACTGTCTCGTGCTCAATGGAGTAAACCGCTGAGGTTATAGAACTTGTCCCCACTATGACGGAGGAAAACATCAAGATCTAGGAACTGACTCGTGCTCAATGGAGTATACCGTTGAGGTTATAGTACTCGTCCACACTATGACGTAGGGAAACATCTTCATCAAGATCCAGGAACTATCTCGTGCTCAATGGAGTAAACCGCTGAGGTTATAGAACTTGTCCACACTATGACGGAGGAAAACATCAAGATCTAGGAACTGACTCGTGCTCAATGGAGTATACCGTTGAGGTTATAGTACTCGTCCACACTATGACGTAGGGAAACATCTTCATCAAGATCCAGGAACTGTCTCGTGCTCAATGGAGTAAACCGCTGAGGTTATAGAACTTGTCCACACTATGACGGAGGAAAACATCAAGATCTAGGAACTGACTCGTGCTCAATGGAGTATACCGTTGAGGTTATAGTACTCATCCACACTATGACGTAGGGAAACATCTTCATCAAGATCCAGGAACTGTCTCGTGCTCAATGGAGTAAACCGTTGAGGTTATAGAACTTGTCCACACTATGACGGAGGAAAACATCAAGATCTAGGAACTGACTCGTGCTCAATGGAGTATACCGTTGAGGTTATAGTACTTTTCCATACTATGACGTAGGGAAACATCTTCATCAAGATCCAGGAACTGTCTCGTGCTCAATGAAGTAAATCGCTGAGGTTATAGAACTTGTCCACACTATGACGGAGGAAAACATCAAGATCTAGGAACTGACTCGTGCTTAATGGAGTATACCGTTGAGGTTATAGTACTCGTCCATACTATGACGTAGGGAAACATCTTCATCAAGATCCAGGAACTGTCTCGTGCTCAATGGAGTAAACCGCTGAGGTTATAGAACTTGTCCACACTATGACGGAGGAAAACATCAAGATCTAGGAACTGACTCGTGCTCAATGGAGTATACCGTTGAGGTTATAGTACTCGTCCATACTATGACGTAGGGAAACATCTTCATCAAGATCCAGGAACTGTCTCATGCTCAATAGAGTAAACCGCTGAGGTTATAGAACTTGTCCACACTATGACGGAGGAAAACATCAAGATCTAGGAACTGACTCGTGCTCAATGGAGTATACCGTTGAGGTTATAGTACTCGTCCACACTATGACGTAGGGAAACATCTTCATCAAGATCCAAGAACTGTCTCGTGCTCAATGGAGTAAACCGCTGAGGTTATAGAACTTGTCCATACTATGACGTAGGAAAACATCAAGATCTAGGAACTGACACGTGCTCAATGGAGTATACCGTTGAGGTTATAGTACTCGTCCACACTATAACATAGGGAAACATCTTCATCAAGATCCAGGAACTGTCTCGTGCTCAATGGAGTAAACCGCTGAGGTTATAGAACTTGTCCCCACTATGACGGAGGAAAACATCAAGATCTAGGAACTGACTCGTGCTCAATGGAGTATACCGTTGAGGTTATAGTACTCGTCCACACTATGACGTAGGGAAACATCTTCATCAAGATCCAGGAACTATCTCGTGCTCAATGGAGTAAACCGCTGAGGTTATAGAACTTGTCCACACTATGACGGAGGAAAACATCAAGATCTAGGAACTGACTCGTGCTCAATGGAGTAAACCGCTGAGGTTATAGAACTTGTCCACACTATGACGTAAGGAAACATCTTCATCAAGATCTAGGATCTGTCTCGTGCTCAATGGAGTAAACCGCCGAGGTTATAGAACTTGTCCACACTATGACGAAGGAAAACATCAAGATCTAGGAACTGTCTCATGCTCAATGGAGTATACCGTTGAGGTTATAGAACTCGTCCACACTATGACATAGGGAAACATCTTCATCAAGATCCAGGAACTGTCTCGTGCTCAATAGAGTAAATCACTGAGGTTATAGAACTTGTCCACACTATGATGGAGGAAAACATCAAGATCTAGGAACTGTCTCGTGCTCAATGGAGTATACCGTTGAGGTTATAGAAATCGTCCACACTATGACTTAGGGAAACATCTTCATCAAGATCTAGGAACTGTCTCGTGCACAATGGAGTAAACCGCTGAGGTTATAGAACTTGTCCACACTATGACGGAGGAAAACATCAAGATCTAGGAACTGACTCGTGCTCAATGGAGTAAACCGCTGAGGTTATATAACTTGTCCATACTATGACGTAGGGAAACATCTTCATCAAGATCTAGGATCTGTCTCGTGCTCAATGGAGTAAACCGCTGAGGTTATAGAACTTGTCCACACTATGGCGAAGGAAAACATCAAGATCTAGGAACTGTCTCATGCTCAATGGAGTATACCGTTGAGGTTATAGAACTCGTCCACACTATGACGTAGGGAAACATCTTCATCAAGATCCAAGAACTGTCTCGTGCTCAATGGAGTAAACCGCTGAGGTTATAGAACTTGTCCATACTATGACGTAGGAAAACATCAAGATCTAGGAACTGACACGTGCTCAATGGAGTATACCGTTGAGGTTATAGTACTCGTCCACACTATGACGTAGGGAAACATCTTCATCAAGATCCAGGAACTGTCTCGTGCTCAATGGAGTAAACCGCTGAGGTTATAGAACTTGTCCACACTATGACGGAGGAAAACATCAAGATCTAGGAACTGACTCGTGCTCAATGGAGTATACCGTTGAGGTTATAGTACTCGTCCACACTATGACGTAGGGAAACATCTTCATCAAGATCCAGGAACTGTCTCGTGCTCAATGGAGTAAACCGCTGAGGTTATAGAACTTGTCCACACTATGACGGAGGAAAACATCAAGATCTAGGAACTGACTCGTGCTTAATGGAGTATACCGTTAAGGTTATAGTACTCGTCCACACTATGACATAGGGAAACATCTTCATCAAGATCCAGGAACTGTCTCGTGCTCAATGGAGTAAACCGCTGAGGTTATAGAACTTGTCCACACTATGACGGAGGAAAACATCAAGATCTAGGAACTGACTCATGCTAAATGGAGTATACCGTTGAGGTTATAGTACTTTTCCATACTATGACGTAGGGAAACATCTTCATCAAGATCCAGGAACTGTCTCGTGCTCAATGAAGTAAATCGCTGAGGTTATAGAACTTGTCCACACTATGACGGAGGAAAACATCAAGATCTAGGAACTGACTCGTGCTTAATGGAGTATACCGTTGAGGTTATAGTACTCGTCCACACTATGACGTAGGGAAACATCTTCATCAAGATCCAGGAACTGTCTCGTGCTCAATGGAGTAAACCGCTGAGGTTATAGAACTTGTCCACACTATGACGGAGGAAAACATCAAGATCTAGCAACTGACTCGTGCTCAATGGAGTATACCGTTGAGGTTATAGTACTCGTCCATACTATGACGTAGGGAAACATCTTCATCAAGATCCAGTAACTGTCTCGTGCTCAATAGAGTAAACCGCTGAGGTTATAGAACTTGTCCACACTGTGACGGAGGAAAACATCAAGATCTAGGAACTGACTCGTGCTCAATGGAGTATACCGTTGAGGTTATAGTACTCGTCCACACTATGACGTAGGGAAACATCTTCATCATGATCCAGGAACTGTCTCGTGCTTAATGGAGTAAATCGCTGAGGTTATAGAACTTGTCCACACTATGACGGAGGAAAACATCAAGATCTAGGAACTGACTCGTGCTCAATGGAGTATACCGTTGAAGTTATAGTACTCGTCCACACTATGACGTGTGGAAACATCTTCATCAAGATCCAGGAACTGTCTCGTGCTCAATGGAGTAAACTGCTGAGGTTATAGAACTTGTCCACACTATGACGGAGGAAAACATCAAGATCTAGGAACGGACTCGTGCTCAATGGAGTATATCGTTGAGGTTATAGTACTCGTCCACACTATGAAATAGGGAAACATCTTCATCAAGATCGAGGAATTGTCTCGTGCTCAATGGAGTAAACCGCTGAGGTTATAGAACTTGTCCTCACTATGACGGAGGAAAACTGTCGAGATTGAGAACCTTATATGAAAATTCAACTCATGATAATTCAATTGAGATTTAAGAACTGGTCAGATCTTCGACTAAGCTGAGAACTTAACTGCATTTTTCTTGAAAGGTAAAGGTCAGTCATATGCAATGTATGATATGGATCAGGCAATGATGTTCTCAAAATAAATGAGATTGTATTCGTATGATGCGTATATGTATGTATCATGATGTATGGGAATGTGATGTTTTATCTGGGGAAAACAAATCCCGGAACTGCTGGCGAATAGAGTTGCGTTCTTCGTTTCCGCTAGGGATGATGAATGAAGATGATTGTGAGAATAAACCTACAGGAGAGAAGAACTCCGTTGGGGAATAAACTTGATGAAGAGATTACTCTGTGGGGAAATACTCTATGGGGAAGAGATACTCTGCTGAGAATTATAAACTCTGTCGGGGACTCCGCTAATAAGCTCTGTTGGGGATTTTGACGATAAACTCCTCTGGGGATTGATGATAAACTCCGCCGGGGATTGATGATAAACTCTGCTGGGGATTGATGATAAACTCTGCTGGGGATTGATTATCCTTGGTGGTGATATTGAATCTGTTGAGGATAGAAGTCCTGCTTGGGGAAAGAAAGAACTTCGCTGGGGATGATCTTTCAGTTGCAACTTGCTGAGGATAACCCAATTAGACTCTTGTGAGGATAACCTTCTGAATTTGCTGGGGAGATTTATTTTGTACTCTGCAGGGGATAAGCTCCCAGAATCTACTGGGGAAGATGATTCAACTCCATTGGGGAAGCTTTTTAGATTGCGTTGGGGAAATGGCTCCACTGGGGGTGTCTTGCATTCTGCCGGGGAACATTCTTATATTTAAGACTGCCAGGGATACTCTTATGTTTGCTGGGGGATATCCTTATACTCCGCCAGGGAATATTAGGACCTTCTGGGAGATACCCAACCTTTTTAGCGCTGATGGTGGATGAGCTCTGCTTGGGGGGAGCATTGCTGATTTGTTCATAGTTGCAAGTCTCAGCTGGGAGAGCCACCATTGTTGTCTTACTCTGGGGGAGTGAAAGTATCTTAGCCATATTCTTCTGCTGAATATATAACCTGGTACCTAGTGGACAAAACAATTAGACCGCTCAGACAAATCTTATTGCCCCTGTTTCTGATATCACCCGTAATTAGTCCTTTGTTTCGCATGTAAATATTTATGAGCAGCAATTTAATGTCAAATGCATATATCAAAATTGAACATTGGACGTTCTTTGCAAAACAAAACAGATAAAGGAAAAACAATTTGAAATTTGTTTGAAAATGAGTTTGTATTGACTTTGAGGTTTGGCCTGTAAATAGGCGTTTTGTACAAGAGGCTGACGTCCTAGTAAGAGAACGCCGCCGAACAAATATAATTTATACAATTTGTGAAAATAAAACAGCTATGTGAATAATCCCACTGGGTTCCAACTTTGCTATTGCCTTTATATCTTCAAGCATCTTATCACTTTGTTGCTTAGTTAAAGGTGAATCTGATTGACTGGCGTCGTCCGAGCCTGATAGTTGATACCGAAATCCGGATGCGAGGTGATCCAATGAGACATAGTATTACGCTTTAATCCCTAACTTTTTCCTGAACCGCCCTTTCGGGTTTTCAGTCCACCGGGATACCCATTTTTGCCCAAGCCGCCTTTTCAGGTTTTCGACTTGTCGGGTGTACAAATTTTTTTTAATTTCATCCCTTATTTTTGCCCGAACCCTTTTGGCTGGCCGGGAAGCCCTTATTTTTTCCTAGGCTAGTCAACCTAGCGGGTCTTTGATTATGTGTAGTATCTTTTTACTATGTCTGCATTGACGGGGTGAGGAAGGTCGTAACCATCCATGGTGGTTAGAATCATCGCTCCTCCTGAGAATATGTTCTTAACCACAAATGGCCCTTCGCAAGTAGGGGTCCATTTGCCCCTGGGATCACCTTGAGGTAGAATAATGCGCTTCATTACCAGGTCCCCAACTTGATATTCTTGTCGTCTGACTTTCTTGTTAAATGCCTTGATCATCCGTTTTTGGTACGTCTGACCATGACAAATAGCTGTGAGTCTCTTTTTGTCGATTAGATTCAATTGATCAAGTCGGGTCTGGATCCAGTCATCTTTTCTCAAACCTGCATCCTTCATGATCCGAAGAGAGGGTATCTGAACTTCAATGGGCAAGACTGCCTCCATGCCATAAACCAAGGAATAGGGTGTTGCCCCTGTTGACGTCCGTGTTGAGGTACGGTACCCATGAAGAGAAAATGGTAACATCTCGTGCTAGTCTTTGTATGTCACTGTCATCTTCTGCACAATCTTCTTAATGTTCTTATTAGCTGCTTCTACAACCCCATTCATCTTCGGTCGGTAGGGAGAAGAGTTATGATGTTGTATCTTGAATTGTTCGCAGAGCTCAGTGATCATCTTGTTGTTAAGATTGGTACCATTGTCCGTAATGATCCTCTCCGGTACACCGTATCGACAGATCAGGTTATGCCGAATGAACCGTGCCACGACGTTCTAGGTGACCATAGCAAAGGAAGCTGCTTCAACCCACTTGGTAAAGTAATCAATCACTACCAGGATGAAACGATGTCCGTTGGATGCCGTAGGTCTGATCTCGCCGATCATATCAATGCCCCACATTGCAAAAGGCCAAGGTGCTTTCAAAACATTCAGAGGAACTGGAGGAATATGCACCTTATCAGCATAGACCTGGCACTTGTGACATGTCCGAGAATGCTGATAACAGTCGGCTTCCATTGTGGACCAGTAATATCCTGCCCGAAGGATTTTCTTTGACATGGTATGTCCACTGGAATGAGTTCCGAAGGCACCTTCATGCAGCTCTTCCATGATCCTTTCTGCTTCAATTTTATCCATGCAACGCAGTAAGGTTGAATCATGGTTACGTTTGTAAAGAATGCCATTGCTAATGAAGAACTTTGCCGCGAACCTTCTCAGAAACTTCTTGTCGTTAACAGATGCACCCTCAGGGTATTCTTGAGTCTCAAGGTACCTCTTCACTTCATGATACCAAGGCTTTTCTGTTGCCTCTTCGGTCTCAAGATCACAACAATGTGCAGGTTCATCCAATTTCCAAATAATGATCCGGGGAGCCTCGCTGTCCCACTTGACTTTGAACATAGAAGACATCGTAGCTAACGCATTCGCCAACTGATTCTCCTCCCTTGGGAAGTGTTCAATGGTTATCTCCTCGAAATGGGGAAGCAACGTCAATACGTACTCCTTGTAAGGAATAAGATTTGGGTGTTTCGTATCCCACTCTCCTTTGATCTGACTGATCACAAGAGCGGAATCTCCGAAGACACTCAGAAACTTAATCCTTAGGTCGATTGCAGCTCGGAGACCCATAATGCATGCTTCATACTCTGCCATGTTGTTGGTGCAGTTAAAACATAGTCGGGCGGTAAACGGAGTATGAGAGCCTTTAGGAGATATGATCACAGCGCCAATGCCATTACCCAAAGCGTTTGAAGCTCCATCAAAATGCATAGACCATCGGGATCCTTCCTCAGGTCCTTCATCTGGTCCAGGTGTCTCACAATCAGTTACTACCATGATATTCTCGTCTAGGAATTCAAAGTTCATGGACCGGTAATCATCCACTGCCTGATGTGCCAAATGGTCTGCCAATACACTTCCCTTGATTGCTTTTTGAGTTGTGTACTGGATGTCATACTCAGTCAAGATCATCTGCCATCTTGCTATTCTTCCGGATAAGGCAGGCTTTTCGAAGATATACTTGATTGGATCCATCTTTGAAATCAACAGAGTAGTGTGAGTCAACATATACTGCCTCAGCCGGAGAGCAGCCCATGCCAAAGCACAGCAAGTTTTCTTGAGCAGTGAGTATCGGGTCTCACAGTCGGTAAACTTTTTGCTAAGGTAATAAATGGCATGCTCTTTTCGGCCAGACTCGTCATGCTGCCCCAGCACACACCCCATTGAGTTGTCAAGCACTGTCAAGTATAAGATTAGAGGTCTCCCTTCCACTGGTGGCATCAGAATGGGTGGCTCCTAGAGATACTCCTTAATTCTTTCGAAAGCGGCTTGGCATTCATCGTTCCAATGTACCACTTGATCTTTCTTCAACAGTTTGAAGATTGGCTCGCAAGTAGCAGTTAGGTGCGAGATGAATCGGGCAATGTAGTTCAGACGTCCTAGAAAGCCTCTGACCTCTTTCTCTGTCTTGGGAGCTGGCATCTCTTGTATGGCTTTCACCTTGGCAGGGTCCACTTGAATACCTTTGTCGCTCACGACGAAACCTAGCAATTTTCCAGACCTCACCCCGAAGGTACATTTGTTTGGGTTCAATCTCAGCTTGTGTAACTTCAACCTGTCAAACAGTTTCTGTAGATGGTCAAGGTGTTCCTCCTCAATTTGGGACCTCGCAATCATATCGTCGACATATACTTCAATCTCATGATGGATCATGTCTGAAATAAAGCAACCATGGCACGCTGATATGTTGCCCCAGCATTCTTCAACCTAAAAGGCATGACCTTGTAACAAAAGGTACGCCACTGAGTGACAAAAGTGGTCTTCTCCATGTCTTCAGGAGCCATTTTGATTTGATTATAGTCGGAGAAACCATCCATAAAGGAGAATACTTTGTGCTGAGCAGTATTGTCAACCCGAACGTCGATGTGAGGCAGAGGGAAGTCATCCTTAGGGCTTGCCCTATTCAAATCTCTGTAATCAACACACATTCTGACCTTACCGTCTTTCTTCAGCACTGGAACCACATTGGCGACCCACTGAGGGTAAGAAGTTACTGCTAGAAAACCGGTGTCAAACTGTTTCATAACTTCGGCCTTAATTTTCTCAGATATCTCTGGACGCATACGGCGAAATTTCTGTTTTACCGGAGGGCAGTCTTCCTTGGTAGGCAGGCGATAAACCACAATGTCGGTATCCAACCCAGGCATATCTTCGTAAGACCAGACAAAGATTTCCATGTAGTCATGCAGCATCTAAGTCAACTGTTGTTTCACACTAAGCTCCAGATTTGCACCGATCTTGACTTCCTTCTTGTCTGTCTCGGTACCCAGATTCATTGTTTCCACCAGCTCTTCATGTGGATGAATGGCCCTCTCTTCCTGGAGTAGTAGTCTTGCAAGCTCACCAGGCACTTCGCAATCATCTTCACCTTCGTCTTCGGCTAAGTTGATCGGATTTTCAAAGTCATAACTGGCAGTAGCAGAGTCGTTACCAGTGAGATCCAGAGTGGATCGTGACCTGTACATGTGAGTGTGTGTAAAATAGTTGTTTTGCAATATGTAATAAAGAAAGACAAGGAGCACAAAATTTGAAATGCAAAAATGTCCAATGCTTTTATTAATGATATATGAAAATGGCATACAAAAGCCCTCACGAATGAAGCCATGGTGCCTCGGGTAAGACACCGGGCCATAAAGTTTCAAAACATTGTCTGTTACAAATTCGAAACAAAGAGCTCATTACTGAGTAATAAAAGTAATAGGGATGAAGTCCTTTGCTGTCCAGTTGCTTAGTCCTCCATCAGTAGTAGGATAGATCCAACTGTCAAACTCAGACTCTTCAACATCGTCTTCAATGGCATTCACTCCCGAGTTGCTGATGAACATAGGAGGTCTTCCAATCTTTGTACTTCGAACAACCCTCTGAGCTTCTGCAGTGAAACCCAAACTGAACTGGTTAGTCTTCTGAGTGAAATCAGGAAGTCGACCCCAGTTTGTATGCTCACCCTTCTCAATAACAGCTCGGGCATCCTTTAAGGAAGCCATCTTCATAGGAGAATCTTCCATCACAGTCTCGGCTGACGCCAGTGTCTGAGGAACCTCTTCAAAGTGTTGAAATGGGGTCTCAATGAACTCCCCATCCATCTCCACGTACCGGAACGAGTTGAGGTGGCTGACCATGTACTCCTCCTCCCCTTGAACTGTTACAATCTTCCCTCTGACCGGATACTTCAACTTCTGGTGGAGCATTGAGGTTACGGCTCCAGCTTTGTGGATCCATGGATGACCCAGTAAACAAGAATAGGACGGCCGAATGTCCATCACGTAAAATGTAGAGTTGAAGACCTGAGAACCAACTTTGATTGGAATATCAACCTTACCGTGCACCATCCTCTTAGACCCATCAAAGGCCCGGACAACAATGTTACTCGGCTTTAACTCCAAACCTTCGCAATCCAGCCTGTCTAGAGCTTTCTTGGGCAAGACGTTCAACGAGGAACCAGTGTCAACCAACACATGTGCAAGAGTAGTGCCCCTGCATTCAATGGAGACATGTAGGGCATCATTATGGTTCTTCCCTTTAGCAGTCAGATCAGCGTCGGAGAAACCCAAACCATTATCGGCAGTTAAATTGGCCACACAATCGGTAAATTGATCAGCTGACGTCTCTTGTGGCACGTGGGCCGTCTTCAGGAAGGTAATCAGGGCCTTGGCATGGGCCTCTGAACACAACAACAACGATAACATGGAAATCTTGGATGGGGTTTACCCAGTTGCTCAACCACATTATAATCACTCTTCTTAATGATCTTCAGAATCTCTTCCATCTCCTGTTTGGAAGCTTCAACGTTGATTGTCTTTGGCGCCTCCGTTCGGGCAGGCATATCAGTAGCGATCCCTTCGCCCCGAGTGCTAGATGACTCGGTGACAGGGGGAAGGATAGGAATTTGATCAGGAACAACAATAGGTACACTTGCAGGCTTAATGACAACAGGTCTTCGGACGGCTGGTAGAGCAATATCAGGTGAGAAAAGTCTACCGCTGCGAGTGACTTTAGCAAGCCCTGTAATGTTGCTGACGCCGACATCAGCATCAAACTCTTGTTTAACTCCGCGAACATAAATATCTGCCCCATAGTGCCAAGGGACAGCTTTGTCAGACGTATAGGGGATGGGCCCCGGAACAGTGATGATTATGGGTGCGGTCTTCGGAACAGATGTAATTCTAACAGGCGTCCTCGAGGGAGCCTTGGAAGAATTTTCGAAAATGGTAATGATTGAAACTTCTTCAGAATGAACGGGTGGAACATCAGTCTTCTCTAAAAGAATCTCTTTACTATCCATCAGGTTCTGGATACCTGACCTTAAAGATGGACAACCAGTAGGTAAAACAGAACACATAGGGCAACCTTCACCGCAACCTAGAAATAAACCGGCTAGTAACAGGTTCTTCTTGATAGTCATTAGAGGGGTAACAACATCATCTACAGAAACTACAAACGAGTCTTCCTCTACAGCATTCACTCCATGCCTGGGCATGGGAGCAGTTACAACATTAGGCCTCTCGTGCGCCTCGAACTCAATCTCTTTTGCATCAATTAAGTCCCGCACCTTGTTCTTCAGAACCCAACAATCGTCTGTATTATGCCCCGGGCTATCAGAGTGAAAAGCGCAGCGGGCATTAGGGTTATACCTTGGTGAAATTGTATTTGGATTCTTTGGAGCTTCTTTTAGGGTCACCAGATTGGTCTTCAGCAATTGTGGCAAAATCTGAGACAAGGTCATGCTGAGACGAGTGAATTGCCTTTGAGGTCTCTCGTCCCTTCGTTGGTTGTGATGCTGAGGAGTACCGTCAGGTTTTGAGATAACAACCGCATTGATAGCTTGGCGGTGTTCAGGTCTATTCTTCCTTCTCGAACTGTAGATCGCACTGGACTCTTTCTTAAACGGTCTCTTCTCGGTGCTCGAGGAGCCACCCTTCTGTATTTTTCCAGCCTTAATTCTAGCTTCAATCCTCTCACCAGTCAAGATAAGGTCTGTAAACCCGGCTGAGGAGCTTCCAATCAAATGATTAATGAATGGACCAGACAGGGTCCCCAGAAACATATCAACCAGTTCACGATCAGCCAAAGGTGGTTGCACCCTTCCGGCCAGGTCCCTCCATTTTTGAGCATACTCTTTAAATCCTTCGCCCGTCCCTATTGACATACTCTGGAGTTGGGTACGTGTAGGAGAGAGGTCGGAATTATACTGATAATTCTTAAAGAATGTAGCAGCCAAATCCTCCCAGCTGCGGATACTGGCTCCATCCAACTGATAGAACCACTCAAGCTGAGTCCCTGAGAGACTGTCCTGAAAGAAATGGATCCATAAATTCTTATCAGTAGTGTATGGTTGGATCTTTCTCACATACGACCGGAGGTGCAGCTTGGGATAGGAAGCTCTGTTATATTTGGCAAAGGCAGGTGCCTTGAACTTGTGGGGAATCACCACCCCAGATGATAAACCCAAATCTCCGAAATCCAGACCGGGCACCTTATGTACTTCCATAGCGTTTAAACGGTCTTCCAGCTGTTTGTACTTATCCTCAGCAGGAGGATACTGTTCTTCATCATAGTCTGTCTCGTTGTCGGAGACCTCAGGGCTAGGAGCCCTCCTTTCTTGTGGACTTTCTTTCTCTCCGGACGGGGTGGCCAGATCAATTTCATTCTGCAGCCCGTTTCTAAACCTGCGTCCAGTATTGAATAGGACAGTCCTCTAATTTTCTTCTTTTTCAGGAGCAGGGTCTTCAGGTCCTGCTGACCCTTAGCTAGATTCATGACCAACTCTTGAAATTGGGCATTCTGGGCCTGAAGGGCCTTGATAGCTTGCTCAGTGGAAGTTTCAACAGACATGATGATTGCTGAAATAAACAGCGAAGAAGATAAGAGACCTGTAAAAGGGTACCTGTTATGAATGGTATGCTATTTATGTAATGCATTCAAGGGTTCAAAAATTCAAATTTGTTGTAGACAAAAGAGAACACACGTCACATTAAGAAGAAATTTGTTAGTACATAAGTGCCCCATGGGCGAAATATTACAAAATTCTTAATGTAGGAAGACATTGCGCATCCTCTTTGGAGCGATGTAAGTGTTGAGGGTCTCCTCCTTGTGAAGTCGGCGGGTAAGCTCCAAAACCTTCTTTTCACTGGCATAGAAGCTGGTTTCAAAAGTATTCCGCTCTTCCTTGAGTTGGATCCAACTCTTTTGCATTTCTTCCCATGATGTTGGCATGTCGGGAAGTAGGATGGCGTATGGAACCTCTCCTTCCATAACAGGCTCTTTGATCAAGGGGAGAATGTGAGGATATGGCATCATAAGATTCTGGGAGCGGGTTCGTACCCACTTGAGGTAAGGCTCAAGGGGGATGGAATTCTTGTGCCCTAGTGTCTTACTATCCACTTTGTTAGGCATCCTCCAAGCTCTGATGAACCTTTGTCGAAGTCCTTGCGTATCGTTGTCGAAGTCAAAAACTAGGTCAAGGATCAGCATGTCATGAGGGCCATCCCTCCGAGCATATCCAAATTGTCTCAAATCTAGACAAGGGTTGTATGTAATGCCTCCCCTAATTCCAAGTAATGGAACATTAGGAAATTCTCCACAACGATCAATGATAGTGACATTTTCTCTGGACCGAGAACACCAATGTACATCCGAATGTGTGAGGGTCATCAATCGTTGTGACCACCTTAAACCCTGTTCATTCTTCAAAACTGATTGTGGAAGGTGAGAAATAAACCACCTTGCTAAGGGAGGAGTACAGCACATGAGAACACCTCTTTTCCTCATTGTTCGTGTGTAAAATGAGTGGAGGATGTCCCCAAGCAATGTAGGTATGGGATTCTTGGATATGAAAATCTTGATAACATTCACATCTATAAGTTGATCGGGATTTGGGAACAAAACCAAACCATAGATAAGGAGTGCCACAATCTCTTCAAAGGCTTATAGATCAAGAGAATTCTAGCATTCTCGTGCCTTCTCAAACAGAAACTTTGCCAAGAATCCTTTGATACCACTTTTGGTTTCCCAATGCCCCTTGATGTCAAATGGTTGTAAGCGTAATGCTTGAGCAACATCTTCAAGTTTTGGTTCCTTTTCTGTACCGTTGTAGGGTAGTTGACTAAGAATAGGAATTCTCAGGAGTTGAGAAAATTCCTCCAAAGTAGGCACCAATTGATAATCAGGGAATGTGAAACAGTGGTGTAGGGGGTCAAAGAACTGGAAGAGAACTTTCATCATGTCTTCTTCAATGTTGGTGTTGACCAAGCTGAGGAGTCTACCATGTCTTTCACCGAAGAGAGAATTCTCGGGAATCCTGGATGTAAGCTCTTTGAGTTGCAGAGGGACCCTTACAAGGTTAACTTGAATTGTTTTCCTGCGGAGAGACTCCATGTCCTGCAAAACAAGAACAAAGATGAAGATCTAAACCCTTGAAATGGTTAGCAGATGCATATGATGCTTTATGATGTATGAAAAAACACATGTACAAGCAAATCAACACCAAAAACCCTAGTTTCAGGCTTGCAGGAGGTTTCATAGGCAAGTACCCTCTTGAGTGTAGTTGGCTCAAAAACCTGTCCTATAAATAGTAACCGGGTTCTAAGGAGCTCAATATCATTGGATTGTTTTCTATGTTCATTGTTTTTGTTTAGCCCTTGAACTGGCAACCAAAATATTCCAAGAAAACAATCCTGAATGAGTGTAGTATAGAGTATCTACCAACTTCGGACTGCACCAAAGTCGGTCATCTCACTACCCTTAAAAAAGGCCAAGATGGTCAAGTAAGGTTCTAGGTCATTAGTGCTTAGTGACATCACTCAGCGGCCCCGTATTCTCTTTGATTGACTCAAAGGCTACCGGTACTCACAAATATGTCGCACTAATATAGCTATTGCTTCAACCGTGTCAGTATACCCCGCACAGTTTCCATAACGTATTGCTATCTATGAATGTTTCCCAAAATCCGGGTGGAGGATTTATAGATCTCCGATACGAGCCCACAAAATTAAAAGCATACAAAGCAATACAAATGAAAACACAAGTGATCTAGTCCTAAGGTACACCTCACTTATTAATGTCCCCAACAGAGTCTCCAGTTCTGTGATCGGTGGGAATGAGAACTGACTGTTTTTTAATATGCTGGTTCGCGTTTGCGTTTGTTTTCGCAAAGTGTCGCGGTAAGCAAGAGTCGCCATCGTTTTTTATTTTATCCAACGAGGGAAAGGACAAAAGCACAGAAAAAATTCCTTTTCGAGAATGTTTCTCGGGTTCGGGAGGTAGATTATAGAAAGGGATGGTATTAGCACCCTTTCTATCCGTGGTTATCCACGGGCTCTTAGGTACTTGCTCACTATGTTTTCAAAAGGTTTGCTTTTCTTTGTGATTGTGGATTTTGAAAAGAGTTTTGTTTTTGATGAAAGTGTAAGTGCGAAAAGTTTTTGTTTTGTTTTAAAAGAGAGCAAGTACTTAAGAATATTTACCTACTCGAAAAGGAATTAAACTGTGCAACTGTCCTTTAGACAATGTTATCCCACTATTGAGGAGTAGGTAGCACCGTCGTTGGAGTTTTTCGGGTCAATTCGATTTAAGGGACTTGTGGTCACTAAAGCAACGTTAGGACACTTTAGTGGTAATCCTAATGTCTTAGATCATTTTTTATCGGGGCAACCATTTCGAGGCAACTTATGATCTTGGGAAAAAAAGGACGACCTCTAAAACATCCTATACTTAATGACCACATTTGAGGCAACCAAATGAGGTGTACCCTAGGAGTGGCATGTGCAAGTGTGTCAATTTTCAGTTTATATTATCTTTGCATGTTTAGGTGTTCTACCATTTGTTTTTAGATCTTGTCATACAATCCTAGTTAACATACATCTAAGCAGTTAATATATATACAGGAATTTAAAGTGCAGAAACTGTAAATACTACACTATTACAAGGCTTCGGGGAGGGGATTATTTACATGTCCAAAATTGGGGGAATAATAAGCAATTACAATAAAATAAACGCGCATGAAACTTAAAAATCCTAAGCATATTATATTTTTGTTGTTTTATTTTATTTTTTGAGAAAATGCTAAATATTCAGTTAAGTCAAATTTAATTAATTAAAAAAAATACTGATTAAAATTTATTCTAAAACAAACCTAATATTTTTTGTATTTTTGTTTATGAAAAAAAGATTGAATTTGAATGAAACCTAAGTCTACTGATTTTAAAATTGGAGAAAATAAGTTAAAATGATTAACTAAATTAAATCCTAATTCTAAGTTGTTTATTTTTTATGATTTTTAATTAGAACTAAAACTAAAAGGAATAAACGGAAACAAAATAAACAGAGTACAAATGGGCCAGGCAGTAAAATAAGAAAAAAAAGTAATTCTGGGGGCCTAGGTCGAAAGAGAGGCAGGTTGTCTTTCGACCCAGTGAATAGGCTGGATCGAAGGTGCATGAGGGGTTGCGCTCTGAGGGGGTTCAATCTGGACATGTCATCCTTCGAACTGGAAGTCCTGGGTCCAATTCGAAGCTAAACTGTTGAGCTTCGAAGCTCTGAACAAGAAGCTGAGCATGAGGTTCCTGCAAAACGAAGCACATATTAAAAGTCCAGGGGGGACTTAACCCCCCTTGTTCGAATCTCCTCTTATTCGCACCTGCTGAACCTGGGTGTCGGTTTGTTTTATCCTGGGATTCGAAGGATAAACTCAGATTTTGCCCAAGCAATGGCACAATCTCAACTCTGCACTGTAGCTCACATGAAGCACATTAAATCATTCACAAACAGAAAAAATATGAATATGCAATCGAAATGAATTTGAGAGTGATCTTGAGATTAGATTTTTCTTTTACCAAATAGAGGTGCTTCGACCTGTAGTTCTGAGGGGGGAGGCGTTCGCTGGGTGGCAGCTTTGGCTTGGAAAATTCTGGGCAGCGTCTCTCCAAGTTCTCTATTTTTCTGTATCTTTTTTTCTTCCCTTTTTTTGCAGCATTTGTGAATTCTTTATATAGAGGGGGTGAAGGGGACAGGAAGAAAAAGGTTTAAATGACCTTGATTATGTGTTTTGACAGCCATGAAGGTGGATTCGTAACGTTAATTGTGTGTTTGAAAGCCATGAATGAGAGTTTGTAACATTGGCTAAACACATGGGATTCTGTCCCTTTTTGAATTTTGAATGACAAGCAGCTGGCCTTCGAATGAACCTTTTTGGAATTCCAATCGAAGTACTTGTCCTTAATGCCAATTGAAATGCTTCTTCAGAGTGCCAATCGAAATGCTCCTTCAGAATATCAATCGAAGGGTTCCTTCGGAATGCCAATCGAAATGCTTCTTCAGAGTGCTAATCGAAATGCTCCTTCAGAATGCCAATCGAAATGCTTCTTCAGAGTGCCAATCGAAATGCTTCTTCAGAATTCCAATCGAAGGATCTTTCAGAATTCCAATCGAAATGCTCCTTCAGAATGCCAATCGAAGGATCTTTCAGAATTCCAATCGAAGTGTTCCTTCAGAGTGCCAATCGAAAGGCTTAAAGCAACACTAAAAAATTTTATTTTTCCTTAGGCAAGAGTTTGTGATCAACCATGCAAGGGGAAGGCTTTGGGAAACATGAGAGGAAAAATTTTGGGGTGCAACAGTCGTAATCCAAGCTTTATAGTGTCCCTCCCTGTTATCTGGTCGTAATCCAGGCTTCAGTCTTTTTACTGCTATCTGGTTATATTCCAAGCTTCACGATGCTTTATACCACTATCTGTTCGAATCCAGGCTTCATGGTGTCCTGTACTGCTATCTGGTCGTAATCCAGGCTTCGCGGTGTCTTTGGCTGCTATCTGTTTGTAACCCAGGCTTCACAGAAACATGTATTGCTATCTGGTCGTAATCCAGGCTTCACAATAACTTGCTGAGCTGTTATCCAGACGTAATTCGAGCTTCAGGGCTTGTGTTTATGATATACCACTATCTGGTCGAATCCAGGCTTCATGGTACTCGTACTGCTATCTGGTCGTAATTCAGGCTTCACAATACTTGTTGGGGATTAAACTATTATCCAGTCGAATCTGGGCTTCATAGCTTAAAGATAAAGCACTATCTGGTCGATTCCAGGCTTCGCGTTATTTGATACTGTTATCCGGCGTTCTCTGGGCTTCACAATATGATGTAGAAATCAAGATATTATCCAGTCAGATCCGGGCTTCATACCTTGAACTGGAATAGAGATCTTAGCACCGATTTGACTGAACCGGAGAAACTTGTGAGAATTTGATTGTATCTTTCCCTGAAAGGTAAAGAGTTAGTTATATGTAATGCCATGATGTATGACATGTATCGAGTACTGATGATCTCAAAATAAATGAGATTGTGTTGTATGATGCGTATGCGCATGCCATGATGTATGGATATGCAATATTCTCGTGATGTTTTTAAGCTGGGGAAAATAAATCTTGGACAGCTGCTGGAAAGTATAAGGAGTTGAATTCATCGTTCTCGATGGGGATAACGACCGAAGATGATTGTGAAAATAATCCTGCTGGAGAATAAACTGACAAGAAAATGACTCTGTGGGGAGGAGATACTTTGCTAGAAGATCTGCTAATATGGAGAAATAAACTCAGCTGGGGATGAATTACCGTTGTTGGCGATAATGATCCCTGTTGGGGATTGATTTTCTGCTTGTGGAAGAAATAAACTCCACTGGGGATAATCTTTTAGTGTTGGTGATAGATAAACTCTGCTTTGGGAGAATCAATGTTTTTTAGATACCTTTTTCTCTGCGGGGAGTGAATGTACTTTTAGTCGTATTCTCTAGCTAGGTCTATCCCTATACCTGGTGGACAGAGCAACTGTAAGGTTTGGACATTTCTTGTTTGCCCCTGTTCCTGATATTACGAGTAATCGTCTTTTGTTTTGCATGTAAATATTTATGAGCAGCAATTATTGTCAAATGCATATATAAAAAATGAACCATTGGACGTTTTTGCAAACCAAAACAGAAAAAGAAAAAAACAATTTGAAATTTCTTTGTGAAAATGAATTGTATTGATTTTGAAATTGGCCTGTAAATAGGCGTTTTTGTACAAGAGGCTGACGTCCTAGTAAGAGAACGCCGTCGGATGATAGAAATTGTACAATTTGTGTAAAACAAAGAAAAACAGCTATGTGAACAATCCCATTGGGTTCCAACTCTGCTATTGCCTTTATCTCTTCGAGAGTCTCGTCACTTTTCTACTTGGTTGAAGGTAGATCAGATTGATTGGTGTCGTCCGAGCTTGATAGTCGATACTGAAGTCTGGTTGCAAGATGATCCAATGGGACATAGTGTTACGCTTAAATTCCTAATTTTTGCCTGGACCTCCCTTTCGGGTTTTCAGTCCACCGGGATACCCCTTTTTGCCCAAGCCGCCTTTTCAGGTTTTCGACTTGCCGGGTGTACAGGTTTTTTCATTTTCATCCCTTGTTTTTGCCCGAACCCTTTCGGTTCGCCGGGAAGCCCTTATTTTTTCCTAGGCCAGTCAACCTATCGGGTCTTTGATTATGCGTAGTATTTTTTCACTATGTCTGCATTGACGGGGTGAGGAAGGTCGTCACCATCCATGGTGGTTAGAATCATAGATCCTCCCGAGAAAATGTTCTTAACCATAAATGGGCCTTCATACGTAGGGGTCCATTTGCCCCTGGGATCACCTTGCGGCAATATGATGCGTTTGATCACCAGATCCCCAACTTGATACTCTTGTCGTCTAACTTTCTTGTTAAATGCTTTGATCATTCGCTTTTGATACGTCTGACCATGACAGACAGCAGTAAGTCTCTTTTCGTTGATTAAGTTCAGCTGATCAAGCCGGGTCTGGATCCAATCGTCCTCGCTCAAACCTGCATCCATCATAATCCGAAGAAAGGGTATCTGGACCTTAATGGGTAAGACTTCTTCCATGCCATACACCAAAGAGTAAGGTGTTTCCCCTGTTGAAGTCCGCGCTGAGGTTAGGTATCCATGAAGAGAAAATGGTAACATCTCGTGCCAATCTCTGTATGTCACCGTCATCTTCTGCACAATCTTCTTGATGTTCTTATTAGCCGCTTCAACAGCCCCATTCATCTTCGGCCGGTAAGGAGAAGAGTTGTGATGCTGTATCTTAAACTGTTTGTAGAGCTTGGTGATCATCGTATTATTGAGATTTGTACCGTTCTCCGTAATGATCCTCTCTGGTACACCATATCGACAGATCAAATTGTGTCGGATGAATCGCGCTACGACATTCTTGGTTATTGTAGCAAAGAAAGCTGCCTCGACCCACTTCGTGAAGTAGTCAATTGCTACCAGGATGAAACGATTCCTGTGGTCTGATCTCGCCGATCATGTCGATACCCCACATTGCAAAAGGCTAGGGTGCCGTCAAAACGTTCAGAGGAACTGGAGGTATATGCACCTTATCATCATAGACTTGGAACTTATGACAAGTCCGAGAATGATGATAACAATCGGCTTCCATAGTAAACCAATAGTATTCCGCCCGTAGGATTTTATTTTCCATGGTGTGTCCACTGGAATGAGTTCCGAAAGTACCTTCATGTAACTCTGCCATGATCCTTTCTGCCTCGCTTTTATCCACACATCGCAGTAGGGTTGAACCATGGTTACACTTGTAAATGACATAGTTGTTGATGAAAAACTTTGCAGCGAATCTCCTCAGAAACTTCTTATCATTAACAGATGCACCCTCGGGGTACTCCTGAGCCTTAAGATACTTCTTTACCTCGTGAAACCAGGGTTTATCTGCTACCTCTTCAGTCTCGATGTCACAGTAATATGCAGGTTCGTCTATCCTCTCAATGGTAATCTGGGGAGCCTCATTGTCCCACCTGACCTTGAACATAGAAGACATGGTAGCTAGCACATCCGCTAACTGGTTTTCCTCTCTCAGGAAGTGTTCAAAGTTTATCTCCTCAAAGTGTGGGAGCAACGTCAGTACATACTCTTTGTAAGGAATAAGATTTGGGTGCTTCGTATCCCACTCGCATTTGATATGATTCATCACTAGAGCGGAATCTCCGAACACACTCAAGAACTTAATCCTCAGGTAAATAGCGGCTCGCATGCCCATGATGCACGCTTCATACTCCGCCATATTATTGGTGCAGTTAAAACATAACCGGGCGGTGAACGGAGTATGACAGCCTTCAGGAGATATGATCACAACGCCAATTCCATTAACCAACGCATTTGAAGCTCCTTCAAAATACATAGACCATCGGGATCCTTCCTCAGGTCCTTCATTCGGTCCAGGTTTTTCACAGTCAGTCACCAACATGATATTCTCATCCGGAAACTCGAAATTCATAGACTGGTAATCATCCACGGCCTGATGCGCCAAATGATCTGCCAACACACTCCCCTTGGTTTCTTTTTGGGTTGTGTATTGGATGTCATACTCAGTTAAGATCATCTTCCATCTTGCTATTCTTCTGGATAAGGCAGGCTTTTCGAAGATATACTTGATTGGGTCCATCTTTGATATCAATAAGGTGGTGTGAGTCAACATATACGGTCTCAATCGGCGAGCAGCCCATGCCAAAGTGCAGCAAGTTTTCTCAAGCAGTGAGTATCGGGTCTCACAGTCAGTAAACTTTTTGCTAAGGTAGTAAATAGCATGCTCTTTTCGGCCAGACTCATCATGCTGCCCCAACACACACCCCATTAAATTGTCGAGCACTGTCAAGTATAAGATCAAAGGTCTCCCTTCAACTTTGGGCATCAGAATAGGTGGCTCTTGGAGAAATTCCTTGATCCTTTCGAAAGCGGCCTGACATTCATCATTCCATTTTACCACTTTATCTTTCTTCGGCAGCTTAAAGATTGGTTCACAAGTAGCAGTCAGATGTGAAATGAATCGGGCAATGTAGTTCAGACGTCCCAAAAAGCCTCTGACTTCTTTTTCCGTTCGGGGAGCTGGCATCTCCTGTATAGCCTTCACCTTTGCAGGATCCATTTGAATACCTTTATCACTAACAACGAAACCCAGCAGCTTACAAGACCTTACCCCGAAGGTGAACTTGTTTGGGTTTAACCTCAGCTTGTACATCTTCAACCTGTCGAATAGTTTCTGGAGATGGTCAAGATGTTCTTCTTCAGTCTGGGACCTTGCAATCATGTCATCAACGTACACCTCGATCTCATGGTGAATCATGTCGTGGAACAAAGCAACCATGGCGCGCTGATACGTTGCCCCATCATCCTTCAATCCGAACGACATAACTTTGTAGCAAAAGGTACCCCACTACGTAATGAAGATTGTCTTCTCCATGTCTTTGGGAGCCATCTTAATCTGATTGTAACCAGAAAAATCGTCCATAAAGGAGAAGATCTTATGATGCGCGGTGTTGTCGACTAGAACATCAATGTGAGGGAGTGGGAAATCATCTTTTGGGCTCGCCCTATTCAGATCTCTATAGTACACACACATCTGAACCTTACCAACTTTCTTGGGTACTGGAACTACATTGGCGACCCACTGCGGGTAAGAAGTGACAGTTAGAAACCCGGCGTGAAACTGTTTCATGACCTCAGCTTGAATTTTCTCAGATATCTCGGGGCGCATACGGCGAACCTTCTGATTTACCGGAGGACAGTCTTCTTTAGTTGGCAAGCGGTGAATCACAATATTAGTGTCCAAACCGGGCATATCTTCATAAGACCAAGCGAAGATCTCAACATAGTCGCGCAGCATCTGTATCAACTGTTGCTTGACACTAGGCTCCAGATTTGCACCTATCTTGACCTCTTTCTTGTCCTCTTTTGTACCCAAATTTACGGATTCCATTGGATCTTCATAAGGCTGTATGGCCCTCTCTTCCGGTAGTAACAGTCTATCAAGTTCCCCAGGCACCTCGCAATCATCCTCACCTTCGTCCTCGACTTGGTTGATCGGACTTTCGAAGTCATAACTGGCAGTAGCAGAGTTGTTATCAATGGGATCCAGAGTGGATGTGGATCTGCATTATGATATGTGAGTGTGTGTAAGACAATAGTTGTTTTGATAAAGTGCAAGATAGAAAAAAAAACAAGGAGCGCAAAATTTGTAATGCAAGAAAACGTCCAATGCTTTATTGATGATATATGAAAATGACAAATATTAAGCCCTCAAAAAACAAGCCAAGGTTCCTTGGGCAAGGCACCGGGATGTAAAGTTTCAAATTGTCTGTTACAAATATTAAAACAAAATTCTATTATTGTGTAATAAAAGAAACGGGCACGAAGTCCTTTCCCGTCCAATTGTTCAATCCACCATCGGTAGTCGGGTAAATCCAGCTGTCAATATCTGACTCTTCTTTATCATCCTCAATTGCATTCACTACCTGATCATGTTTGGGCATAGGAGAAGTTATGACGTTAGGCTTTTCCGGAGCGTCGAACTCGATTTCTTTAGCTTCAATCAAATATTGCACATTATTCCACAAGGCCCAGCAGTTGTTGGTATCATGCCCTGGGCTATCAGAGTGATAGGCGCAACGGGCATTCATATTATACAGCGGAGATATGGTGCTGGGATTCTTCGGGGATTCCCTCAGAGTTACCAGGTTGGTCTTTAACCATTGTGGTAGAATTTGAGACAAGGTCATACTGAGCCGAGTGTATTGTCTTTGCGGTCTCTCTATTCTTTGTTGATTGTTGCATTGTGGGGAAACGGTGGGTCTTGATATTACTACCGCATTTACTGCTTGGCGGCGTTCAGATCTGTTTTGGCTCCCCGAGCCGTAAACTGCAATGGCTTCTTTCTTATCGGTGAAAGGCCTCTTTTCTGCACTTGATGAAGCACCTTTCTGTATCTTACCACTTCTGATACTAACTTCTACTCTCTCCCCAGTCAAGATCAATTCAGTAAACCCTGATGACGAACTGCCGATCAAATGATTGAAAAATGGACCAAACAAAGTCCCAAGAAACATATCCACCAACTCCCTATCAGGCAGAGGGGTTGGACTCTTCCAGCCATATCTCTCCACTTATGAGCATAGTCCTTAAAGCCTTCACCTGCACCCATAGACATGCCCTGAAGCTGAGTACGCGTGGGAGCAAGGTCGGCGTTATACTGGTATTGCTTGTAAAAAGCAGCAGCAAGGTCCTCCCACTTGCAGACATTATCTCCTTCCAATTGATAAAAACATTCAAGCTGAGTCCCTGACATACTATCTTGAAAGAAATGAACCCACAGATTTCTATCAGCATTGTAGGGTTGGATTTTTCTGACGTACGAGCGGAGATGGAGTTTTGGAGAGGATGCTCCATCGTACTTGGCAAAGACCGGAGCTTTAAACTTGTGAGGGATCACCACCCCAAATGCTAGTCCCAGATCTCCAAAGTCCAAACCAGGTATCTTCTGAATCTCCATTGCACTCAGACGGTCTTCAAGTTGTTTGTACCTATCCTCAGCAGGAGGATACTGTTCTTCGTCAAAATCAGTGTCATTATCAGAGACTACAGGACTAGGACCCTTTTCTTCCTCTTGATTCTCTCCTCCTTTAGATGAATGAGATAGATCAGCTTCCTGTCGCAACCTATTCCCAAATTTGTGACCCATATTCAGAAGAACCACCTTCTTCTTCTTCTTTTTCTTCTCCTTTAGAATGAGAGTCTTCAAATCCTCTTGCCCTTTAGCCAAGTTCAAGAACATTTCTTTGAATTGAGCATTATGTGCTTGAAGAGCTTTGATGGCTTGATCGATAGGTATTTCAGAAGACATTATATGCTGAAATAAATAGCGAAGAAGATGAGAAACCTGTAATTGATACCTGTAATGAGGTGCATGATGATGGAATGCTTATGAAATGATTTCAAAGACTTTGGGAGATTTAAATTTGCAAACCAAGAAATAAACAAACTTTATTAGTTTTAAACTTGTAAAATGTTTAACAATGCCTTTAAGGCGTTACAAAAGAAACAAACTGAAAACAAATCTAAACTAGAAAAAAAGCAAGAAAATCAGAAATTCCATGGACGCTTTCCCTTCGTGCTGACGTAGTCATTGATTGTCCTTTCGATCTCAAGTTGCCTCGTGAGCTTCAATATCTTCCTCTCTTGCTCATGATACTTCTCCCTGTAGGTATCCCTCTCCTCTTTTAGCTGAATCCATGATCTCTTCAATGCCCCAGGGTCAGTAGGCATGTAGGGATAAAGGACTGTGTAAGGAACACCTTCTTCATTAGTATGCTCCATAATCACTGGCAACACAGCTTCATAAGGCATCCAAGCTTCTGGGCTCGAGCTCGGAGCCATTGGAGATAAGGTTGCATAGGGAGAGAAGTCTTTGGTCCTAGCTCTTGAGGGTTAGACCTGTTCACCATGCCCCAGGCTCGTATAAACCGTCGACGATGCCCTTCAACCTCCTCCTTATAGTCAAAGACAATATCTGTAAGAAGTAGCTTATGAGGACCGTCTCTCCGAGCGCAACCAAACTGTCGTAAAGCCAAACAAGGACTGTAGGTTATTCCCCCTCTAATTCCAAGAAAAGGGACATTAGGGTATTCCCCACATCGATCAATGATAGCAAAACCTTCCATATCCTTAGAACTCCAAAGAATGTCCGTATGGGCAAGGGACATTATCCTGTAAGACCATCTTAAACCTTCCTCATTCTTCAACATGGACTTAGGGAGATGCAAAATAAACCACCTCGCTAACAGCGGCATGTAACACATGTGGGTCCCTCTTCTACGCGTCGTACGAGTATAGAGGGCATGCAAAATATTACCCAAAAGAGTAGGCACAGGATTGCGAGACAAAAATATCTTAACCGCATTCACATCTATGAAGGAATCTAGATTCGGGAAAAGAACCAAACTGTAGATAAGGAGAACCAAGATGTCTTTGAGAGCCTGGAAGTCCAAATTGTCCCAAAATAGTTGAGCTTGATACATTAGAAACTTGGCTAAGAAACCTTTAACCCCGCTTCGTGTCTCCCAATTAGACACTACATCATCCTTTTTCAAGTGTAAAGCTGAAGCAATGTCCTCTGGTCTAGGAGTCTCTTCCAAACCTTTGAAGGGCATCTGCTCGAGGATGGATATGCCCAATAAGTGAGAAAACTCTTCCATAGTGGGAACTAGCTGATAATCCGAGAAAGTGAAACAATGATGCACTGGATCGAAGAACTGGAAAAGCACACTCATCATTTTTTCATAAAACCTGGAGGTAACCAAACTAAGAAGCTGACCATGTCTTCTAATGAATGAAGAAGTATCAGAAACTCTCGAGGCTAAATCTTTGAGTTGAGCAGGTATTTGCACAAAGTTAACTCGGATGGTGTTTGAAATTCTGGCTGCAGATACTCAATGTCACGTTCAATGTTATGACACCGTATCTGACTTTCTATAAGACAGTAAATACAAAAACAGTAAAGAACACAGTCAATTGTTTACCCAGTTCAGTGTGCAACAACACCTACTCTGGGGGCTACCAAGCCAGGGAGGAAATCCACTATAAGAGATATTAATTTAGGAATAAACCAACCAGTTTATCTCCTTCACTTAAGACCTACCCAATGCAACTTCAATCTAAGTACAACTTAAACCTGAGTTCCTGCTCACTCCCCCTCAATCACAGCAGTGATACTTAAAACAATTTGACTAATGAATTGATGAAGACACTCTTAAAAACATACACTTGATTATGCTTCACAGCTTTTTAATCAAGCAACACAAACACTCTTGCTTCACAGCTTTGAGTGATACATAAACCTAACTTGACTTTGCTTCAAAGCTTTAGTCAAGAGACACAAAGACACTCTTGCTTCAAAGCTTTGAGTGGTAGACAACCCTTACAATTAAAACCTATTCCAAGTCACTTATCACAATGATACTTGCTTGGATTACAATAGTTAAAACTATACAGCTTCTAAATGATCTTCTGTCAAAAAGGGTTTAATTCCAAACAGCAGCCCTGTTGAATATATAGCAGCTGCATCTTCAGTTAGAGTTTCCACAAAAAGCTAGGGTTAATTCCGTTTAACCTTAAGACTTGGTCACAGGACTTTATCAACCAGGTTAGGGTTGAGCTAGGTTAACCACAAGTCCACGAGATTTTCTGTTCTGGAAAGACTGAGTCATTTTCCTAAAAAAACTCAGAATTACCCAAACTGCATAAATGTTAGTTCAGAACAGGATGTCTTAACATTTGTTATGACATCTGAAATCCTGTCTACTGATTTTGGTAAATGTGATCTTTTTGCAAAATGCTCAGATACACACTTATAAACAGCAGCACCTGTATGACAATATTTTTCTGCAAAGGTACCTAATGAATCAGTACCTAATAAACTAGAATGTTATGACATCAGTCATGACATTCATTTACGCACCTGGTTTTACCAAAAATGCATGCCAATAACTAAACAACTACAAACTCCCCCTTTGGCAGATTTTTGGCTAAAGACCCTAAGCAATCAGAGATAGATAGCAGCAGAATAAATATGACTGCAGAAAAATAGAATGTCTAATAAAGTCTACCAAAATATATCTCCCCCTCTTTAGCCACAAATGGGCCAAAGATACATGTTCTTAAAAGTTATAGTCATCCAGAAAAAGAAATAAAAACAACAACTAATAACTGAACACACTTGCAAACTCCACCAGGGACCAGCATCAACTCCACCAACCTTCAAGCACTGTCCCCTTCAGAGGAGCTAGTTTCTTCAGTATTGAGTTGATCTTCAGCTTCTGCACCCTCTTCCCTTCTGTTTCCTTCAGCTTCCTCCTTTTCTAACCTGGAAATTAGGTTTTCTAGGGTCTTTTTCCTAGTCTCCAGCTCTTTGCAGGTCTCTTTCAATACAGCTATAACATCAGATGTTTTGGACTGAGTCTTCAAAGAAGATGTCTCAGCTGATGTTATGACAATATCAGGAGCATGAGATCCCTGAAACAGCTTGTAGTGTAACCCAAGAGCAGGAGCTCTTTTGCAAGCAGTATCTCTTGCCACCAGGATATCAGGGTACTGTGCAAGGATAACTCCACATAGGAGGGAGGGAAAGGCAATAGGGCCTTTGACAACAAAGCTACCAGCATGTTTTAGAGTTTTTTCAAAAATATACTTGCCATAGTCAAATTCAGTCTTGGTTCCCACAGCATAAATAAATCTCCCCAATCCTGTGGAGATAGTAGATTTATGGTTTGTAGGGACCCAGTTGGCTGCACCAATCTTGTGCAGGATGGCAAATTTCATGCTTAGTTTGCTGGCATTCAGCTTGCCTTTCAAGGGCCAGCACTTGACTTGTCTTGCTGTGATGGTTTGACAAACTTCATTGTCAGTGACTTCCAGTTCAGGGCAATCCTCATTTGATCTTCCAAGAAATTTGTTAATTTCTGATGGAGAGAAATTAACCCTTCTTCCTCTAACATAAACACATTCAAAGTCAGCTGACCTTCCATCAGCACATTCATCAGACATGTTTACTATAAATTCCTTGACCAGATTTTCATAACACTTGGTAAATTTTACCATTGTCTTCATCAGTCCAGCCTTCTTAATCAGGTCCATGATTTCCTTGCACTCCATGGCATCATTGTTTAGCTCTCTTTCTAAAGCTATTCTCTTCAAGCAAACATACTTCCATCTGTTGGCATTGTCAGGATGATGAAAAGAGATGTTGTCTGTTGGGACTTCAGGCACTCTAGCCATTTTGCTGGAGGGGAGTTTCCTTTTGATAGGAATTTCTTCAGCATCAATCTCAAAACTCTGATTCCTCATCAGAATCAGAAGATTCAGGTTCTTTTCTCTTCTTTGTAATTGGTTGTCTACCAGTATGCACCTGGCCTTTCATCTTCCCTTTGGACTGACCAGTTTTCATAGATTCTACCCCAGTCTTGCCTTCAGCCTTGGATTTCTTATCAGCAGGTTTATCTTTGGTCATACATTTTGCAGCATTCTGATTACCCTTTCTTTTCATTATTCTCCTAGCTATGCTAGGGTTTACATTGGCAATCAGATCATTGTCTGAGTATTCCTCATCCACATCAATGATAGGTGGATCAACAGTCTTCTCTGAAGGGTTCTGAATGTTGTCATTTTGTGTCACAACATTCTCAGAGATATCTACATTTGCTTCAACATTTGGGCTTGCTGATTCTTGATTTAATGGGACAGAAATCCCCGGTACATATTGGTTTCCGCTTAGTATTCTTGTAACAAGCCTAGCAATTGCTTGATGTACTTGAGTTGATCCTTTCCTATTTGGTACAGAGGAAGAAGGATGAGAAGGATTACCAGAAGCAGTAGCTTGAGCTCTTCCTGCATGCCTAGTTCTCAGCTTTTTGACTTTGGAGGGGTCAGTTGCCATTTCTCTGAGAGGAGTGATCTCCAGGACTTCAGAATCTATGCATGTGGTGATTGCTCGAGAATCTCGGTCAGATGATGAAGATGAAGAGGCCGCCTTGGTTGAAGATGATGTTTGAGACATTTTGATTGAATTAGAGCACCAGTGGCAATTTGAGAGAAAACTTTGATTGAGAGAAAGGAATAGGTTGCAAAGACGAGAGAGGTAGGAGGCAAATGAGAGTCTATTCAACTTCTTAATAATTTTGAAAGTATTGGAAAAACATATGATTAACCCACTAAAAATAGACTTAACACAAATAACTCCTTCAACCCTTGTTTTAAGCAAAATTAATTGCTATAATTTCTCATGTTGGAAAATACCCATCTTGCCCCTCAAGTTTTCAGGTTGATTTCCATCAAGAGCCTTGGTAGAAAAATAAGCCAGCTGAAGCTTAATGATACCATGTTCCAGTTTAATTGTCTTCTTCTCTACAAGGTCAATGTGCTTGGTCCTGCTATGCTGAATAGGGTTCTTGGAAATATTGATTGTATTCAGATTGTCATAATACAATGTCACAACATCTTGTGAAACATTATACTCAGAGAGCATCTGTTTTGTCCAGATATTTTGAGAACAGCTACCACCAGCTGCAACTATTTCAGCACAGAGTTGAGAAGGCATTCTTTTGACATGAATCATAGCTCTGGAAGATTCCTGTATGATCCTATTTTTCCTTCTGCCAACTCCATTTTGATGAGGAGTTATAGGAGAAGAGAATCCATGACTCATTCCTTCTGAGAAACAGAATTTCTTAAACTTGTTGTTTCCAAATTCCTTGTCATGATTACTTCTGATTCTAACAATACATCTTTCCTTTTGAGTTCTTTTGCACAGTTCTCTAGAAACTTCAAGGTTATTCACCACATCATAGACATATCTATTTTTACCAAGCCTTTCCATTTGATGTTCACCACAAACCCTCCTTTTATCAATTTGCAGTCTTGGAATCCTTCTGACTGCTTCCATAGAGATAGTTCTTTTCATTCTTCTTAGATGAAGATGGCCAAGTTTTTGGTGCCACAGTTTCACCTCTTTTTCTTCTTTGGTAATAGAACACATAGTAGAGTTATTAGTGTTCTCAAGCTGCCACAAGTAACAGTTGTCTTTAGATCTGATTCCTTTCATTACAACTTCTTGTTTTTCATTTAATACAAGACATTCATATTTTGAGAAGATGACTTTGAATCCTAGATCACACAATTGACTGATACTAATGAGATTAGCAGTCAGCCCTTTTACCAGTAGTACTTCATTCAGACTTGGAACTCTAGGGCAGTCCAAATTACCAACTCCTTTGATTTCACCTTTAGCACCATCTCCAAAGGTCACAAAACTGGTGGTGTGAGGTTTAACATTATTGAGGAGGTTCTTGATTCCAGTCATGTGTCTGGAACACCCACTGTCAAAGTACCAGTCTTCCTTTGCAGAGACCCTCAGGGAAGTGTGGGCTATCAGGGCAGTAGCCTTTTTCTTCCATTTAGGAGTATGTGGTACCTTTTTAGACTTAGGTTTGACACCTGAGTTTTGATTAGGGTATCCATGCAATCTGAAGCAGAAAGGCTTTATGTGGCCATACCTCCCACAATGATGACATCTCCATCTTTGGTACCTTTTCTTCATATGTCTCTGTTCCTGATGTTGAGAGTTGTGTTGAGACATCTGTTTTGACATTTGCGTATCAGGCCTGATCTTCTTGTCTGTACCAGATTTCTTTGCTTCCACAAATCCTAGACCAGATTTGTTTCCCACATTTTGTCCAACCTGAAGGATCTCTTCCAATTTGTTTGTTCCATTAGTCAGCATCTTGACAGATTTGGTCATTTGATTCAGTTGTGAGTTCAGCAATTGAACTTCCCCTTCTAGATGACTTATAGTTTCAAGGTCTGCCCTTTTTTCAGCCTCCAGCTTTATGATGAGTTTTGATTGTTTCTCATTCTGCACACAGACTTCAGCCCTTCTGATACACAATTTCTTGTAAGTATCAGCCAGTTCTTCAAATTTCACTTCTTCATCACTAGTGTCACTTTCAGAGGTAGAAACACCAGTTAGAGCAGTAACTAGTTTGGCAGATTCTTCTTCAGAATTACTTTCTGAATCACAGTCAGACTAGGTAACATTCATTCCTTTCTTTTGTTTCTTAAGAAAGGTAGGACATTCAGCTCGAATATGCCCATATCCTTCACAACCATGGCATTTAATTCCTCTGCCTTGATTTCCCTTCTCTTCTGACCTTGGTCTTCTGCTGGAACTGTCAATGTCAGAGGGAATGTTATGAACATTAGACCTTGACTTTGGATCTATTCTTTTGATGAGTTTGTTGAACTGTCTTCCAAGCATGGCTATAGCTTCTGAAATATTTTCTTCTTCCTCCTCCTTGTTTTCAACATCAGTGTTGGATACAAGTGTTATGCTCTTGTTCTTCTTGTCACCATTTTCAGTGATCCCCATCTCAAAAGTCTGAAGAGACCCAATAAGTTCATCCACTTTCAACTTGCTGATGTCATGGGCTTCCTCTATGGCAGTTACCTTCATTGCAAATCTTTTAGGCAAGGATCTGAGAATCTTTCTCACCAATTTTTCTTCTGACATCTTTTCTCCCAGTGCTCCTGAGGTGTTGGCAATCTCCAAGATGTTCATGTGAAACTCATGAATGGTTTCATCTTCCATCATTTTTAGATTCTCAAACTTGGTAGTCAACATCTGAAGCCTTGACATTTTTACTTTGGAAGTGCCCTCATGGGTAGTTTTGAGAGTGTCTCAAACTTCCTTGGCCAGTTCATATTGATGTACTAGTCTGAAAATGTTTCTATCAATTCCATTGAACAAGGCATTTAAAGCTTTAGAATTTCCCAGGGCTAACTCATCTTCTTCTTTACTCCAATCTTCCTCAGGCTTCAGACTGATTGTCCCATCTTTCTCAGTTATGGTGGGATGGTTCCATCCTTTGTCAGCAGCTCTCCAAGCCTTTTTGTCCAGAGATTTTAAGAAGGCAATCATACGAGGTTTCCAGTAGTCATAATTTGTTCCATCCAGAATGGGTGGTCTATTTCCAAAAACTCCTTCTTTGTCCATAGTGCCAGAAAGTGATATCCCTATATCTCACCCAGTAATACAGGCAGGGTGCCTTCTCTGATGCCAATTGAAATTCTGGCTGCAGATACTCAATGTCACGTTCAATGTTATGACACCGTATCTGACTTTCTATAAGACAGTAAATACAAAAATAGTAAAGAACACAGTCAATTGTTTACCCAGTTCAGTGTGCAACAACACCTACTCTGGGGGCTACCAAGCCAGGGAGGAAATCCACTATAAGAGATATTAATTCAGGAATAAACCAACCAGTTTATCTCCTTCACTTAAGACCTACCCAATGCAACTTCAACCTAAGTACAACTTAAACCTGAGTTCCTGCTCACTCTCCCTCAATCACAACAGTGATACTTAAAACAATTTGACTAATGAATTGATGAAGACACTTTTCAAAACATACACTTGATTATGCTTCACAGCTTTTTAATCAAGCAACAGAAACACTCTTGCTTCACAGCTTTGAGTGATACATAAACCTAACTTGACTTTGCTTCAAAGCTTTAGTCAAGAGACACAAAGACACTCTTTCTTCAAAGCTTTGAGTGGTACACAACCCTTACAATTAAAACCTATTCCAAGTCACTTATCACAATGATACTTGCTTGGATTACAATAGTTAAAACTATACAGCTTCTAAATGATCTTCTGTCAAAAAGGGTTTAATTCCAAACAACAGCCCTGTTGAATATATAGCAGCTGCATCTTCAGTTAGGGTTTCCACAAAAAGCTAGGGTTAATTCCGTTTAACCTTAAGACTTGGTCACAGGACTTTATCAACCAGGTTAGGGTTGAGCTAGGTTAACCACAAGTCCACGAGATTTTCTGTTCTAGAAAGACTGAGTCATTTTCCTGAAAAAACTCAGAATTACCCAAACTGCATAACTGTTAGTTCAGAACAGGATGTCTTAACATTTGTTATGACATCTGAAATCCTGTCTACTAATTTTGGTAAATGTGATCTTTTTGCAAAATGCTCAGATACACACTTATAAACAGCAGCACCTGTATGACAATATTTTTCTGCAAAGGTACCTAATGAATCAGTACCTAATAAACTAGAATGTTATGACATCAGTCATGACATTCATTCACACACCTGGTTTTACCAAAAATGCATGCCAATAACTAGACAACTACAGTGTTTCTGCGCATGGAAGCCATAATCTGCAAAACATAACAAAGATAAATCCCCTCGGTCTTTGAAATGGTTAGCCTAATGAAGTATGCATGTTATGTTATGATGCATGATGTCATGATAAAACACACAACAAGTATAGCAGATAGCAGACATGGTAAAGGAAAACAAGTCACACAATAGCCCTTGAGTTTAAGGCTTGCATGGGGTCTAGGTAATACCCTCTTGAAGTTCAGTTGGTTTCAACCTGTCCTAATAATAGTAACCGAGTTCTAGAGGTTCTCAATATCACTGACCATCCTCCATCGGTCTTGGTTTCAGCTCACGCAATCTTTTCTTGCGGCCGAAACTATCTCGAGAGTATGGTCTTAATGAGTGTAGCATCGAGTATCAACCAGTTCCCAGCTTTACACCGAGACCGGCTATCTCACTAATTCCTATGGCCAAGTTGGTCAATTATAGGTTATAAGGTCAGTTGATGCTTACCGACCCATATAGCATCCCCGTATTCTCCTCGTTTCCCCACAAGGGATACCGGTACCAACCAATGTGCCACATCAACGAAGCTACTCCTTCAACCGTATCGGTCTACGCCGTACAGTTACCTCACAGTTTATTGCTACTTACCTAAAAGGTGTCCCCCAAATACGGGTTAGGATCTATAGTAACTCCCAATACAAATCCCTCAAAGGTAAATCAAACAAATTAAACAATTGAAGCAATTTATGATGAACTAATCCTAAGGTATACCCCACTTATTAACTTCCCCAGCAGAGTTACCAGTTCTGTGATACGGTGGCAGAACCAGAACTGTTTGGAATGCTGGTTTGCGTTTTGCGTTTGTGTTTGCAAAATGTCGCGGTAAGCAAGACTCGTCACCGACTTTTATATTATCCAACAAGAAAGGAAAAAAGCACACAAAAATTCCTTTTTTCGAGATTTTGAGTACGGGGGGTAGATTATAGAAAGGGAAGGTATTAGCACCCTTTCTATCTGTGGTTTTCCACGGGCTCTTAGGTACTTGCTCATCATTTTCAAAATCGTTTGTGTCTGTTTGATTTGAAAAAGTTTTTGTTTTACTTCGATTTAACCCTTGCTTTTGTCTTCAAGAGTGTTACGAAGTCGTTTTGAAAACTTGTTTGAAAAAGTGTTTAGTGTGAAAATGTTTGATTTGAGCAAGTACGTACTAGCATCTACCTACTCGAAAAAGAGAATGTTTTGTTCTTGTTTCCTTTAGACAGTGTTATCCCACTATTAGTGAGTAGGTAGCACCGTCGTTGGAGTTTTAAGGGTCAATTCGAAAGGGACGTACGATCACTAAAGCAATGTTAGGACGTCTTAGTAATAACCCTAATGTCTTAAGATCAATATTCGAGGCAACATTTCTGAGGCAACATTTCCGAACGGGACATTTGATCTTTGTTTAGACAAGAGAGCGACCACTAAAATACCCTATACTTAATGATCGTTTACCGAAGGCCACCGAAGTGGGAGTATACCCTAGGAGTGCGCATGTGTGAGTGATTTAGTTTCAAGTTATTATCTTTGCACATTTAGGGTTTGCTAACTTTTAAAATTTACATACAGTCTTGTCATGCAGCCCTAATATCATACATCTAACAGTTTATGTTTGCGAGAATTAAAGTGCGAGAAAATAAAGCTACGCTATTACAAGGCTTCGGGTATTAATTACATAGCCAAAAAACCCGTAAAAATGATAAATAAACGAAAAAAGTCCTAATTAATCTATTACATCCCATGAGCAATTACATCAATATTGTAAAAATAATAAAGCGCGCGCGATGAATCGAGGACGAGAGGAAATTAGGGTTTTGACCCCGTCTAACCTAATTACAAGAAAAATCGTTTTTTGGTTGTTTTTGATTATCTTAAGAAAATAAGGTTTTAAATTTAATGTGTACAAACCTAATTATTAATTAAATTAAATTAAGAAAATTATTAAATTTATTTTTTTGGTTATTTTTTAAGAAAAAAGAAAATAAGAATTAAATTAAACTAAAACCCTAATTTTCTAATTGATTTTAATTTATTTACAAAGCAAATTAAAGTTACCTAAAAAATTAAATAAACTAATTAAATTAATTTTTGATAAAAAATAAACCTAAATCTAATTTGGGTGAAAATTGATTTTATGATTTTTTGATAAAAAAAGAATTTATTTTTATGTTAGTAAAAATAAATTAAAGGAATTAAATAAAGAAAATATAAAAGAAAAGAAAAAGAGAATGGGCCTGTTTGCAAGTAAATGAGGGGTGTGAATAGAAAGCTTTTAGACCCAAAAATCTGACCCACGTTGACTTCCTGGATTCCATGTTGTGCATTGACAAGGGTGCATCATGATCCTTCATGTGAAGGCCTTCAGATTTGGCCTCCTGGAGATCTTAGTGGTTGAGCTTTGAGGACTCATGGTGGACCTCACACTTGTGTGCACGCCTGATCATACAAATGAAAATAACATGAAATATATTGGGGGACCTGGGATTCGAACCCAGGTCCTATGGCCTTTCCATCTACCTTCATACCAACTGAGCTGGAAAGCTTTGTTGTATGTGAAATAATAATAATTAATAATATGGAAAATAATCAAAGCAAACATTATCTGCGCGCAAATTCAAACGAAGCAATCAGGGGTTTCCACGCAGGTCTTCTTCTTCCTCTCTCCATTGGTAAAAGTCAGAGACTTTTACCTACGGACAAATGTCGGTAACTATAAACCCTGCATATTTCAAAACCTCACACAGGCATGATAAATGAAATCTAATGATGTAGATCCAATCGTCCTAACCCTATGATCATCATGGCACCCTTTTTATGGACCAATTTTTCCTGTACAGAAAAAACCCAAAACCCAAAACGAAACCCTAACAATGGTGGATTCCTATACAGTTAGCGAAAATGCAATTAATGGTTACCATGAGCTTGCAAACGCTTCAAAGGTTCAGAATATGTAAATGGTTTATGCCATAAATGTCAAAACAATGGTATTCAATTTTAAGAAAAAGTCAAGGTCGTGAATCACTTACAGTGAGTTATAGGGCAGGAAAATGCTTGATTTTGATTGCTATGGCTTCCTTGAGTGCCCAGGAAACGAAAGAGATGGCTTGGGAGTCTTGAAAACGCCAGGAAGTAAAAAATTAGATCAACACTTTTCTTGAGTTTTTTCAAATTTTGTTCTTCCTCCCCACGCCTCAAAACCTTATCCTTTTGATCTGCCTTTGTCCACTATATACCAAGGAACGAATTAGGGTTACAAATGTGTTCTCAATCTTTGTCAATTATGATCTTTGATCATGATTTGATCTTCATGAAAATCATTCCAAAAATAGGCCAAAACCAATCTTTTTATGCACACCCATGCCTTAAACGATTTGATTCACTTGCTAGCTGTATAGGGGACCTGAAACATGCATCAAATCTTAAGACTTAAATGCTTTTGTTATTTCCATGATTTGTTTTGATTTAATTTGATTTAATTTAAATAACAAATCAAAATAAATAGCAAAAATAAAATAAAGGCAGGTGGAAAGAGCTAGGGCTCGTGGACCATGTTACAAACTCAAAACAAGTGCAAAAAGTTAGGCCCATTTGACAAAAATTTCAATTTGAAGCACTTTTGTCTTTTGGCAATTTTGCAAAAAAGGTCAACTTCACCAATGCATAACTTCTTCAATTTTGACTCTTTGAAGGTTTTATTGGACTTTTTAGAAATATTTAGATGTCCTCTAAGCAACCTTTTTGGTCTCATCTCAATTAAGTCTTCCATGTTAATGTATGAAGCTTTGACAAAAAAGGTGTTTTTGTTGACTTTTCACAATGACCTATAATGTCCAAATTCATAACTTATTGTGATTGCATCTTTTGGACTTGGGAGATGAATATGAATTGTAGGGAATTGCATCCTCTTGAAAATGATCTTTGGATGGGTCATTTCTCATAAAGTATGAGAAAGTTATGCTTGGTCAAAGTTGAGTTGACTTATCCTACAAAACCCTAATTTAGCAACTTTTAGGTTTTGATGAATTTGTGAGCAATCCTTGATGAATCATGATCAAACCTTTATCAAATGATGAATGATACTTCAAAATGAGGATGTTGACTAAAAATCTTGAAGTTTGACTGTATGTGGGCCACAGTTGACTTTTGCCCTAGCATAGTCGATTTTCAGGCCTTTAAGCAATTGACTGAGCAAACTTTCTCTGCAAGGCTTGAAAATTGACATGGGTAATCTTGAGAACATATTAGGACAATGGTGAGCATTTTGGACCCTTTGGATCCAAACATCTTGATGCAACATGAAACCCTAATTTGAGGTAGACTGCCTTAGGAGGAGTTTGTCTGGTCAACCCTTGGACTTCCTTGAGCAACTTGAGGATCTTTCTTGAAATGTTTTTGAGAAATATGGGAGGGAAAATTTTGGGGTACAACACTCCCCTTTTAGTATCATCCACAAAGTAACACTGACTAGAATGAGACTTAAATAAACTACCAGAAACACTTTTAAAGATGTTAAGTTTCTTGAACAATTAGTGTCAAAATACCAATCATCTTAGTTGGAGACCTAAGAAGGTATGCGAGATAAGGAAATAATCACCTTTCTTGAGAATTAATAACTGCTTGGTAAGAAACACTCAACTTGACCTTCTAGAAGATAACCAAAAACGGTTAAAATCAACTTATCACCGAAGAGATGTCTTTAGTGAAAGTAAATCCTTTTAGCATGAGTAAACAAAATTTCTCGCATAATGTTATGAAATCCTTAACTCAACTTGCCTTTTGATAACAAAAACCTTTTGTCACTTTGAGTTTCCTCTTTGTTGATTATCTTAGAAGAAACGTAACCTCCTTAAACTTCCAATCATCTTTCTTCTTGAAGATACTCTTCAAAATGGTCTAGATTATCCTTACACACTCGATCAAACATCAAGCTCCAGGATTAAATAGAGTCACTTCATCTTGCAAAAACAAAGATAGTTGATACTTCTTCTTCCTCTTAAGACATAAGATCATAAATAAATTACCTCTTGTTTCTTAAAAGTGGAGAGTTCCCTTAATTCTAGATACAAATCATAGAAATAATATTCCAGCTCATAATGAGATACATCCTCAGTTTAGAAATCTTCATAAGAAGTCCATCGTCCAGTCAGACCAGTAAAATACAACCTACACATTTGTTCTTGAGAAAAAGCAATGCATTCTACATTCTTTTAGCATCACAGACATGTTGAAGTTAGTATAGAAGCCTTTGACATTTAGTCTAGACATTCTATCCAATTCTAAACTTCTGATTGGATCGTTTTCCAAGGAACACACAAGTAATGGGAAAACCTTTATCAGAGACCAGAAACCAAGCTCTACCAGAGTTAATATAAAAAATAAATTTCCCTTGTCTTTCTTCAATGCTCGTCACTTTCATGCCAAACCTCTAGAAAAGATGCTTGAGAATCTTCTTGATCAACCTCAGATCTAAATTCTTTCCTTTAAACACACCTAGATGTGCCTTTATGAGTGGACTTGAGAAACACCCAAGTATAGTTGGCCACTATTCAAGTGATATAACTTCTGGAATAAAGAACTTATTAAAACCAAGATTATGGCATTGATAAATTCAAATACTTAGAGACCTAATTCACGATCTTTTCTTATGTCTTCCAAACTCTGGGATTCTTCAAACCTGATACTCTTCACAGCTATATAGTCCATTGACAACCAGAATAGAATCACTCTAGCTTTTCCATAAGATAGATAGAACCAGAATTATTTCTCTCTGAAATCTCACCCAATGGACCAGGGTTCCGGCTCTCATACCAATTTAAATTCGGGTACATGCAACACAAACAAACAAAATTGTCTTAACAACAGAAGATGTGTTACAACATCTGGTAACAAACCTAATCAATCAAGCTGAATATAATATAGAAAATAAATTACATAAAGATAAATAACACAACAATATGTTAGCCCAGTTCAGTGCAACGTCACCTACTCTAGGGGCTACCAAGCAAGGAAGAAAGTCCATTATAAGTAGTATTAGTTCAAAGCTAAACTAGTCCCAAGTTTATAACTTCTCGCCTAATCCCTACCCAATGCTACTTCTACCTAGGTCCTTCCTAGGTTTGAGAAATCGACATCCCACTTCTAATCACCATAGTGATACCTACAAATCCTAATCACAGGAACAACAACAATTACAAATCAATTTAGAAGATCATTCTTCCATTACAAATACTCAATTTCTTTCGTAAAAGCTTTGAGTGAGAACAATACTCATTTCATTGTCTAAAGGCTTCTGAGTGAGAAAAATAACTTGACTAACAGTAAAGCAACAATCAGTCGACTACATATTATCAAACAATACATGGGTGACTTATAAAACTACACAAGAGACTCTCAAAATCTAAGACTTATGCTTCCCCTAATTTTACAATTGTTGAAAACATAAATTACATTAGGTTAGGATTTTCCTTTAAATACAAATTTGCAGTCCATGGGCTTCGATATTCTGAGACCATATGTTTCTTCATCCATAAGCTGAGTGTTGCACCAAATGTGTAAAAAATCTCCTTAAATCTTGGAACCACCAATACATAGTTTCTTAATTTGTATCAAGGCCCAAATTAGTATCTTCTGTACTGCTAAAGATATGAAACATGTTCCAAATTAAATCTTCTTAACCTGTGAAAATCTCGGGTATATATCCAAAGGAAATATAATAGAATCAAATCCAGTCTATCATGATTTAAAAAACAACAGAACCTTGACTGCTGCATAACAAAACACAATGTCCTGACATCATGTTCGACATTTTGTCAGAACCATGTTTTAAGAAAAAGTTGCCAATCCCAAAACCATGGTAATAGGAATATTTATACCAGCGAGCGAATTCTTCACCAAGGTCTCTGAAAGTACGGATTTGTGCAATATCCAAACCTATGTACTGTTAGAACAAGATTTGGTTCTATGTATAATCTCTGCGTTTTGATGATAAAAATACATATATTTTATATGAAAACAATTTGTTATTTAATAGTTTCTTGAGTGTGCAGATAAAATATTCTAATTGATTCAGGATTGTTGTCAGAAGAAACATCAGAAATATACTTGGCATGTCTCAGAAAGACTATTCCATCTATTTTTGAAGTAACGTCAATAGTTCTAATTAATGCTTAATGTTGGCCAGAAAAATAATCCATGTGTACTTCTCAGATAAGGTGTTGCTTCAGAACTCACAAGTGTGTCCAAAAAAGGATCTCCATGTACAAAGATCAGATATCAAGCTTTTGCTTCTTAGATCAAATATTAAGATAAAGTGCTTCTCAGAATAAGCGTTAGTTTCCAATTCAGATATCAAGAAACTATTTGTCAGATAAGCTCTTGCTACAAGTCTGAAGACAAGGTTATGATTCTAAAGTCTCTAATACATTTGTGAACATCAGAATGAATCGTCTTCTAGAATATTTATCAATTCAAATCAGAAACATTCCATCAGAAGATTAAGAACAAAGACATGATCTCTCCTGCACTCTCGTCCTACTTCAGATCAGAAGTATTTCATCAGAAAAAAAGATCAGAAACTTGCCCATCAAGAATGTAGTACAACTAGTACACGAACTATTCCACTATGGTGAAGACTACACTATACGGATGAAAAGTATTTGTCTCCATCATTCTGATGCTACCGTTTTAGAAGTTGGAAAAAGAAGGTGATGTTTTGTCTATCCAACGGTCTTCTTTCTCAACCTATGTAAACGGACGACTACTTCATTTGATGAAAGTGATTCACGAAAAAACAATTGAAGCATCAAATTGAAAATTTATTATGTAAAGAAAACAAGAGAAAAATATTCAAGAGATATTCAAAAACACAAAGAGTTGTTGCTCAGATTTGTGTTAACTTCTACTCTCTATAACAGAATAATTGTTGCCTATTATTGTGTTATTATCATTGTTATATACACAAGAGTTGTTGCTTATATTTCTGTGTAAACATTTGTTCTTCATTGTAGTGTTAAATTTGCTTTTTAGAAGCACTAATATAAACACTGTTTGATTGTAAATATTTCCAAATTTGATTTCCCCAAGTGACTAAGTTGTAGTCTGTATACTTGACTAAGTTGTAGTCTGTATACTTGAGAAGCATATGTTGTTTTTCTAAAATATTATACATTGTTTGTAATCTTTCTAGATTGTTGGATTAAGTCCTTTTCTAAGGCAAAATCACCTTGGCGGCTGGACAAGAGTAGCCTTTTCTAAGGTGAACTTGTATAAACTAATTGTCTCACTTTTCTCATCTAGTATATCTATCATTGTTCATTTGTGAGAATCATTTGCAAAGAAAAGTTTTTTGAAAACAATATTTAACCTCCCCCCCCCCCCCCATTTTCTTGTGTTTTTCTCAACCTTCATGTATTACTTAAGAGCGGCACCAGTCAAACTATCTTGAAAATAGTGGATTAATAATTGATCATTATCAGTTTAGGTTGACATATTTTTGGCATACATGATCAAGTGACTTTTTGGACAAGAATTCCCTTTGTACTTTTCAAATTCGGGTGCTTTGAATTTCGTTGGTAACTTCACATTCGACACTAGGCATAAGTCATGAGTGTTCTTCCCAAATAGATATTTTCCTCTAAGGGCCTTGAGTTCCCTTTGCATTTCTTGAATTGGTCTTGAAAGTCATCCATCCTTTCAAAACTCCGGCACCTTCAGAAGGTTCGGCATGATAGACTGGTTCATTGAAAAGTAGAACAGTGTGCACGATATGAGGTGCAGTAGTCATCAGAGACTGAGGAGTAGATATTCTAGGATGCACAGTGTCGCGGTGAAAAATTGAGGAGACCAAGCTATTGAGAAAATTGACTAATAAAGATTTTCAGAAGTCACCACCGAACTTTATTATTCCCTAGGAAAAGGGAAAAGATCGAAACCCTATTGTTTAACATGCAATACAAGAAGTAAAGACTAAAAGAAAAGCACACAGAAGAGATCCAAGGTATGGGTGTGGGTTATACAAAGGGAATATATTAGCACCCTATGTATCTATAGAACTCTATAGGAACCACTTATAATATATGTTTTTGGTTTAGAGTTGTTTGTTTGTTAAATGGGTGTGGAGACGGGAAAAGAAGATATTTTTATTATATTTTTGTTTGGAAAGACATAGTCTTATACCTACATACCTATTAAGGATCAAAACCTCGTAGTTCGTGGTAAAAAAACAAAAGGGTTTTTGTTGGGTATTTTAGGAGAAAGGATATTTCATCATCTTTTTAAAGATAAAATCTCAACTAATACCACCAACAAGTATGAGAAGATGGATATTGCAGCATCATGAAGGAAAAGCTATTAACTTGTATATAAAGATCAACAATTTGTCATTTAACATCTTCATGTGGAAGGAATCACATTTACTTCAATAATTACTATGGGGATAGGAGAATGATATCTCAACTATGAAGAAAATTTATAACTACTCTCTTTGAGAAAAGGTTTTAAATTGAAAATCCAAGTGGAAAAAGGATTTGAGTGAGATTAAATCACTTTTAGTCTTTTGAAATTTGTTTTGATATCCTTAGGTATATTGAAGCATTTATTAAAGAAAGAAAGTTTGAAAATGCAATGACACAAAGTCAAGGTTTTTATATGAAAGTGGTGAAAGTTTGAAAATGAGTTTTAGGGTTAAAAGGGTTTTTAGAGTACATGAGAATACATAATTTACAAGGTTTTTATACAAAGGGTAAACATCAATAATTACAAGGGTAATATACAAATGTAAACACATAAGGGTAAACTTAAGATAATGCATATGAACATGACTATAAAATCAACATTACTATCCTTTTCCTTGGATTTGGGGCACAAGTATTTAATAAAATATAAACATTAATTACTACCATAAAGTGAAAGTACATGCATTACAAGGGTTAAACAGAAAAGGAGAAAGTTACCATGATTTATCAAGTAAAAGTTGTGACAAAAGATAGAAGAAACAAGCAAGTGTCAAAGCAAACAAGAAAGCATGGTATCCCTTTGGGTTAAAGAGAGTTTATGAAGGAAATACATCCTTAAAGACAAGTAAACTTATGAAAACATGGATAAACAGTAAAGAATATCAAGGCATGGCAAGCATGTGAAGTTTAAGTCATGTTATCAAAAGTTAGGAGTATGCATGTGTCGTAACTGGAAAAAAATAAGGAGTTGCTCCCACTACTTTTTGTCCTAACGATGGGTGAATAATGGAATAACCCTAATTGAATAGAGATTCCAAGTTCGTGCTTCGTTTTAGATGAAGGGAAGGAGTTAGGAACCCTTCATCTACCTTGTCCTCAAGGATGTCCCAAATTTAGGTTTAAGGGTAAAATAGGGTTTCAGAGATAATTTGTGAAAAGGGTTTTAATATTTTTAATTAGGGGACCCACCACGGTTTTTAAGTTGTATGCCTATGTATCCTCTTATGACGAATCAGAGTCTTAATTCGTAGTTCGCAATGTTTGGTTGTATTTTTATGGATTATGGAAATATTTTGAATTAATCCTTGAACCAATTATGGGTTTAAAAATAGCAGAATCATAGACGTATTTCATAGTTAATATAAAAGATATCCATAATCCTTTTTGAAAATATCTTAAATTTAAAATTATGTTAGTATAAAAAGGGTTAGTATTTGATTGGTTAGCTATTTTAGAGTGTATGCAATTATGCAAAAATAGGTTTGAATGAGAAGAGATTTAATGCAATTTAGGAAATCAAATTTATTGTTTTAAAAAAATTTAATCAATAAATAACTATTTTCTTATTATTAATAATATGTCAAATATTAATAAAAAATTTAATAATTATTTAATAATTGTTTAATAATTATGCAAAAATTATATTTGATGCAATTTATGCTAAAAAAGAATATGTGATAATTAAATTAAAAAAATAGAAAATAAATAAATAAAAATAATTAAATAAACTAAGAAAATTAATTAATTAAGTTAAAGTGGTGTAAACATTAAGACTTGGTGGTGTTGCCGAAATTTATTTAGGCCCAAAAGAAATTCTAAGCCCAAATTACTTAGGGGTGCATTTTGTAACTAGATAGTAAAATAGGGGGGTCTAGCAAGTAAGGGCCCAAGTTCAAATATTGAACTGGGCCCAAAATGTAGGTGGGGTGTATGTTGTAATTGAATAGTAAAATAGGGTGTGTTAACTGTAAGATATTTAGGCCCAAATGTAAATTTAAACCAAAATAGGCAGGGGGTACATATTGCAGTAAAAAAAAGTAAATAAAAAAATTGAAGGTGTGAATAGAGATAAGCTTAGCCCGATATAGAAATATCTTTATCCGTTTGGATCAAGTACAAGAGGGTGCAGCGCATTATAGTGCACTGAAGAGAGCTGGGGGATTCGATTTGATCAGTGGGCCACCAGAGTTTAGCTTTGGAACGTCTAATCAGAGTATAAGGAATCGAGGGTTGCGATTGCAGTTTGACCGAGGGAGTATCGTGAGGCTCATCGCATGGGATTGTTGTTCAGCAACACAATCACGAAGCCCGTTGATAGCCACGTTTTTTGATATTGTAACATCATAGAAGGAGTATATTTTTTGTTTCCTTCCATTCCTCACTTCATTTTCATTCTTCTGTTCTCTCTCTTTTTCCCGCGTTCTCCTCGTCTTCTCCAACACAAACAACAACAACAACCTCTAAACCAAGAAAACCTACCGGCATCCACCCAAACAACCCCAACAGAACCCTTATCTCCTCCAAAACAAAATAATCAAAACCATAAAAGCTAAGTAGCTTACCTCGTCGGTTGTAAATCTTTAAGCTTTACGTTACTTCTTTGTTTGTTCGCTTCAATCTCCTTTTCCCTTTCTATTTACAAGTGCTAACGATGATGATGATGATGAAGAAAGTGTGGTGGTGATTTTAAGAACTTTAGGGTTCCCTAAGTTTATACGAAGCAGCACACACGATCGAAGCTCACGGCGAATCATCCATGACTTTCTTCTTCCCCTTCCTCTCAATTCTTTTTTTAGATTGTTCCTCCCTTTTGTTCTTAGTTTTTAGGAATTTTTAAAGGTTTAGAGATTGTTATATTAGGAAAATTTTAGTGTGATTTATGTTACTTTTTAAATTGATTGTTGATTGAGAAAAATTTGGGTTAGATTAGATTAAAATTGATTAATATTTGTTGTAAATTGATTTAGGTATTGTAAATCTCATATTTAATTATTGTGTATTTGGACGATTTTATGCTATAATCCAATCAATAAAATTGATTTTGTAATATTTGATTTTTGTTTCTTGAAGATTTGATTCGTTTCATATTGATATTGGATTCTTGCATTTTTTCATGGGCTTTACGTTGTTTTACGAAAAACAACAAAAGTGCGCCGCCGCAGACACTTTGGGGATTAAGGTTTCTTGGCCCTCAGTTAACTTGGTCAACGATTACAAAAATAAAATAATAATTATAATAATAATGATAATAATAATGATAATAATTTAAAATATAATAATTGATTTGATAATAATAAATAAACAATAATGTCCATAAAATAAAAAATAAAAATAATGATAATAGTATTTAATAAAATAATGATAATTAAATTATAATTAAAATAATATTTAAATAAGTGAGAAATCCAAAAGTCAGAAATTGACTTCTAGTCAACCCTAAAAAAGATGGACCTTCAAAAAAACTCTTAATGGGCTGTCCCAATAAAAACGTACACCCCTCCTCGCTCTTGAACCATACACAAAATGGTCTTCGTGAATGCACCCCCCCCCCCCCCCCCCCCCCCCCCCTTTTCACTCAAAAACAAAAGTAAACGGGTCATGAAAGAACAAATTGATGGGACGGTCTAAAAGGAATTGAAGCAATAAGCCCCTCAGAAAAAACACACACCCCTACTATGATATCTTAAACAGACCCCAAAAATACTTTAATGGGCCATCACGTTTTGATGCTTCATTTGAAACAATACACCCCTTTTTTAGAATTCAGGCCCCCATTATGAAATAAACTACTAATAAAAATATGACAATGCCCAAAATTCTAAATGACTAAATAAAATTAAATCCATTATTTAGAGGGGGAAATTGGGGTATGATAGCTGCCCATATTTAATCGCTCTTCAATTGAAGGGTGCGAGAATACGAAGGTCTCGCACATTCGAATCAGAGGGTTATTAAACAATGGAAGACCCCCAAAAATTGACCAAAGATTGGCTAGATAAGGATACACTGGAAAGCATACCCCATAGTATGAAGAAATAGGCAAAGATGATGATGTATCATCCTACCAGAGTTAGAGAAAAAAGTGAATTTGAACTAGATAGGATGACGTGGATAACTCGCCAATACATAGAAAAGTGATCATTGATTTTTGCGTATTTACCATAACCTAGGAGGTAAATAACACGATATTAAAGATTGATACCTTATTTATGCATTGAGACTGATGCAACAAGCTATATCGCAGTTATGGAGTAAGCAATACCAACTTAAAATTTGACTTACTAACGCTTCGAGACTAATATAGCAAGCTTATAACGTAGATTTTGTCTATTCATCACAACCTAGGGGATGAATAAAACAGAGTTGATAATCCATTGACGCGTGAAGACTAACACAATGAACTACATCTCATAAAATAGATAACTTATTGCTACTTAGAGACCAACACAACGAGTTATACCGCATTTTTTGTATATCTACTACAACCTAGGGAGTAAATGATACATGTTGAAAACATCTTACTAACATTGAGAGACTAACATAGTAAGGCATTACTAGTGTACTTATCATGACCTAGAGGATAAATACATGGACTTGATAATTCATTTCTGCTTAGAGACTAACACAATGAACTACATCTCAAAAAACAGATAACTTATTGCTGCTTAGAGACCAATGCAACGAGTTATACCGCATGTTTCGTATATCTACTACAACCTATGGAGTAAATGATACGGGTTGAAAATATCTTACTAACGCTTAGAGACTAACATAGTAAGGCATTTCTAGTGTACTTATCACGACCTAAAGGATAAATACATGGACTTGATAATTCATTTCCGCTTAGAGACTAACACAATGAACCAATATCACAGATCCTTTTTTATGCACTACCACGACCTAGGGGGTAGCTAAAACAAGTTAGAAAAAGATAACTTACAAAGGCTTAAATACTAATATAATAAGCTATATCGCAAATTTGAATATCTATCACATCCTAGGGGATATATAATGCAGATTTGAAACTTTAAAAGTGTTATGATAATCGAATCTTAGATAACTAAAACAAAGATAAGATCAAAGTTTACCGGTTGTATCTGTTCTCAACCAAGGTGTTTGTTTGTCTTGCGCAGATAAGCTAATTCACAACATGCCCTAAGAAAGTTCATAATTTAACCAAAGTAGATCTTGACAATGCCATGTACGATGTATATGCACAATGCCCTAAATTGATATGAAACACAAATATATATGCACCAAATAATTTATACATATTTTTGATATTTTCTCCTTTTAAATCGTTGGGTTTTTATAATCACCAACTTCCCAATGTTTTATGTTGCTTTTTCGTGGTATCTCCAAGTTGATTTGAATTTGTTGTATAACATGGTGAACATTGTCAGCAAGATATTTATAATTGCATCATAGGCGTGGGCGCAGGCGTGGACGCAGGTGTGTATTTTCTTTCGATGTTTTTATAACCAAAATGATTTTTAATGTTTTATCCAATGCTTTTATTTGTTTTTCCTATTCCCCAAAACAATCTCAATGCAGTATTCACAAGAAACAATTGTAGTAATTTACAAACAAGTCGAAAAAACAAAAACATGAGTGAAAAGATTGAAATGGTTATTTTATTGATAAAAATGTCTTTGAATAGGAGAGAGTATAATATGAAATTCCTAAAAAGAGGTAATTGCATAAAGTTTTAAAAAAAAATTAAAAATGGCAATGGAAACGATAATTGATACTGCTACTTCTCCAATGTCCTTTTGAAAATTCCAATCTCCTTCGCTTTGATTCAGATTATTTAGATTAATCTTTCTCCTTCGTGGTCATGGTGGGGAATTTTCGAATTGCGGTCTATTTGTTATTTTTTTTAATAAGTTCCCTAACTTTTTTCTGGATCTCCCTTCCGGGTTTTCAATCCACCCGGGATGACTTTTTTTTTGTTTATATGTCCCTATCTTTTTTCGGGATCACCCTTTAGGGTTTTCAATCCACTGGGACACCCCCTTTTGCCTAATTCGCCCATTTAGGGTTCGAACATAGCAGGCCTTTTATACACGATATTTTTTTACTACATCGGAGTTTGTCGGATGTGGCAGTTCTTCCCCATCCATTGTTGTCAGGATAAGACCTCCACTTGAGATTGTAGTTTTAACCATATATGGACCTTCGTAATTGGGTGTCCATTTACCACGTGAATCTAGGCAAAGTATCAAAATCTTCTTAAGAACCAAATCTCCTTCTTTGGACGCTCGAGGACGAACCTTCTTGTCAAATGCCTTCTTCGTCCGCTTTTGATACAATTGTTCATGGCACAGAGCTATTGTTGTAACTGGTTTTTAAATCAGAGTCGCCACCCTTAATTTATATCCTAAATGAAGGGAGTCTAAAGGAATAACCTTAAAAGTCAAAGATTCTAGATTTGGACTCGGTTCTAGACGAGGGGAAGGTGTTAGACATCCCTTATCTACCTTGTTCAAAAGGATACTAGGTTTAGAAGCGTGATTCTTAGGAAATAGGGTTTTAATGTTAATTAGGGGGACTCACCACAATTTTAATCGTATGCTTATGTATCCTCTTAGGAGGAATTAGAGTCCCATTTCGTAGTTCTCAGTGGGTTTGTGTGTTTTATGGATTACGACAAATATTTGAATTTTACGCGCGCTTAGCCTAGGTATGTGAATGGCAGAGATTTTTAGACAAAGCGGGCAGTCAATTTAAATATCATCGTCATCTTTTTTTGAAATTTGATTGTTGCATTGATTTGATTTTGAAAATAATTTATTGATGGTTAAGACATTTTTTAGAGTTTTAATTGTGAGAATACTTTAATTAAATGCATAATTAAATAAATAATTTAGTGCAATAAAAAATATATTTTGAATGAATTTTGGAAAATAATATAAGTCAATTAAAATATTAAATAATAATATAATATTATAATTATAAAAAATATAAATATATATAAAAATAAATAAATAAATGAATATATAAATAAAATTATAAAAGAAAAATAAATAAAATTAATTTCGCAGGGGGTGCAAATTATTCTAAGCTAACAAAAAGAGGGTGTTAATTGGAGGGGCCTGAATTCATGCCCAAATGCCAAGGGGGTATGTGTTTACCTGACGTAGCGAAATGGGGAGTGCAGGAAGTCATGAGCCCAAATACAGATTTTGGACTTGGCCCATTAAACCAAAGGGGTATATTTTTATTGCTAAGTAAAAAAATAATAAAAAGGGAGGGTGCAATCGGATATGGGTCGGGCCCAATGATAGGTTTGAGTGGAGTATGTGTGGATCGTATGAGGGAGAGTGTATCATAAGGCCATCGGTACGCGTGTTTTGGGTCGTATGATGGAGATCGTGCGATGGAAATTGAGGCGACGGTAACGGCTATTGGGTGGTATGCATATCAGATGTTTTGACTCAATATATTTCTTTTTACAAAATAATTCCTCACTTTTTTTATTCATCTTTTATGTGTCTCTATCCTTCCTCTCTCCCTCGCTGCACAAAACCGAAACCCTAGCTTCTTCTTCCTTCTCCCTTCTCACCATGAACAAGAGCCACACACACGGTGGCGTTCCTCACTCTCTCTAATACCGTAAATAACCACAAACCCCAATCCCCAAAATCAAACAACAACGAAAATATCTTTGAGCTAAGAAATAACCACCTTGTTGTATGATTTTTGCTCCTCTATCCTGTCCTTGATGCTTTCGCTAATCTTATCCTTTTCGTCTATTTTCCAAGTACGGAGGTGATGACGAAGATGATGATGAGCAGATAGCGTACAGTTTAGATCGGAGCAATGGAGGTTCAACTAGGATTTCAGATTTTGAAACTCTAGGTGGTGGCGAGTAAAAAATTGGCGAGGCTCTCTCTCTATTATTCTTTTATATTTTTCATCTGCCAGTGATTTTTCACCATTATTGTAATTTTCCTCCTCCCCTGTGTAACGATATCTCCTTTACTGTAATTATCTTCCTCTTTTGTCTCCGTCCTCTCCTTTGTGTACTGTCATTTTTTAGGTTTTATAGTTTTGTTAGGGTTAGTTAATTAGGAAAGAAATTAACGTGTTTGTAATTATGATTTATAGTTTTAATTTGTAATTTGATTTTTATTGAAAGTATTGATTAGTTTGATTTGTATTGATTAGCACTTTGAATGTTAATAAAAATCGTTTATATTCTGAGTTGATTTTGTTCTATACAGATCTTCATATAAAGAAACAAACGAATTGATCCGTTTCATTTTTGCGATTCAAACAGTACTCGTTTGTTGGTTTTGGGCCATACAATATCATTTGTTTTGGGCTTGGATTGAATTTGCGTTGGGCGAAATGGGTATGTACTTCTTTATTTCATAAAAACGCTTTCTTTTGTTTTGGGCTTGGGCCTAATGTGCGTTTTTTCTTTTAAATAAAAAAACACTATCTTTTTTTCTTTAATTACTAAAAGGTTTAGTAAAGGAATAATTTAGTAATAATTTGAGTAATACGCTTTTAAAGCAAAAATTAGGCCAAGATGATCTCTCTGATTGGGCTGGCCTGTTCTTGGCCAGGAGGTGAGCCGTGAAAAAGAAAGCCTTTTTCTATTAAACAGAAATCAACTTTAAATTAAGCTTTTGATATAATATTAACATTAGTATAAAAAATAATCAGTACTAATAATTAATAATTATAAGATAACCGGAATGTTATAACAAAAACAAACTTTTTAAACCGAAAAAACCAAATGGGCCACACCGTTTTGATACATTGGACCTTTAAACAAAACAACAAAAAAAAACATATTGCTTTTCACATTCTTCAAGCCCTATTCAAAAAACCTAAATGGGCCTTATTAAAAAAGTGATTTGTTCACACCTCCTTTTAAAATAAATACACCCATTTAACTTGCAATGGACCCTTTCTTAAAAACCTAATGGGAAATCAAATATTGATGGTCCATTTTAAATCAACAAACCCTTCTTCCATGCTTTATACCCCCTTAGAAAAAATCAAACAATATGATTTATTTAAAAAGGAACCCTAAATATAATATAAGGGTAGGGAAAATTTGGGGTATGACAATTGCCCCTATTTAATTAAGTTCTTATTGAATACTGCAAGAATATGCAGGTCTCGCACATTCAGATCGGAAGTTCATTAAATATTGGAAGATCCCAAAATTTGTCCAAAAGATTACAGGGCTAAGTTGTACAGCATTCCCATAAGTACGAAGAATAGGCGTAAATGATGATGTATCATCTTTCAGCATTTGAACCCAAGTTAATTTGACTTAGACATGACGACGCGGAGTCTTTCCAGTATCTAAAAGAGATTGTAGAATTTTGTGTATTTACCATGACCTAGGAGGTAAATGATACAAGTTTGAAAAGTTGGCTTACTAATGCTTGAAGACTAATATAGCAAGTTTTGATTTGATTTTGTTTATTCATGGCAGCCTAGGGGATATATAAAACAAAGTTGGATGACGCAATGCTGCATGGAGACCGATGCAAAGAGTTATATAGCTGGAAAAACTGATAACAACATTGCCGCATAGAGACTGATGCTATGAGTTAGATCGAGGAAGAGACTTTGATGATGATGTTGTTTCCTGGTTACTGACGTAATAGAAATGGTTTGATAATAACATTGATTCATGGAGGCTGACACAATGAACTAGATCATGAAGAAAGAACATATTGCTGCATGGAGACTGACACAACGGGTTCGAGTTTGATAACAACATTGCTGCATGGAGACTGACACTATAAGTTAAATATGGGAAACTTTACACATTGTCGCATGGAGACTAACACAATGGATGGGATTGTTGGCTTTGCAAAATTTTCTCCCGGAGTCTGACATAATGAGCTAAGATCGCAAACCAAATTACTGTGTCGAGACTGACACAATAAGTTAAATATAGAAAATTTTAAACATTGTCGCATAGAGACTGACACAATGGGTGGAATTGCTGACTTCACAATATTGTTGCCTGGACTCTGACACAATGAGCTAACATCACAAAGAAAGAACATATTGTTGTGTGGAGACCGACACAATATGTGAAATATAGAAAATTTCACACATTGTAGCACAGAGACTGATACAATGGGTGGAATTGTTGACTTCGCAACATTGTTTCCTGGAGTCTGACACAACGAGCTACATCGCAAACAAAGAAAATATTATTGTGTGTAGACTGACACAATAAGTTAAATACAAAAAATTCACACATTATCGCATAAAGACTAACACAATGGGTGGAATTGATGATTTTGCAACATTGTTGCTTGGGGTCTGACACAATGAGCTAGATCGCGGAGAAAGAACATATTGTCGCATGGAGACTGACACAGTAAGTTAAATATAAAAAGTTCACAGGTTGTCGCATAGAGAGTGACCCAATAAGTTAAATATAAAAAATCCACACATTGTCGCATAGATACTGACACAATTGGTGGAATTGCTGATTTCACAACATTGATGCCTGGGTTCTGACACAATGAGCTAGATCATGAAGAAAGAACATATTGATGCATGGAGACTGACACAATAAGGTAAATATGGAGGAAGTTGTTTTGATGATCCAAGTCTCAGATAACTAAATCAGGGATGAGGCCGGATTTTTGCCGGTTGTATCTATTTTTAACCAAGGTAATAATTTGATGGAGATCCCAAAGATATTGGTTTTTCCTAAAGCATGTTTTGAGAAATGCCATGTGTGATGTATGTGCATGATGTCTTAAATCAGTATAGAAACCCATAGTGTATATGCAATGAGTTTGTATGCCCCAAGTATTTTGAAATTTTTTTTGATAATTTTCCTTCTTAAACCATCGGGTTCTTGTAGTCACCAACTTCCCAACATTGTTTGTTGCCAATTATTGTATTTCCAAGTTGATTTGAATTTGGAGAAAAGTGTCAGCAATATTTTGACGTCTATATCTTAGGTGCAGGTGTAGGTATGAACGTAGATGTGGATGTTGGCGTGGACGTTGACATAGTCGTAGACGTAGGCATGGGCATAGAAATAGGCATAGATCTTCTTTTGATATTCTTCTAACCAGAATAAACTTTGATGATTTATCAAATGTTCTTTGGTGTTTCTGCATGTTAGATGCTCCAAATGTTGTGAATGATCTTGAGATTTTTATATGGTTATGTGTACGTCATGCTTGATGTGAAGCTTTTCAACGGGAAATCTACTGCCGATATTTCAAAGGATGCTCCAAATGTTGTGAATGATCTTGATATTTTGATATGGTTATGTGTACGTCGTGCATGATGTGAAGCTTTTCGACGGGAAATCTACTGTTGAGTTTCGATTGAGAATTACCTACTGTCGAGGTCTTCTGGAAAATAAATTTCTAACATTATCCATGGGAATCCACTACCAAGATTTTGTCGAGCAAATACCTTCTGCCGAGGTCTTCTAGAAAACCAACTATCGTGATAAACCAGGGGAATCTACTGTCAAGATTCAAATGTGATCCACATTTTTCCAAGGTCTTCTGGATAATCAACTGTGTGATCAACCAGGGGAATCTACTACTGAGATTCAATTGTGAGCTACCTTCTATCAAGGTCTTTTAGATAATCAAATGTCGTGATCAACCAGGGGAATATATTGTCGAGATTCAATTATGAGCTACCTTCTGCCGAGGTCTACTGGATAATCAACCGTCATGATCAACCAAGGTAATCTACTGTCGAGATTCAATTGAAATACCTTCTGCCGAGGTTCAATATAGAATTACCTTTTGTCGAGGTCTTCTGGATAATCATCTGTCGAGATTAATCAGGGGAATCTTCTGCCAAGATTTAACATAGAATTACCTTCTGCCGAGGTCTTCTGGATAGTCATATACCGAGATTAACTAGGGAAATCTTCAGCTGAGATTCAATGTAGAATTAGGTAGCTTGATTGACAATGATGTTTGTCTTTGCGTAAAACAAGGTTTTATGCTATGCGTGTAAATTTGATTGATGCATTAAAATGTAATGATTGATTGATGTGTGTAATGAGTGACTTGGATATTTGTAAATGAATGTTGGGCTTTGAAATGCGAATGCATAATTGGGATTTTTGAGATATGCTTGACCCATACTTTCGGATATTGTTAGATTGAAGAGATGATAAGTATAGCTTGATTCTGGATCGAGGAGCCCTAATGCATGATTTATGCAGCCTTACACTTTATGATTATGACTCAAATGTTTTTTTAATGGTGCCTTGTGGTGGGTCATAGATAATTAAAGCATAGAGGTTTGCCTATGCAACAAGGTTGCTTGTCACATGATGGTTAAATGTTATGCTATCATGATTTCTCGATACTCGATTTGAACTTGAAGATTGCTGATGCAGGAGAAAGATCCACTGGAGGTTATGAAAGTACACGGAGAGCTTTCCCTTATGTTGAATGTCTTTTCTTAATTTGTTGGTAGGGTCTTAGAGGAGATTCTCATTGATATGACTTTGGAAACAGTTTGATCATAATATGAATGACCCCACTATTTTGTACTATGCCCCTGATTAAAAGATTCTGGAAAATGTTTGGCTATGATGAACCATTTTGAATCAACTCCTTTTAATCGATCCTCGCAATGGTTTGCCCCACCATTTGAATTCTGAAAGAGGTTCCCCTTAATCTCCTGGATCTGGAGGAAGTACCCTCAGAAAGAACTTAAACCTCACCATGAACTTTACATAGATTTCCCCAAGTATTCGAAACTCGAAAAGTTTGTACTTGAAGTTACTTGAAGGGGAATTCGGACCCTACGTGATGTAGGATGAACTTGGTATGTACTGCCCCAACATTTAAATCTTGGAAGGTTGCCCCTTATTACCAAGGCCTTGAGAGGTTTGTAAAAATAAGGAAACCGAGTCATATCTCGTTGTGATATGACTTGATTAAGGAATTCTCCATCGAAAGGTATGCCCCTAATTGAACAGTTCATTGAATTGAATCTCGGAATGATCACCCTTTGTCAATAGTATCTTCATGTGGTATACCCTTACAATCATTAGTATTTTCCCCTGTTTAATGGGGTCCTATTAGATGTTTTTCCCCTAGTTAGAAGCTTCTTGGAAATGTTTCCTTTAATCAGACCTTCTTTTGAAATCTCCTTGATGCTAAGTATTGATTCGTAGATAAAATTGTACACTTTGGAAAACTAATTTTGTTTGATGCACATGCAAGTTCTTGAAATAGAAATTGATTATTTGAAAATAAATGGAAGATTAGAAGATAAATATTTAAAGAAGAGAAGTAGTTAGAAATAATTTTAATAAACATAGGAGTCAGTTTAACATAAATCTTGCTGAGTATGCTTTCATAGTGAACCGAGCTTCAATTAGGACTTTTGAAGGTTTTAACGTGGCCATGGTTCATGGTTTTAGAAACAAAAGATATAAGGCTCAAAATTTATTTAGCCCACACCATTCTCCTTGATGTTCTTCAATCCTAAGTTCAACTAATCCAACAGATGCGTTTAATCCCCAAGAGAAATTTTGTAACCGCGTAGGTGATGAGAAGCATATATAAAGATCCAAGTGCTGATGAAAAGAATTGGTAAGATCCTAAGCCTTGATAATATCCAAGTGTTGATAAGATCCAATCATTGATGAGAAGCCTTGATGATTTTTTTTTTATCCACTGGGATGCCCTAACTTTTTCCTAAGTTAAGTTTTGATTTGATTTGAATTAGCGGGATTTTTTAATTTCTTTTTTTTTTTGCTTTTGATTTTGAAAATTTGTGACTGCCACGCTGATTATTGTAAATTGCGTCTTCATTGTTTCTTTGATCTTGATTGATGTACTGAGAAAGAAAGACGTTATCGATTTTGTATTTGTTGATTCATCAATCTTGGATGATGAACGCGAGGAAAAGGACGCACTCAAACCTTTTTTTAGATCGTTTCCTCAATGATGTATCGAGGAAAGAGATATGCTTGAACCTTTTATATAGATAAATCAATTCTCTTGAGAATAGAATGCACCACTGAATTAATTGAAAGACCACCCTGCCCCTGGTTAAAATTAAGGGTTTTTATTTTATTTTTAGAAAATAGAACAAAACTCCAACTTCTAGCTTGAGGGGGTTAACTACGAATTAACTCCTTATTTCTCCACTGTTTAGGAATTGAAACAATGCCTTACATCGTCAGCTAAGTCTTACTATTAAAATACATACGTAAGTAGAATTCAATTATTTTGTATTTTCATCATTCTCTATCAAAGTTTCTTAAAATTATGCAACTGAAGATATAAAAGAAGAACAGAAAGTCATTGATTATTTGTGGAATGGATCAATTTCAAAAATATGCATGCTTACTTTATTAGAATTACTTGACCAAATAGTACAAAGTTTATAACAAATAACAATTAGAAAGAAAGAAATTACAATTTGAAATGATAAAGGCTTAATGATCAAGATATAAGCCCTCTTGTTGATCCACTGACTTTAGGGGATCCTTCTTAGTCTTTAGATTTTTCAAAGAAAGGGCGACCATTCACCAATGAGACCCCTTCTTCAAAAGTCAAATGCTTATTGTCGATTGAGTCTTGGACCTTATGTTTGAAAACCCAACATTTTTCTATAATATGCCCCAGGGAATTGGCATGATACTCACACCTAACATTTGCATCATACCTAGGCGGGTGTGCCCCACTCAGAGGATTCAATGACTTCTGCTCTACTAAAGATGCCTTGAGTAAATGTTGTAGCAACTGAATGTATGGTATGGGAAGTGGATCAAATATCCTAGGTGATAGCTTTTATCTTTTCCTTTTTTGGGCATATTTCTTATGTTGATAAGGTTTGTTGTAGTCATTGTTAAGGAGGTGGAATTTCCCAAAGTGGTGGCATCTATGAAGTTGAATAGGCATGTGGCTGGGATGACGAAGGGTTACCTTCACTTCTCAGTAATAATTGCATGATCAAGTTTATTTGAGTCTTCAACTGGTGGACCTCATCCTTGAACATCTCTTGATCTCTTTTGAGTTCCTCAATGGCTTCTTGGGACTTGCTTTGAGGTTGTTTGTGAGTATCCAGAATCTAGCTAGCTGGATCACAGTTGGATAAGGGTGGAAGTGTAAATGATATGAACTTTGTTGAAATGGGTGAAAGTTAAAATGTATGAAGATGCTTGTGTATGCAAAAACATTTTTTGCATTTAGGTATGCCAAAAAATTTCATGGATATGCAATGTGACATAGACGTAGTATGATGGTAGACATAGGGGTACCATATACAAGTTTGATGATGATATCCTACTTTAACTCAAAAGTTGAGACAAGAATGGATTACTTTAGTATTATGGCTAATGAAATATGATGAGGAGTCCCTTACAGGATATGGATTACGACATAGGCGGAAGCCCTGCGGGCTAGAGATAGTAGTGGATAGAAAGATAACCCTTGCTGGTTTAAAGAGTAGTGGGTTTTGTGAAATGTATCCTTAGAAGGTATATTCCTAGCCTTGGCCTACGGATATTCTACCATCCCATAAAGGTGATTTTCTTAAGGGTGTCATGAATAACACTAGAGGTAAATGCACAAGGGCTTCCCTTAAGTGCAGTCTCTTTACAGAGCGAAACTTTCGTCTCTAGGTCAGGCAAGGTCTCATCATGAGCGTTTGGTTTAAAGGTCGTACAAAGAGTCATAAGTGTCGTTCCAAAGTCCTACTTCCCAAGAGGATGTCTCTTGAGAGGTATTCCTTTTGCAGAACTCCACCGACTCTAGGCGAAGTCGTCGCATAAACTCATGCGGTTGATGTAACCCCTTGGCTAATAGACGAACCTTCTTTCTAAGGGTTATGAGAATAATTTTGCAGAATTTAAATCCCTCCATAAATGAATAAATGTAATAAATAATAAAAAAGATAACCAAGAAATAAATATATGGTTAAATAATAAATAATAAAAACCCCAAAAATAAGAAAAACCCTAAAACAAAAAGACAAGGCTTCTAAACCTAGGGCTGAGTCCCCAGCAGAGTCGCCAGCTGTTGCAACTGGTTTTTAAATTAGAGTCGCCACTCTTAATTGTTATCGTAAAGAAAGGGAGTCTAAAAGAATAACCCTAAAAGTCAGACATTCTATATTTGGACTCGGTTCTAGACGAGGGGAAGGTGTTTGGCACCCTTATCTACCTTGTTCACAAGGATACTAGGTTTAGAAGCGCGATTCTTAGGAAATAGGGGTTTAATGTTAATTAGGGGGACTCTCCACGATTTTAATCGTATGCCTATGTATCCTCTTAGGAGGAATCAGAGTAACATTTTGTAGTTCGATGTGGGTTTGTGTTTTATATGGATTACGACAAATATTCAAATTTTCCACGCGTTTAGCCTAGGTATGTGAATGGAAGAGATTTTTAGACAAAGCGGGCAGTCAATTTAAATATCATCTTAACCTTTTTCTGAAATTTGATTGTTGCATTGATTTGATTTTGAAAATAATTTATTTTTGGTTAAGTCATTTTTTAGAGTTTTAATTGTGAAAATAGTTTAATTAAATGCATAATTAAATAAATAATTTAATGCAATAAAAATATATTTTGAATGAATTTTGGAAAATAATATAAGTCAATTATAATAATAAATAATAATATAATATTATAATTATAAAAAATATAAATATATAAATATAAATAAAAAAATAAGTAAATAAATATTTTAATAAAATTATAAATGAATATATAAATAAAATTATAAAAAAAATTAAAAAATATAATTTCGCAAGGGGTGAAAATTATTTTAAGCTAGCAAAAAAAAGGGTGTTAATAGGAGAGGCCTGAATTCAGATATTAAATTCAGGCCCAAAAGCCAAGGAGGTGAGTTTTTACCTTATGTAGCAAAATGGAGAGTGCAGGAAGTCATGGGTCCAAGTCCAAATTTTGGACATGGCCCATTAAACCAAAGGGGTATTTTTTATTGCTAGGTAAAAAAATAATAAAAAGGGAGGGTGCAATCGGATATGGATCGGGCCCAATGATAGGTTTGAGTGGAGTGTGTATGGACAGTATAAGAGAGAGTGCATCATAAGGCCATGGGTACGCGTGTTTTGGGTCGTATGATAGAGATCGTGCAATGGAAATTGAGGCACGCGGTAAGGGCTACGGGGTGGCATGCATATCAGATTTTTTGACTCAATATATTTCTTTTTACAAAATAATTCCTCATTTTTTGTTATTCATCTTCTCCGCGTCTCTATCCTTCCTCTCTCCCTCACCGCATAACACCGAAACCCTAGCTTCTTCTTCCTTCCACCTTCTCACCATGAACAGTAGCCACACACACGGTGGCGCTCCTCACTCTCTCTGATACCGTAAATAAACACAAACCCCAACCCCCACAATCAAACAACAACTAAAATATCTTTGAGCTAAGCAATAACCACCTTGCTGTATGATTTTTGCTCCTTTGTACTGTTCTTGATTCTTTCTCTAATCCTATCCTTTTCGTTTGTTTTCCAGGTATGCAGATGACAACGAAGATGGTGATGAGAAGACGGCGACGCGGTTGATATCTGAGCAATAGTGGCTCAACTAGAGTTTCAGATTTTGAAACCCTAGGTGGTGGCGGGTAAAAAATTGGCGAGGCCCTCTCTCTATTCTTCTTTTGTATTTTTCTTCTATCAATGATTTTTCTCCAGTACTATAATCGTCCTCCCCCCTTGTGTAACGATCTCTCCTTTACTTTAATTATCTTCCTTCTCTGTCTTTGTCCTCTCCTTTGTGTACTTTCATTTTTTTAGGTTTTATAGTTTTGTTAGGGTTAGAAAATTAGGAAAGAAATTAAGGTGTTTGTAATTCTGATTTATAGTTTTAATTTGTAATTTGATTTTCATTGAATTTATTGATTCGTTTGATTTGTATTGATTAGCACTTTGAATGTTAATAAATGTAAGTGTTTGTTGGCAGCAATTTTGGTTAAACAATGCTTTGATAATGTTTTGCTAAATGTCTTGACATTAGGAGAAAATTGTTTTGAATGATGTCAAAGCAGATGTCGTGACATCTACCTCCTGGGCTGAATGCAACTCACATCAGTTTATGTTTTTTGTTTCCTGTTTTCATGCGTGCCATAATTCCGGATTTGTGACTCATAGGGTGCGAAAAATATGGAGGAATATTTTTCTATTTGAATTATCCTCATGGATTATATATTGGCCTACTTTCATCGAAATATTCAAAAGATTGGAATATTTGTTTTTCAGCCCAAGCCCACTGTTGCGCCGTTATAAGGACTTTCTTCCTTATTCATTAAACTGCAACTTTTGAAGAAGAATACTTTCTTTCTGTTTTATAAGTCTAAGTATTTTAATTGTCATACACTCTATTATTTATTTAATACTTGAGTTGTTAATTATGTATCATTCATAAGCTTTTAAGCATTGAATGATTGAAGTCTTTAAAACTTGTTATTTTAGTTGTTCTTCATTGTAAGTGATTGAATGGATTTGAGGAGGGCCTCATACCTAGGTGTGTCTTAGGTAGAAGTATAGCACGGGTAGTGATTAAGTGATTAGATCGTAAACTGGTGGTTTACCGAGGGTCTATGAATTGATACTATTTAGTGGACTTCTCCCTGGCTTGGTAGCCCTCAGAGTAGGTGTTATTGTACACTGAACTGGGTTAACAATACCTTGTGTTTTTAATGTTTTTAGTTTTGTTTTATTTTACATCATTCTCAGATCTTTGTGTCGTGACATCTCCTTCGATATATCATATCTGATACAAGAATTTCAATTGGTATCAGAGCAGGCATCCTGCTCTATATATGGGTGAGATCCAAGGAAGATACTTTCTGGTACTATGGACAAGGAAGGAGGATTTATGAACATACCACCCATTATGGATGGAAGTAATTATTACTATTGGAAACCATGTATGGTGGCCTTCTTAAAGTCTCTGGGCAACGGAGCTTGGAAAGCTGTTTTAAAAGGATGGAAACACCCTGTCAAATTGGGAGAAAATGGAGAACCTACTTTTGAGTTAAAACCAGAAGAAGATTGGTCTAAAGAAGAAGATGAAATTTCTCTTGGAAATTCTAAAGCCTTGAATGCTATATTAAATGGAATTGACAAGAACATTTTCAGATTAGTGAACACATGTGAAGTAGCTAAAGATGCATGGTGAAATCTTTAATCTACCCATGAAGGCACATCCAAAATTAAGATGTCAAGACTTTAGTTGCTCACCACAAAATTTGTGAATTTGAGAATGAAGGATGATGAAAGTATTAATGACTTCCATATGAACATTATTGAAATTGCTAATGCATCCAGTGCTTTAGGAGAGAAAATACCTGAAGAAAAATTGGTGAGAAAGATGCTCAGGTCTCTTCACAAGAGATTTGATATGAAAGTGACTGCTATAGAAGAAGCCTAAGACATTGACAAAATGAAAGTGGATGAACTTGTTGGATCTCTTATGACATTTGAATTAAGCATCAATGAAATATTTGAAAAGAAGTACAAAAGCATAGCCTTTGTATCAAATACTGAAGATGAAGAGGAGGACTATGATCTGGATACAGATGAAGCAATATCAAATGCCTTAGCTATGCTTGGAAGACAGTTTCACAAAGTGATAAAAATAATGGATAGGAACCAAAGATCAAATGTCAAGAACATCTCATTTGACATCCATAAGTCAAATGAGTTTGGAAGAAAAAGGGTTGAAGAAAAATCCACTCAAGGGAAAGGAATACAATGTCATGAATGTGAAGTCATTGGTCACATTAGAGCCGAATGTCCTACATATCTTAAGAAACATAAGAAAAATATATCTGTTACTTGGTCTGAAGAGGACTCAGAAAGTATTCTTGAAGAATCTGCCAAGTATGTTAAAGCATTGACAGGAAAATATGTATCTGATGAAGAGTCTAGTGATGGGGAACTAAACTTTGATGAGTTAGCTGCCTCATACAAAGAATTATGTCTTAGAAGTGCAGAAGTGTGCCTAGAAGGGGAGAAATAGAAATCCCTCATAACTTAGATGGTGGCGAAAAGGGAAGAGCATCTAAAAACTAATTCAAATCTGGAAAGTGAAGTGACTTCTTTGAATTCAAACCTTGATAGAATGGTCAAATCTGTCATGATGTTGAATAATGGGTCTGACACATTAGATGAAATTCTTCAAGCAGGAAGAGTGATAGGAGACAAGAGTGGTCCAGGGTTTAATGAGTAAAAGGAACCAAATTCAGAAGAACCTTCATTAGAGTCTAAACCAAGGATTTCAAATCAAATGTCTAAATATCATAGTAAGAAAGGACATCATGGCAAGAAAAATTTTAATCACTTTAGAGGGAACTCCCAGCCTTGGAGATGTCATCATTGTGGAAAGCTTGGTCATATAAGGCCTTTCTATTTCAAGTTGTATAGATATCCTAAAACTACTCTTCTTCCCAAAACTGATCAAATTCCCCAAAATAGAAAAAAGAAGAAACAGTGGGTTCCCAAGTCTAATGTTGCTAGTTTCATAGCCCATACCTCTCTCAGAGTATCAACCAAAGATGACTGGTACATTGATAGTGGTTGTTCTAAACACATGACAGGTGTCAAGAATCTATTGACATATGTCAAATCTCATTCCACCAATTATGTAACTTTTGGTGATGGAGCCAAAGGTGAAATCAAAGGATTTGGCAAGCTGGAATGTTCAGGAGTCCCTAAGCTTGATGATACGTTACTTGTTAAAGGGTTAACAACTAACCTGATAAGTATAATCCAATTGTGTGATCAAGGATTCAAAGTTAAATTCACCAAGGAAGAATGTCTTGTTTGCAATGAAAAGAATAAAGTTATTATGAAAGGAATCAGATCTAAAGACAAATGTTATTTATGGGTTCCTCAAGAGGTGAACTTCTCCTCAACATGTGTTATAGCCAAAGAAAATGAAGTTAAGCTATGGCATCAAAAATTGGGACACTTGCATCTTAAATGAATGAAAAGAATTATATTTGAAGAAGTTGTGAGAGGGATTCCTAAGCTCAAGATAGAAGAAGGAAGAGTATGTTGTGACTACCAGATTGGAAAGCAAACTAAGATGTCACATCAGAAGATCCAAAATCCTACTACATCAAAAGTTTTGGAACTTATTCACATGGACTTGATGGGACCTATGTAGGTTGAAAGTCTTTGTGGAAAGAATTATGCCTATGTGGTTGTAGATGACTTCTCTAGGTGCACATGGATAAGTTTTATTAGAGAAAAATCAGAAACGTTTGAAGTGTTTAAAGATCTCTGTCATAAACTTCAAAGGGAAAAAGATAGTCATGTCATAAAAATCAGAATTGATCATGGAAAGGAATTTAAGAACAACAAGTTTGCTAATTTTTGCTCTTCTGAAGGAATCAGACATGAATTTTCCTCTCCCATTACTCCTCATCAAAATGGGATTGTGGAATGCAAAAAAAGAATCCTTCAAGAATCTTCCAGAGCTATGATTCATGCTAAGAAGTTACCCTACCACTTTTGGGCTGAAGCTATGAATACTGCGTGATATATCCATAACAGAGTCACTCTAAGGAAAGGCACCTCAGCCACATTATATGAAATATGGAAGGGAAGAGAACCTACGTTCAAATACTTTCATGTTTTTGGAAGTAAATGTTACATCTTAGCAGACCGGGAATAGAGAAGGAAGATGGATCCCAAGAGTGATGAAGGAATATTCTTGGGTTACTCTACAAATAGAAGAGCTTACAGAGTCTTTAACTTCAGAACCAAGGTTATGATGGAATCCATAAATGTTATTATTTATGATAGAGGATGGAATGATGAATATGTCTTAGAAGGTGGTGCAACATATTTGTCTGATATTCCAACATAATCAAATGACAGAAGTATTGATTCTAATCCACCTCAAGAAGATCCTGAGCCTAGTCATCTCAATAAAGGTCCTTCAATTAGAACATAGAGAGATCATCCCAAGAAGCTCATCATAAGAGATCTAAATAAAGGAGTTACTACCAGATCAAGAAAAGGGATATCAAACTCTTGCTTTGTGTCAAAAATTGAGCCTAAGAATGTCAAAGAGGCCCTAACTGATGAGTTCTGGATTAATGCCATGCATGAAGAGCTAGAACAATTCACTAGAAATGAAGTTCAGGATCTAGTTCCAAGACCTGAAGGGACAAATGTGATTGGCACTAAATGGGTATACAAGAATAAATCTGATGAAAAAGGGGTGGTCACTAGAAATAAGGAAAGGTTAGTTGCACAAGGATACACTCAAATTAAAGGAGTTGACTTTGATGAAACATTTGATCCTGTAGCCAGACTTGAATTAATCAGACTACTCTTGGGAATTGCATGCATACTGAAATTTAAATTGTTTCAAATGGATGTAAAAAGTGAATTTCTTAAATGGCTATCTAAATGAAGACGTTTATATGGAACAACCGAAGGGATTTGTTGATGCAAGTTTTCCTAAACATGTGTACAAACTAAAGAAAGCTTTGTATGGATTAAAGCAGGCTCCAAGAGCTTGGTATGAGAGATTGACATAATTTCTTGGTGAGAATGGATATAGGAAAGGTGGCATAGACAAAACTCTTTTTGTCTAGGAAGAAGAAGGGAAGATCATGATTGCAAAAATTTATTTTAATGATATTGTCATTGGTGGGATGTCAAATGAGATGGTTCAACATTTTGTCAAGCAAATGCAGTCATAATTTGAGATGAGCCTTGTTGGTGAATTAACCTATTTTCTTGGCCTGAAAGTTAAACAAATGGAAGATTCCATATTCATATCTCAGAGCAAGTATTATAATAACATAGTAAAGAAATTTGGGATGGAAAATGCCAGTCACAAAAGAACTCCTGCCCCCACACATCTGAATTTGTCCAAAGATGAAAAAGGAGTAAGTGTGGATCATAGTCTTTACAGAAGTTTGATAGGCAGCCTTCTATATTTCACAGCTAGCAGACCTGGCATTGCCTTTTTTATAGGGGTGTGTGCTAGATATCAAGCTGATACTAAATTTAGTCATGCCAACCATGTGAAGAGAATTCTTAAATATGTGAATGGGATAAGTGACTATGGTATGTTATACTCTCATGGATCTAGTTCTTCCATAATTGGTTATTGTGATGCTGATTGGGTAGGAAGTGCTGATGATAGAAAAAGTACATCAGGAGGATTCTTCTTTTTGTTAAATAATCTCATATCTTGGTTTAGTAAGAAGCAAAATTGTGTGTCTTTGTCCATTGTTGAGGCTTTTATATTGCTGCAGGCAGCAGTTGTTCTCAATTGGTTTGGATGAAACAAATGTTAATAGAATATAATGTCAAACAAGATTTCACGACAAAATTCTGTGATAATCTATGTGCCATAAACATATCAAAATATCCTATTAAACACAGTAGGACCAAACATATTGGTATGTATCATCACTTCATAAGAGATTTTGTTGAAGAAAAGATTGTTGCCTTAGAACATGTAGCCGCTGAATTGCAACTGGCTGACATTTTCACTAAGGCTTTGGATGCTAATCTGTTTGAGAACTTAAGAGGAAAATCGGGGATTTTCCTATATGAGGGTTTGTAACAATTAAAGGCGTGTTGGAATATTATTAAAGTGATATTGTATTATTTATGTTTCCAACAAATCAAATTTCGAAAGGGATCATTACAGGACTGTCTCAAATTATTTTCCACATGCTACGAAATCACATCTTTCTACTTTCACAAATTCTTCATTCTACTCTATAGAAAAAGAACCCTTGTCATTCTTCATCTCTTTGCTAAAAAATATTCAAAGATGTCTCAATAACATACATCGTCTTCCTCAAAATCTATCAACCTCCCTGAGAAACTCTCTCTTGACAGAGTAGTTAACGTTACTCCTCTGACAACTATTCCACCTCTTGAGAAGAAGGTCAAGAAACCCAGATCATCACCTACAAAGAAATCCAAAGACAATAAAGGTAATAGTTATACTGCTACTGATGATAGGACATAAGAAGAGATTGTCAATGTTGATAGAAGCATTAGACGGCTAGTAGATAGAATGTTGAATGAAGGTTTTTGTTGTGCCTGGAATTTCTTCGCCTCTTGCTCGTATACCTGCTCCAGCTGACAAAAGAAATGACCCTAAAAGTGCTACTGAATCATCCATCTCTAAGAAAGACACTGCTAAAAGCAAACTTGATAAGCTTGCTGCTTCTACTCTGAAGGAAGTGGAAGAGGATGTTGAACAAGATGTTGAGAAGAACACCCCTGCTAAGGAAGATGCTTCTGGATCCAAAGCTGTAGAAAATCAAAATGTTGAGAATGTGGTTAATGTAGATGAGTTGTCTGACAATGAGCTCATTACTAATGTGGTTCCTGGAATTGCAAAAAGGCTTAAATCTAGGAAAGTGAAGGATGTAAGTGTCACACCCCTGCCAAGACTTCCAAGAAGAAAACCATGTATGGTCCCCCAAAACCTAGAAGTAAAGTGGTTCCTCCCTCTAGAAAAAGAAAAACTAGACCTGATAGCTCCATAGATGATGATGATGATGATGTAAAGAGATCTAAAAGTAAGAAGAAAGTTGTATTAGTTGAAGAAGCTGACTCTGACTATGATGTCGAGTAAGATGTCCAGGACATCTCTCCTATCAAAAATTCTGCAAGCAAGAAGCTTTTTGTTAGGGTACCTGATGCCCCTCTTGACAACATTTCCTTCCATTCTATTGGGAATGCTGAAAAGTGGAAGTATGTATTTCAAAGAAGAATTTCCCTTGAAAGAGAATTGGGAGCTTGTGCTCTGGAAAGCAAAGAAATCATGGAGCTGATATCTTATGTTGGATTGATGAAAACTATTACTAGGTTTGCCAAATGCTATGAGACTCATGTTAAGGAATTTATTGTTAATATTCCTATTGACTGTGCTAATCATAAAAGTAAGGAGTATAGAAAGGTGTATGTTAGAGGTAGGTGTGTGGAAATTTCCCCTCCTATCATAAATTGATTTCTGGATAAGTTTGAAGATGACTATTATGAGCTGGAAGTAACAGATAATCAAGTGTGCAGAGCCATCACTGCTAACCAAGTGAGTGAGTGGCCCATGAAGAATAAACTTCTTGTTAGCAAGCTAAGTGTGAAATATGCTATTTTGCATAGAATTGGAGTTGCTAAATGGGTTCCTACTAATCATACTTTAACCTTCACTACTGGCTTAGGAAAGTTTACGTATGTTGTTGGAAACAAGAAATCGTTTGATTATGGTACTTATATCTTTGATCAGACTATTAAGCATGTAGGAACATGTTCCATTAAGATGCATATTGCCTTTCCTTCCCTTATCTGTGGAATTATTCTTAATCAGCATCCTGGAATTCTAAGTGGTAATGATGTAGTGTGCAAGAGGGAGTCTGGTTTTACCCTTCACTTCAAGCTTTTTTCAGGAAAACATGTCCCAGACATTGTTTTCACATCTATATCTTCTAAAAACAAGACCTCCACCAAGGATGACATGATCACTGAATTATGGGAAGCATGCAAATAATTAGATGATGTGATCAGAGTTAGCTCATCAAGAAAGCTAACTTTTGAAAAGATGATCTAGGAGCTGCAAAAGGACAACAACTTTGATGATAGAGTGAGCTTCGAAGAATAAGATTCTAGTGAGGAAGGAATTTTTTGCTCTGCCAAGTCTACTGGTCTTGAAAACAGTTAGACTATTTGCTGTTTATTTATTTGACCCCTTATTTACTTTTTGGCACTTGTATGTGCTGGAATTTTGAATTCTATGGTCTGTACCTATATTATTGATGCACTTTTGACTGCATCCTTCTATTTGGCATATTATGACTAAAAAGGGTGAGAGAAACTAACCACTGACTGACCACTGATTGAGGGGGAGCATAATACTTGAGGGGGAGCCTCATGTCTCAAAAGATGTTATGTCATCTTCCTTTTCTAACAGCTAACTTCTAACTGGGTTTTTTTGTTTGCTTGCTTTGCTTATGAAGCAGCTCTGATAATGTGCTCAAATAATGTTTTAGCCAAAATTTGCCAAAGGGGGAGTTTGTAAGTGTTTGTTGGAAGCAATTTTGGAAAAACAATGCTTTGATAATGTTTTTCGAAATGTCTTGACATTAGAAGTAAACTGTTTTGAATGATGTCAAAGCAGATGTCTTGACATCTTCCTCCTGAGTTGAACGCAACTCACATCAGTTTAAGTTTTCTGTCATGCGTGCCATAATTAAGGATTTGTGACTCATAGGCTGCGAAAAATATGGAGGGATAATTTTATATTTGAATTATCCTTATGGATTATATATTGGCTTTCTTTCATGGAAATATTCAAAAGATTGGCATATTTGTTTTTCATCCCAAGCCCACAGTTGCGCCTTTATAAGGACTTTCTTCCTTATTCATTAAACTGCAACTTTTGAAGAAGAATATTTTCTTTCTGTTTTAGAAGTCTAAGTCTTTTAATTTTCATACACTATAGTATTTATTTAATACTTGAGTTGTTATTTTGAGTTGTTAATTATGGATCATTCATAATCTTATAAGCATTGAATGGTTGAAGTCTTTAAAACTTGTTATTTCAGTTGTTCTTCACTGTAAGTGATTGAAGGGATTTGAGGAGGGCCTCATACCTAGGTGTGTCTTAGGTAGAACCATAGAACGGGTAGTGATTAAGTTATTAGATTGTAAACTGGTGGTTTACTTAGGGTCTATGAATTGATACTATTTAGTGGACGTGTCCCTGACTTTGTAGCCCCATAGTAGGTGTTGTTGTACACTGAACTGGGTTAACAATCCCTTGTGTTTTTACTGTTTTTACTTTTGTTGCATTTTACATTATTCTCGGATCTTTGTGTCATGACATCTCCTTCGACATCTCAGATCTGATACCATAATTTCAATAAAAACGTTTATGCTTTGAGTTGATTTTGTTTTGTGAAGATCTTCGTATAAGGAAACAAAAGAATTGATCCGTTTCTATTTTGGGATTCAAACAGTACCCGTTTGTTGGTTTTGGGACATACAGTATCATTTGTTTTGGGCTTGGATTGAATTTGGGTTGGGCGAAATGGGTATGTACTTCCCTTTTTCATAAAAAACGCTTTCTTTGGTTTTGGGCTTGGGCCTGATGTGCATTTTTTATTTTAAAACAAATACACCCCCTTCACTTGCAATGGACCCTTTCTTAAAAACCTAATGGACCATAAGATATTGATGGTCCATTTTAAATCAACAAACTCATCTTTCATGCTTTATACCCCTGTAGAAACAAAAGTCAAACAATACGATTTATTTAAAAAGGAACCATAAATATAATATAAGGGTAGGGAAAATTTGGGATATGACAGTTTTTAAGCGTTTTTTCCAATAAGGTTGAGCTAATCAAGTCGTGTTTGAACCCACTCTAATTCTTCAAACTTGGTTTCCGTTAGAACTCGTAATGAGGGAATCTCCACTTTAATAGGGAGTACAACCTCCATGGCATATACAAAAGAGAAAGGATTTACCCCCGTATTCTTTAGACCGAAAGGCATCACTTTCTAACAGAAGGTGCCCCAAGTAGTCATGATAATAGTCTTTTCCATATCCTCAGGTGCCATTTTGATCTGATTATAACCTGAGAAGCCATCCATGAATAAAAATGTTGAGGCTTGGGTTGTATTTTCCACCAAAACATTTATGTGAAGTAACGGGAAATCGTTATTGGGACTTGCTTTATTCTGATCCCAATAATCTACACACATGCTTACTTTACTTTCTTTCTTGGGCACTGTCACAATGTTAGCTATCCATGGTAGATAATATACAACGGTTATGAATCATACATCAAATTGTTTAAGGACCTCTTCTCGAATCTTGTCAAACATGTATGGACCAGTTCTTCTGAGCTTCTGTCTAACTGGAGAACAACCTTCTTTAAGAGGTAATCTACACACCACAATATTTGTATCCAATCCCGGCATATCTCTGTAAGACCAAGCAAATATATCCATGTACTCATGTAACAACTTGATCATCCTTTCTTTAACGCTTTCCTCCAAGTTTCCACCTATCTTGATTTCTTTCGGATCCTTATTTGTGACAAGGTTGATAATCTCAATAGATTCTTGGTATGGCTGTATAATTTCTTCTTTTCTCTCTACTACCCTCGCTTATTCTTCGGAGATTTCAATATCTTCTTCATCTTACTCTTCATCTTGGTTAATTGGTGCATCAAAGTTATATCAGAGAGTAGCAGTAACATTATTGGTGAGTTTTAGTATGGATTTGCACATTTATCATGTTTTGGTGCAGCTTAGTATATGAATTTGGAAAATACATATGAAGAAAAGTATTTCCATTTTTAAACATAAAAGATAAATGCAACAGAAAGATAGGGATCCTAATTGAATGCAAAACATAACTCTTATTAAATGAAAATATTGTTCGAAACAAATTGGGGCCCCTTACAAGCTACCCCTATGCCTCAGGCGTGACATAGATTCTTTTAAAAATAGAAAAATTACTTTGGAAAGAAAAATATCTCTGGAATCTCCACAGTTGTCCAATTCTTATGCTCTTTGCCTGGATCACACTCACAAATTAAGTTAGATGCTCTTTTGGTGATGCTCTTGTTGGATATCATTTATACTTGTACACCATGTTCTACTCCTTTGCTGACGAAGGTTTCCTGGACGGGAGGAAATTGCCCCTTGCCTTTCAGAGTAGCCTTTGACAATTTGTATCCCAAACCAAAATGATATTTTTTCTCAGATATCTCCACAAGGTTACCCCAAACTTTTGAGGCACGGTCTTCCACCACTGTTTGTAAATATCTCCATGAAGTCATAGTAGGTTTCTCAATTTTCTCCACTGGTAGAGTTACCATTGAAGTAACCTCTAAGACTTGGAATGATGTTTCTATGTAGTCTTCAACCACACTGATATAACTGTAGGACTCTATGTGACTTACAAATATGTCATATTCACCGTCGATTATAACCAATCTTCCTTTAACGAGGAACTTTAAATTTTGACGTCGGGCTGAGGTAACAGCCCATGTCGCATGAATCCAAGGTCGCCCGAGCAAGAATGTATATGTTGGCTCTATATCCATCACTTGAAAGGTAATTTAAAACATATGTGGACTGATTTTGATAGGAAGATCCACTTCTCCAAACACTAAACTTTGAAATACATAGAAACTTTAACTATCATAGAGCTTGGTCTTATGACAACACCGTCTAGTGTTAGCTTCATCAAGCTGGCTTTCAGTAGTATGTTAAGGGTGGACCCAGTGTCAGTGAGCACCCTGGATAGGCTAGTTGTTCCTATCTGTATAGAGATGTGTAGCACTTTGTTATGAGTTGTACCTTGTGGAGGTAAGTCACTGTCATTGAAGCCTAAATCTGATCTAGATGATAGATTCTCTGCGAAATTATCAAACTGATTTACTGTAATCTCCTTTCTAACATGAGCATAACTTAGAATCTTCATTAGAGACTCTCGATGCGCTTCTGAATTGATAAGGAACGAGAGTAATGAAATTTTGGTCAGGGTTTAGTGTAGTTGATCCACCACCCTATAATCAATTTTCTTGATTATTTCAAGAATTTTTCCGCCTCTTAATCGGTAAAATTCTTGCTTAGAGGTTCTTGTTCGTGACTTGCCTCCACCACCATTTTTCCTTTATCCTTAACCACAACGTCATTCTTCTTTTGTTGTTCGGAACCATAGATTCGACCACTGCGAGTTATGTCCATTGTCCTTGTTATATTTGTGATTGCAGGTTCTTGGCTCGTCGATGACTCATATTCTTGCTTTAAACCATTTACACAGACAATAGAATCATAACCCCATGGCACATCTTTGTCACTTTTATAAGAAGTGTGATACGGCCCCCTAATCACCATGGTAGTCTTCGGAATCACTGGTATCCTTAGAGTTTGGTATGGTATTGTCACTGGTGCTTTTGTCATACTTGACTCTCCCCAATAAATTATAAGAGTTTTATTGGCAGGACTTGGCCCTTGGTAAGGAATTACCAGTGGCTTCTTTGTGGTTCCATTGATGGCAGCTACATATTCTTCTTCAAGATATCGCTCGAACTGGACTATCCCATGATCCACCAATTTCTGTAACGTCTTCTCGAAAGCTTCATTAAGTCCCAAAAGGAAACCATGTTCAAATAGATATTCCTTCAGGAGATCTGTTGGAGATTTTACTCGTCTAGCTACCCCAAAGTCAGTGACCACCTCAATTGCGTTCATAGTAGCCCCACCATGCAGAGGCATGAGGTTTGTCTTGATGTTAGTCTTATCAAAATTGATGTCTTGGGAATTCAAAAAATCTTAAACCTTGTGTCTGAAGGCCCAACATTTTTCTATGGTATGTCCTAGAGAGTTATCATGATATTTTCACCTCGCATTAGCATCATATTTTGGCGGAAGTTCCCCAATTGGAGGAGCTAGTGGCTTCAGCTCTACCAAAGATGCTTTGATTAAGTGTTGTAGTAGTTGATTGTGAGCCATGATAAGAGGATCAAATATTCTCGGGGGCCTTTCAAACCTATTATGTTTTTATTGTTCTCATGGGACCACCAATGGTTGTTGTGCCGTTGAATGTGATGTGACAATATTAGTTTCTCCCTCCTTCTTCTTCGAGAAGCTAGGAACATGTTTCTTTGAACTATATGGAGTACTAGATGATGCCCCTTGTATCTTTTTACTTTTATACATGCATCGGTCCTTTCACCAATAGTTACCAAATCAGAAAATCCAGAAGAGATACTTGCCACCATTTTATCATAGTATAGGCCTTGCAGAGTAGCTATGAACATATCGACCAATTCTTTCTCCAAGAGTGATGACTGTACGCGGGATGCCATTTCTCTTCATCATTGAGCATACTCTTTGAAGGGCTCATATTTATTTTGAGATAAGTTCTGGAGTTGCATACAGTTAGGAGCCACATCCAAATTGTATTTATATTGTCTAAAGAAAGCATTAGCAAGATCTGCCCACATTTGGATGTGAACTAGCTCCAATTACATATACCAATCTAGAGATGCCCCACTCAAACTCTCTTAGAAACAATGGATCATTAACTTCTGATCTTGAGCATATGCATGCATTTTTCTGCAATACATGCATAGATGGTTCATCGGGCATGTAAGTTCCTTATACTTTCCAAAGTCAGGTGTTGTACCCCAAATTTTCCCCAACCTTATTTTATATCCAGGTCTATAAATTGTATTATATAGGTTTATTTCTATGGGGGTTTAAAAAAAGAAAGAGAGATGTATTGTTCTAAAATAGACCATCAACATCTGATGGCCCATTAGGGTTTCATTCACCTTTTTAGAGGGATGTATCGTTATGGAGAGGGGTTTACATTTTGGATCAATTTAAACCCATTTAGGGACGCGTTCATAAAGGCCCACTAGAGTATTAGGGGTCATTTTTAAGAAAAGGGTGTGTTGGTTAAAAAATTTGGACCTCTCTAAAAAAAATAGAAAAGGCCCGCAAACAATCTGTTTTACTAAGGCCCAACTTAGCTTTTTGGTTATGTTCTGAAAAATATATATTTTGTCTTAGTTGTAACATTTCTATTATTATCATTAAACATCATTAAACCTATATTAATCATACTAATTTTCTTATCATAGACTTAATGGTAAATTCTGTTTTGTTTATTGATTTAGAGAAATGTTTTAATGAGAAAAGGAGTATACAAGCCCATTTTTTAGTGGATGTTGTAATAGTAAAAAAATGCTTGGCCATTAAGGCAGAGCCAAGCCGACCTAATACAAATCAAAGAATGTGTATAACCCAAACTCGTAATGACTACTATATAAATCAAAAGGTTTAGCTCTTGCCCTTTTGTTCCATAAACTGATACTGTGTAAATCAAATACGGGAACTATTTGGTCAAACATTGAATTATTTGTATTATACAAAACCCAAATCAAATATTACAACAACTAAAAAATACACAATCACAATCTGTAAACGCTTAATACAAAATTGCCTAATACGAAACATAATATTTACAATCAAAACCAAATCAAGATTTGTACAAGAAACTACAGACAAAGTAAACTGAAAATAGAAATAAATTAAAAGCATATACGAATTTACAGACAAGGATTAAAACCCTAATCAATTTCTAATAATTTTTTATAGAAAACAGTAATTTTATTTCCTAATTAACAAATCCTAAAAGACTATAAGATCTAAAAGAAGAATAACAGGAGGGGGAGGAAGAAGAACAACAAGAACAGATACCAAGAAAACCAACAGTACCGAGGGGAGCGAACTTTACAAAAAGAAGAACTCAGTCGTGAAGTTGTTGTAGAAGGAGAAGCGGAAACTGGGGTTTTGATATCCGAAACCCTAGTTGTTAATCTCCCCGCCATTGAACCATTCATCACCGCCTTCAATCACCACCTTTGCTGACCTGCGAGGAAAAAGAGAAAGGTAGGATCAAACACAGATTGAACATAGGTTCAGAATCTGGAATAGCGAACGGCTAATCGAACTTAGCTTTTTTTTAATTATTTATTTGGGGGTACCTGTTGTTGGGTTATGGTGTAGGAAAGGGCCGGGTTTGCGCCGCCGCGTAGAAGAAAAGAAGAAGTTTTAGGGTTGGGAGAGAGAAGGAAAGGGCGTCGCGAGAGAGAAGAGAGAAAGGGATAATGATTGTTGCTGTAAACTAACAAATTAAAAATATGAATAAAACAAAATGATATGTTCAGTCCAATCTGGTGCATGCGCGCTCCTCCCAGTTACCATGCTCCCTTGTTATCCTCCCTTAGATTTTAATCAAACGGTCGTTAGGCCAAGTTCCACGATAAGCATCATGCTCCCTCACTGCATGCGATCCCACTGGCCCTCTTCACATGCGTTAGGGCCTAGGCCCAGTGATTTCCACACCCCTTTTTAGTTATTTGTCAAACTCAAAACCAACTACACTCCCCCTGCCAGCCTGCATAATGGGCTTAGTCCAGAATCCTTTCAGCACCCCCTGCTTTTACTTGCTTGCTAGAAAATGCACCCTCCTGGTATTTACTTATTTTCTACATCTTTTTTATAATTATTATAATTTAATTCTTATCATTATATTATTATCATTTTTTTATAATTATTATTAATATTATTTTTATACTATTATTATCATGTATTATTATTATTTATTATCATTTAAATTATATTTTTATTAAAAACTCATTCATATGTATTTTCTTATATTATTTGCATTAAATATTTTTTTAATTATGCATTAATAAGAAATTTTGCAATTAATACGATTCATAAAAAATAAGCAACCAACATCAAACTTTTTTTCACACAAACAAACTAATCAAACAATTTAAACCCACGTGATTCATCAAATTACTACATCCGTAAGCGACACATGGCCATTATCTGGCCACAGGACAAGGAGGCTATATCATACTCCTTTTCTCTACGTATAAAAAATATTACATAAACAAACACCAAATTATTTTTCATAATAAATTTATTTAACATTGATTTTCGAAAAAAGAATACGAATATGTTTGAGTCAACTGCGCACTTGGTCTAAGAAAACTCCGTTATTCACACTCTTAGAGTACGTACCCGGGAAATTCGAATATTATTCGTAATCCATAAAAAACACAAACATCCCCGCGAACTACGATATGGGACTTTGATTCCTCCTAGGAGGATACGTAGGCATACGATCAAAAATTGTTGTGAGTCCCGCTAACTAAAATTCAAACCCTTTTCCCCAATAAAACACTAAAACCCTATTTCCTAAAGATTGCTCTTATAACGCTAGTATCCTTGTGAACAAGGTAGATGAAGGGTGCCTAACACCTTCCCTTCGTCTAAAACTGAGCCAAAGACCTATAATCTCTAACTTTTAGGGTTATCCTTTATGTTCCCTTCCTTAGGATAAAAACTAAGGGTGGAGAATCTCGTTTTCAAAACCAGTTACAACATCAGGTAATTTGAATTTTGGAGGGATTACCACATATAGAACTAGATCCATTTAGAGAGCATCGACGTTGAAAGCATCATAACTATCTATAGCCTTCAACCTTTCTTCAAGAGCTTTATACTGATTGATCGCCAAGGAATTTTCAGTGACATGGGTATGGGTTGTCCTTTGAGGTACTTGGTTGATGTCTTCTAAGTTGTTATCTCCATACTGCAGGTCTATGTGATTATCCATGTTGTGTGGATTGTTGACCGAAATATGTAAGGTATGAGATGCCCCTACCTTTGGTAGAGGTGGGAAAAATCCTTCAGTATCAGCTTGATGGAGCTCTTGTTGAGCCCTAGTTGACTTTAGAGGTCCTAACTCTGGTACCTGTCTCGGCTGGTGAGCGCTCGATTCACCAATAGTCTGGGCTACTTTTTCAAAGCTGCCCTTGGGATCTGATCTTATCTCTCAATGATGTTCTTCAAGGCTATAAGAACTTGGCTCATGTCTCCTTTCATTGAGTTGATGTTACCCTTTACTTGCTCCAAATCTTCCTTGAAAGCAGTTTGATTCTCTTTGATTTGTTCCATAACTTTCTTTTGATGGGCTCTTGTTTGATATGGTGGTTGGTAAGGTGGCACTTTTCTACGAATGATTTAACTAGAGAATTATTTTTTTGAAAAATGTAAGCTTTATGTATGAACTTGCTAAATGAAGTGCTTGTGAATGCATGGATGCATATGAATATGTCATAATTTTTAATTGTTGACTTATTCACACCGGATTTCCTTATTAAATTCTTTGTATATTTACTTTTTTTCAATTTTTGCTTTTTATTGGTGAGTATCTATAAATAAATACATAATATGAATAGAGAAATAAGAATATGTTTATTAATTTAAAGCAACAAGGGAAATACACTCCAAAAGTTTGAACTGAAACACCAAATGGAAAGTACTGAAAGTAAATGTTGAACCAATCGTCAAATACAAAAGGGAGACAACGAATCTACTAGGTGAGCTTGCAGATCTCCTCCCTAAAACCATCAACCACTTTCCTACATAGCTTGAGTAAATCTTGAACGTATTTTGGGAGCGGAACCATTGTTGCTTCTGCATCTTTTAGGCTCCTTGGAATGTCTTCAATGAGATTGTTGGCTAGGAAGGAAAGTTTTGTGTGCTTGTCTTTGTAGATCTGGTATTCCTTGTAGAGGTTTGGAACTATCTACTTATTATCTTCGTCGGCTTTGGAAATCTTTGCATATTGTCCTTCCCATTATAATTTTTCAGCCCTCATCTTTGTAAATAGTCTTCTTTGTATGAGGAAATTCTTCTGGAGGTCTTCTAACTCGTAGCAGACTTGCTCATTTTCTTTTATCTTTTGAGAGAGAAGATTCTCTGCTTCCATCTTTCTAAGGCATTCTCTCACCTTTGATTATTGGCTTTCATGGAGACTTTTGGTAAGGAACTGGATTTGATCCTCTGAATCTAGAGCTCCTTGTGCTAACCTTTGGATTTGGGCTCTCATATTTGCTTCCATCTCCTTTTTGTCTTGCAAAAAATTTTCATACCACCTATTTAGTTTTCCGATTTCCGTTACAACATCATCCAAACGTTGATTATAGGAATCCAAGTTGAAGGTAGCACTCAACAATCCTTCGGTCGAACGTTTCCGCTTAAGACTCTCCTTTTCAAATGTTTCACGGTCTCTTTGAATTTGTTTCTCTTTTGACTCAAGCTCTTACTGCATTTGTCTTTTCTCTTTATCAAGATCATGAAGGCTAAACTCTAATCCCTCCTTCTCTTTTTAAGCTTGCTCCAATTATCTTTTCAAGTTGTCTATCTCTTCTACGGACATAAGAAAAGGATTTGGCACGTCTGGCTTGTACTTGGGATCAATGTCAAATGGTAGCTTAACAATTTGAACTCTTTATAAAACCCACTTAGTATAGGGTTCTCTATCCACAACATTATTCCTTTTAGCCTCTCTTTTGTTGACGATACTCCAAGCTCGAATGATTTTGTTGAGCAAATCAAGGTCATCTTTACCCATGTTGTGAATGATCAATTGTTGAAGTTGCTCGTCAGAGGGTTTGTGCTCCAAAGGATATCCAAGTTGGTGTAAAGCCAAAGTGGGGTTATAATTAATGCATCCACGTGACCCTATCAAAAGAACATTCGAAAAGTATCCACAATTATAAATGATATCTCCAATGTTTAACTTTTTTGCATACCATAAAATAGAATCTGCAATTAGAGCCCTTAATTTTTTGGGTCATTCACATCTTGTAAGATTTGGAACCATGTAGACCTCTTTATAGAGGTGAGAGGTGAGCCAAGAATATAAAATAGGGATGCAACAGTTCAGCACACCCCTCCCCTTTTCGTAACGAGTATGAAGAGCATAATAAACATCGACAAGAAAAGCGGGAGTTGGGTCCACATTTAATGCTTTTGTGGCCCAAAACACACTAATAGTTGCAGGGTCAATATAGTCCAAAGTCCACAGAAATAGAATTACACCAAAGAAAAGCAGTCCAAAACAATCAACACAAGACTCACATTCTTTCTTATTGGCATAAGAAAGGGCTTTAGCTTCCAAATATTGTTTTTTAATCCCTTGTACATCACCAACTCTTTTTTAATCAGGTGACAAATCAGCATAGGGTATCCCCAAACCTCTTTCTAAGTATTTGACATCGACAGTCTATCAAATTCCTCCAAAGTTGGCGCTAGTCGAAAATTTTAAAAAGTGAAACATCTTAGCAGAGGATAATAGAATTGAACCAAGGAAGTGAGAGCATCCACTTGTACATTTACTTTCGTCAACTCAAGAAATCTTTGTAGCGGCGAACAAACATCTTCATATCTTTGTCATATAGTTTCCCCTTGATAATTTTTATCCTCATCATATCTGGCTTGACGACACTAACATGGACAAGTTGTTTCCCTTTGGCATCCACTTTGAGGATACTCACCAAAAACCTTAGATTTTTTTTCTTAGGAATCCTATGAATAAGACAACAAAAATGCAAAAACAAATGAATATTTAAAATGCAAAATGCATGAATGCATGGTGGTGAGTGTAATACGGTGAGAAAACTGACTTTTTTGGTTTTATCCAAATTTGCGGATAGCTAGAGTCTCCACTGACTTTTCTTTTATCCAATATTTAGGAAAGGTGAAAAGAACAGGAAAGACCTTTGATAGATTTTGAGTTCGGGGGGTAAGTTATGAAAATGGAAGGTGTTAGCACCCTTTTCATCCGTAGTTATCTATGTGCTCTTAATTGCTTGATCACTTTAAAAAAATTGCTTTGTGTGTGTGATTGTTTGAAAATATTTTAAATTCCAATGTAAGGCTAACTTTGTAATGATTCTTGTATCAGTCCTCAAGAATGCGTATAAAGTGTTTTTATAAAATATTTTGTTTGAAAGTGTGATGTGTAAAAAAATGTCTTTTAGGAAAATTGTGAGCAAGCGATTAAGAGCTCCTTACCCACTAAAGGTCGTTCTTATTATTTTCCTTCTCCTTTAGAGATAGTACTATCCATACCATTAGTTGGTAGGTAGCCCTATCTATTGGATGTGGAGGTACAGACGAAGGGTCATCGTATGGTCATTGAAGGCAACATATAGAGATACTTTAGCAATTTATCGGAGGGACTAGATCATATTTTATAGGCAACTTCGAAGGGTCATCGAGGGACTATAATCTTTATTCGAGGGTCTTTGCTAAAGTATCCCTATTTTCGAGGGACATGACCATTATCTTCGAAGGCAACAAAGAGAGGTTACCCTAGAGGTGCAAAGTGTGAATGGTGTGTTCAGTTCAATCATTTATCTTGTATTAGGGTTATCTATCGACTGATTTTAATCTTGCCATACAAACCCTAGTTACTATCAGTTGAATAAAATATAAGAGTAGAAGGTAAAGTGCGGAATGTAAACCTAAGCTATTACATGGCTTCGGGGAAGTTACATAAGTAAGAAGATGCGGGAAAGTAAACCCTAAAACTATTACATCCTGGGAGCAAATACATAATAGAGAAAAAGTGCGAGAAAATAAATCTAAGCTATTTACATTTGAGGGAGCGTCCTATACACTTGATCTAGGAAAATATATAATCGACGAAAAAGAAATAATAAAAATAGAAAATAGAATGTAAAAATGGCTTTTGTGATTTTTATATGGAAAATAATTTTAAATGATAATAATAATTAAAACCTAAATTCTAATTGATTTTAGTATTTAAAAAAGGTTAATTAATTAGAAAAGGGTTAGATGTTAATTAAATGTTTTTATGTTAGAAACATTTATTATGGTTAATTAAAAATGGTTATTTAATTAAAAACCTAAACCTAATTTATAAGGGTTAGAAAAAAGGGTTAGTTTTTAGGTTAATTAAAAAATAATTTAGGGTTAGAGAAAGAAAAATACATGAATAAGGTAAAAACCAAAAAAAAAGAAAGAAAATTTCATGGGGTGGGTGTTGAACCCACACCCTCTAGCCTTCATAGTTTCATAGCTTGCCATCAGGCCAAGCGCTCGTTGGTGATAGGAAACAGGCGCCAAATATTATATGTAAAATTTGCACGATTTGAAAATAACAAAAAGAGATGCAAAAGGTAGGGATCGAACCCACGCCCTTAGAGACAAAAGCCTTAGCACGCGTATGTTTTGCCACTGGGGTGGCTATTTCATCCGGTACTATAACACAAACAATTAAATACAATATGAAAACAAATGGATGGAACAGAGAGGCGCCAGAGCCCTAGCTCCGGTCATCTTCTCCAGTGAGCCTTTTTTTGTACCTGCAAAAAATAAAGCGCGTTAGTGATCAAATAGCCTACCCCCCCCCCCCCCTAAATTGACCCTTGTGAATCCATTGGTGGCCTTAGTTTTCGCTAAATCGTCATGTACAAAAGGATATAAACAAGATAAGGAAAATTGGTGTAAGAATGGTGCTAAGCTATCTAGGCGTTATGGGCTCCGTGCAGGGGTTCAGACATGTGCTATTACATCTCAGGAACATGTTAGAATGGTCAGTTTCAATCAAAACAACATAAAAAACAAAATTGGAATTTCATGTAAATATGGAAATCATTGATGCATGTACTGCGTGTTTCAAGCCTCTTTGATCATCAAGAACGATCAAGTCTTACATTGTAACACATCAGGGATTGAATGGAACAGTTTGTTTGCTTTGAGAAGGGATGGAACAATGATTTCGAGTTTTCCCTAGTTTTGGACAAAATTTGAGATTTTTAGAGACGGTTCTTGCATCCTTTTTTCATTGTCCTCTGTTGTCTGAATGTGAAGAGTATTTATAAGGGAAAAGATTAGGTTAACATATTAGCTTGGACCTCTTGTAAAACAACCTTTTGATTTTGTTTGGAAATAGGTTGGAATAAGACAAAAGCATGGATATTTGATACAAAAATAGGATAACACGGTTGGCAATGTAATCTTGGGCCTCCAAAAGATTTGAAACAAAAGCCTTTTAAGCCTTATACCTCCACTTACTATTTATTTGATTTAATTTGCATTTAAATGAATAAAAATTCAAATAAAATAAATAAAAATCATAAAAAAATAAATTAATGGTTTTGGGGGTCCCTTGATATGTCATGAACATGTTTGAACTTCAAAAGTTACGCCCATTGGTCCAAAAGCTCAAAATTGTTCAATTGAGGTTTCATGCAATTTCACAAAATTACCCAACTTGTGCAACTCACAACTTGCTAAATTTTTGTCATATGAAGGTGATATTTGACTTTATGGAAAGCTCAAGTTGTCTCCTACAACTCGCATGTTGTTCATTTTTCCATTTGAACACTTCATCTTGATGTAAATCCCTTTGACAAAAAGTGTCTTTTTGTTGACTTTTAAAATGACTTGTAATGTTTTGGTCCATATATCTTAAATGAAGCATTTTTTGCCTTGAGCTTAAAGAGACAAAGTGTACATAATTTAATTTTATTCATCATGAGCTTTGGTTGAGAATTTTCAGATAGAGCATGTGAAATTTATGCTTGGTCAAAGTTCAGTTGACTTCTCCTAAAGAAAACCCTAATTTAGCAAATTTTGATTTTTTATGAATCTTGATTTTATTAATGAGTTATGATTAACCCTTTACCAAATGATGCATGTGACCTAAAAATCTTGATGTTGACCAAAAATCTTGAAGTTTGACTGTATGTTGACCACAATTAACTTTTTGTCCAACATAGTTAATTTTTAACCATTTGAGCAATTGACTGAGCAAATTTATGATGTAAGGCTTGAAACTTGATATAGGGATTCTTTGTAGCATATGAGGAACCATGAAACTCAATTAATGCATTAGAATCTAAATATTCTTTGAGGAAACCAAAGCCTTAGTTGTAGACCACTGCTTACGAGGAGGGTTCATCTAATAAATCTTTGAGTAGTCTTGAGAAATTGAGACCTTCATGAGCATGGGGAGGTATCTTGAATAAATTTGTCTTAAAAATGGGAGGGAAAAATTGGGGTATAACATCTGCCCCTATTCAATCTTCTTAAACTTGATGAGTTAGATTGGCATGACTGCCATTCGGGATCTGAAGGAGGAAGAGGATTGAACACTTGAGTGCCCAGAAATTTGCACTCACATATGTAGGAAGTAACATTGATAGTTGATTATACTGCTTGAATAGGCTTAAAGATGCCATTCGGAGAGGTGATAGAGTGTCTTCAGAGATGAGCTTACAGATTCCATCTAAAGTAACCATTGATAGGAGTGTCAGAATGAGTCTACGTCTGACTGTAAGAATGCTTTTCAGAAAATATCTTAAGGAAAATGCTTTTCAGAATGAAGCTTAAAGGAGATGCTTTTCAGAATAAACCTCTGAAGGAGAATGCTTTTTAGAATGAAGGCCTTAAAGGAGATGCTTTTTAGAATAACTTCTAAAGGAGGATGCTCACCAGAACTAGGTCTCTAGGGGGAGTGCTTTTCAGAATTCCGTCTCTGAAGGGGTAATGCTTTTCAGAAAGAGGCGCTGAAGGAGATGCTTTTTAGAATAAACTTCTAAAGGAAAATGCTTGCAATAATTCCGTCTCTGGGGGATATGCTTTTCAGAACTCGGTCTCTCAAGGGGAAATGCTCTTCAGAACGAAGTGTTGAAGGAGACGCTTTTCAGAATAAACCTCTGAAGGAGAATGCTTTTCAGAATGAAGGCTCTGAAGGAGATGATTTTCAAAATAACTTCTGAAGGAGGATGCTCACCATAACTCGATCTCTGAGGGGAATGCTTTTTAGAATTCCGTCTTTGAAGGGGAAATTCTTTTCAGAATGAAGCGCTGAAGGAGATGCTTTTCAGAATAAACTTCCGAAGGGGAATGCTTTTCAGAATAAACTTCTGAAGAGGAATGCTCGCCACAACTCAATCTCTAGGGGGAATTCTTTTCAGAATTCTATTTCTGATGGGGAAATGCTTTTTACAACGAAGCGCTAAAGGAGAATGCTTATCAGAATAAACTTCTGAAGGAAATGTTCGTCGAAATTTGGTATCTGGGGGGATATGATTTTTAGAATAAACGTCTAAAGGGGAAATGCTTTTTAGAATCCTGGTCTCTGAAGGGGAAATGCTTTTCACAACTCGGTATCTAAAGGGAGTCACTTGTTCATGTAGATAGTCGCCCCGTCGTGTTTAGGGAATTGGTCCATAAGCTGTCTATAAATTACTGGTAGTATCTATCCGTTTGTGAACTTAACCTAAAAAGGCGAAGTTAGTTTTGTGCAATGTATGATGTATGCAATACATTTTGTAATGATGCTCCCAAAATAAATGATAATGTTAAATGCGTTTTGTATGCATATGTCAGGATTTTTTTGTGAATGATGTATATATGTAATGTGTTATTGGAGCGTATCAGTAGCTTCGTATAATAACGTCTGGCTGGGGAAAGTAAATCCCTGATTGTTGCTGGAGATTAAGACAGTAGCTCTTTAATTTATTTAGAGTGCCGCTACTGGGGATTTTTGCTTTCTTTTTGAGGACACTCTTCCACGGATCTTCGACTTCTGCTTGCGGATACAAGAATTCAAGAAGAGTCTGTCATTCATCATTATTTGCAAGATTTGTATTCTGACTGGAGATGAAAGAGTTGAAATTCTCTGATGTGTTGTTTGACCGGGTTTCAGATATGAATATAGACTCTTCTATGGAGGACAACATTGAATGTCTTCTGGTCTGAGAAGAGGGTCTTGTCGGGGAATAACAATATTGGAGAAATAAAATCCATTGGGGAAATAAACCGTATAGACTATGTTGAAGAGATAAACTTTGACGGGGATTAGTTTGTGAAAATTGCTCTATGGGAATTTATGGTAAACTTTGAACGTTATCCCAACTCCTGGAGTCTCTCTTAAATGTTAATCCTATTTTCATGCATATATTTGTAAACGGTACTCATATTCAAATTCATATGTTCATTCAATATAATCATTGGACGTTTTTGCAAACAAAACAGAGAAAGTAAAAATAGTTTTTGAAACCGGTTGCATTTATTTGGAAAATTTTCCTATAAACAAACAGTTTTATACATGGAGACTGAAATCCTAGTAAGAGGAAATCATCGTAAAATAAAAGGTGTACAAACAGAAACAAATAAAAACAACTATATGGAAATGATCCCATCGAATTTAAACTCTGCTATTTCCCTTATGTATTCAAGCCTCTCATCCCTTGTTGTTGGAAGAAGTTGATGAAGGGTAGAAAAACATAAGTAAGGGGGTTTGAATTGGTGTTTTAAAAACTTAAACAAAATAACACTTTGATTTTATCCTGGTTCGTTTGAACTTAAACTACTCCAATCCACCCATCAAGGTGATTTCACCTCCTTCAACGAGGTCTTATTCCACTAATCAAATCTTTGATTAAAACCACAAAGACCACTGTCAATGTCTTCTTGAGACTAAAACACAACTTGGTTTCTCAAGGAATTTAAACAAATTGAAACAGACATTGTGTTACAAAGATTGCTTCTAAAAAGTTGTATCACGACTGTGATGTTTACACAAGATTACAATATAATAAACAATATAAAAGTTAGAGAGCTTTTTGAGTGTTACAACTGTTTTTACGTGAAGTAGAGAAGCCTTTAAGATTATGAGAGACTCTTTTATATAGGTGCATCGATAGAGATCCATTAGAGATATCAGAGTTTATTTTTGGAATGTTGATAAGTGAAAGTAAATGTTATTTCCAAAAATACAGATCTTGTCTTGATTTTTATATTACTCCTTTGATTCTAATAATTGAATAGTAATGCATCATAGTTTCCTTGATTGCTACCATTGATATATCAGAATAAGCTTAATGATAGTTTTAGCCTGCAACTTGGAGCTTCAGAAGATAGTATTAGAACTTCTTACTGAGATTGAAATTTGTCTAAGCTTGCTATATTCTGTCCTTGGTTCTTTCATGAGATCTTTTAAGAGATACTTTGCCAACTTGTACTCTCTTTATTCAGAACTTCTATGTAGTTCAAATGAGACAATTAGAGAGCATAATTTTACTTTATAAATATTATTTATTTGTTATCATCAAAACTATTTAAGTAAGATGTAGAACAAAACTATGTTCTAACAGTTGATTGAACTGATCTGTACCCTTTGAACATGATGTTGGTAATTGTGTTGGTTGTAATTAGATGGGCGATCCAACAGGACATAGTCGTAGGCTTCAATCCCTAACTTTTTCCTGGATCGCCCTTTCGAGTTTCCAGTCCACCGGGATATCATTTTTTGCCCAAGCCTTCTTTTTAGGTTTTCGACTTGCTGGATGTACATTATATATATATATATATATATATATATATATATATATATATATATATATATATATATATATATATATATATATATATATATATATATATATATATATATATATATCCCTAATTTTTCCCCGAACCCTTTTGGTTAACAGGGATGCCCTTATTTTTTTCCTAGGCCATTCGGCCTAGCGGGTCTCTTATGCATAGTATATTGTGACTATGTCCGTGTTCACAGGGTGTGGAAAATCTTCACCTTCCATGGTGGTAAGCATCATAGCACCGCCATAAAATATCTTCTTGATCACAAATGGCCCTTCGTATATGGGAGTCCATTTGCCCTTGGGATCACCTTGTGGTAAGATCATGCGCTTTATAACTAGATAACCATCCTGTTACACCTGATGTATGACTTTCTTGTTAAAGGCGTTGATCATGCGCTTCTGGTACATATGACCATGACAAATAAACACCAGACTTTTCTCATCAATCAAATTTATCTTGTCAAGTCTAGTCTGAATCCATTTGTCTTCATCCAAACCTGTGTCTTTCATAATCCTTAGAGAAGGAATTTGGACTTTGACAGGTAGGACAACCTCCATATCATAGACTAGAGAAAACGGAGTTTCCCCAATTGATGTACGTGCTGAAGTGCGATAACCATGAAGAGAAAATGGTAGCATCTCGTGCCAATATTTGTATGTCATTGTTATCTTATGCAAAATCTTCTTGATATTCTTGTTGGCGGCTTCCACTGCACCGTTCATCTTTGGTTGATATAGAGAAGAATTATGGTGTTTAATCTTGAACTCCGTGCAGAGTTCCATGATTATAGTATTATTGATATTGGTACCATTATCAGTGATGATCCTTTCAGGGATGCCATACCGACAGATAAGGTTATACTTAATGAAATGGGCCACAACATTCTTGGTAACGAAGGCAAACGAGGCTGCTTCAACCCACTTCGTGAAATAATCAATACAGACCAGGATGAAATGATGCCCATTAGACGTAATAGGCTTAATCTCTCCAATCATATCAATTTCTCACATTGCAAACGGCCAAAGATAAGTCAATACATTCAAGGGAACTAGAGGTACATGTACTTTGTCATCATAAATCTGGCATTTGTGACAAGTTCTGGAATGACGATGGAAATCAGTTTCCATGGTCGAGAAATAATAACCCGCTCTCATAATTTTCTTAGCCATCATCTTCCCACTAGAGTGAGTATCAAAGACCCCTTTATGAATATCTTCTATAATCTTCTCAGCCTCCTACTTGTTTACACAATGAAGCATAGTCGAATCGTGATTGCGCTTGTACAAAATTATGTTACTAAAAAAGAACTTGGTAGAGAACCTTCATATAAATTTATTATCATTAAGAGACGCCCCTTCAGGATACTCTTGAGTCTAGAGGTATCTTTTCTCTTTTTGGTACCAAGGCTTTTCCTCTACTTCATCAGTATCAACTTCATAGCAATGCGCTGGTTCTTCTAGTCTCTCAATAGTAATTCGAGGAGATTCATTATCCCATTTGTCTATGAACATAGATGACATGATAATTAATGTGTCTGCCAATTAATTCTCTTCTCATGGAATGTGTTCAAAAGTGATTTCTTCGAAGTATTGAATTAATGTCAACATATGCTCTCGATAAGGAATGGGATTTGGATGCTTCGTATCCCATTCTCCCTTAATCTGGATGATTACTAGGGATGAGTCCCCATATACATTCAAGAATCTAAGTCTCATATCGATAGCAGCCTTGATACACATGATGCACACTTCGTATTCTGCCATGTTGTTGGTACAGTCGAAACATAACCTGGCAGTGAAGACCGTGTGGCAACCCTTGGGAGATACAATCACTACACCAATTCCATTACCAAGCGCGTTGGAAACTCCATCAAAAACCATATTCCATCAGGATCCTGGCTCAGATCCTTCTTGTGGTCCAGGATCTTGGCAATCAGTAACTAGGATAATATTCTCATCTGGGAACTCAAAATTCATAGACTGATAGTCATATAAAGCCTGATGCGCCAAATGATCTGCCAATACACTTCCTTTGATTGACTTCTGAGTAGTATACTGAATATTATATTCGGTCAAGACCATTTTCCATCTTGCTATTATTCTGGAGATAGCGAGTTTCTCGAATATATATTTTATTGGGTCCATCTTATATATCAACAAGGTAGTATAATCAACCTATACTTGTCTTAGTCGGCGAGCAACCCATGCCAAAGCACAATAAGTTTTCTTGAGCATTGAGTATCTTGTTTCACAGTCGGTAAACTTTTTTCTAAGGTAGTATATTGCATGCTCTTTTCGACCAGACTCGTCATGTTGCCCCAATACACACCCCATTGAGTTCTCTAACACTTTTAGGTACATGATCAAAGTTCTTCCTTCAATTGGTGGCATCAAAATTGGAGGTTCCTGAAGATATTCTTTGATTTTTTCGAAGACTATCTGAAAATCGTTGTTCCATTTCACTACCTGATCTTTCTTTAGTAACTTGAAGATTGACTCACAAGTAGTAGTCAAATGGGAAATAAATCTGGCAATGTAGTTCAATCGTCCAAGGAAACCTCTGACTTCCTTCTCATTACGGGGAGCTGGCATTTCTTGAACGACTTTGACCTTGGCGGGGTCAACTTCAATACCTTTACCATTGAGGACGAAACCTATGAGTTTACCGAATCTTACCCCAAAGGTGGACTTGTTTGGGTTCAACCTCAACTTGTATTTCTTCAATCTCTTCAGTGTGAGATCTGGCTATCATGTTATCAACGTAAACCTATATCTCGTGATGGATCATATCGTGGAACAAAGCTACCATAGCATTCTGATATGTTGCACTGGAATTCTTCAAACCAAAAGGAATAACTTTGTAATAGAAGGTGCCCCATTGTGTGAAAAAAGTAGTATTCTCCATGGCTTCAGGTGCCATCTTGATTTGATTATAACGGGAGAAACCATCCATGAAGGAAAATACTTTGTGCTGAGCAGTGTTGTCAACCAGAACGTCAATATGTGGAAGCGGAAAATCATCTTTGGGGCTTTCCCTATTTAAATCCCTTTAGTCTATGCACATATGCACCTTACCATCTTTATTAGGTACTGGCACCATATTTTTAATCCACTGAGGATAGGACGTCATAACTAAGAAACATGCGTTGAATTGTTTCATAACCTCAACCTTGATATTTTCAGACATCTCAGAACACATACGACGAACCTTATGCTTTATAGGAGTACAACCTTCCTTCATCGATAAATTATGAACCACAATATTAGTATCAAGCCCAGGCATGTTCTCATACGACCAAGCAAAGATCTCAACATAGTCACGCAACGTCTAGATTAAGCTTTTTTTGAAACTTTCTTATAGGTTGGCACCTATCTTGATTTCTTTCTTGTCCTCTTCAGTACCCAAGTTCACAACCTCGACTGGCTCTTCATGTGGTCGTATGGCTCTTTCTTCTTGCATTAAGAGCCTAGCAAGCTCTCCAGGTATTTCACAATCTTCCTGAACTTCGTCCTCGGCTTGGTAGATCGGATTTTCAAAGTCATAATTGGCAATAGCAAAATTGTTATTAATGGGATCTGGGGTGGATATGGATCTACAATTTATCGTATGGGTATCTGTAAGAATACATAGCTATTTTGAAAACAATAACGTAAAAGAAAGACAAAGAGCACAAAATTTGAATGCAAACATCCAATGATTTATTAAATGAAAATATGCTGATGAATAATGACAACCCTAACAAATGGACCGTTGTGCCCCGGGTAAAGCACAAGGCTTAAAGTTTATTATTTAAATTATATAACCAAAAATCTTAAAAGTAAGAAAACAAAAGTAGCATTTACTCCTGACTAAAGGAGATTGGTATAAAGTTTTCATCCTTCCATTTGTTTAGCCCACTGCTGGTAGTAAGGAAGATCCAATTGTCTATGTCGCAGTCACTATCAGTGTTTTCCACAATGTTGACATGATTATTGTGAACTCCATTGTTGTTGATGCAGAATGGCCGTCTTTCAGAATTGGCACGAGCACGACAGACAGCCCTCTGAGCTTGTGAGGTGAAACCCAAACCAAATTTTTCAGATTTATAAGGAATATCGGGGATCTTACCCCAAACAGTGTAACCACCTTCTTCAACCACAACCCTAGCGTCTTTCAGAGAAGTCGTTTTTGATGGGGTCTTAGGAACAGCAGGAGCATCTTTATCAACAAATTCAAAGGTTAGAGAAGGGGTCTCGAAGAACTCACCATCCATATCAACATACTTGAAAGAGTTCAAATGTCTCACCATTTATTATTCTTCACTGCAAACCGTAACAATCTTTCCCTTTACGGGATACTTCAACTTCTGGTGTAGGGTAGAAGTAACAACACCTGCCCCATGAATCCAAGGGCGTCCTAGAAAACAAGAATAGGCTGCACGAATATCCATCACATATAAAATAGAGTCGAAGACCTGGGAACCCACTTTGATTGGGAGATCAACCTACCCATGCACCATTCTCTTTGAACCATCAAAAGCTCTTACCACAATGTCATTGGGTTTTAGCACAATCCCCTTGTCGTCAAGTTTGTCTAAAGTAGCTTTTGGCAGTAAGTTCAATGAGGAACTCATGTATACTAACACATGAGATAAGGTAGTGCCCCTGCACTCAATAGAGACATGTAGGGCCTTATTATGGTCCCTTCCTGCGGGGTGTCAAATCAGCATCAGAAAAGCCTAACCCGTTATAAGTTGGCAGATTAGAGACATAATTTTCTAACTGATCAACAAAGATTTATGTCGGTACATGAGCAGATTTCATAAATTTCACCAAAGCCTGAGCATGGGCTTCAGAGCATAATAACGGGGATATCATGGATAGTTTTTAGGGAGTCTGCCTTAACTGTTCAACAATTTTGTAGTTGCTCTATCGGATAATCTTTAATATTTTCTCTATCTCTTGCTTGGAGATGTCTTCAACAGTAACTTTCTTTGGTGTCTCAGTTTGGGAAGGCTCAGTCATATGTTCTTCGTCTCGAGTCTCAGTAGTAGATTAAGTAGTAGTGATACAAACTGGTGCAGTAACAGCCTTTGGAGAGATCTCTGGAGAGAAAACCCTTCCACTTTTGGTAACCTTACTAGTACCATCAATATTGCCAACATCGGGATCAATAACTTCAACATTTTCATCTTCAATAGTCAATGGATCTTGCTTGACTCCATGGTAATAGACATCATCTTCGTAATTCCAATGGATAGCCTTATCGGAAGAATATGGAATTGGCACATGTGTAGTAATAATCATAGGAGCGACTCTAGGTTCAGCAGTAATCTTCACAGGATCCTTAGAAGTGATCCTTACTACAATACCAGAAATTGTAGACGCGTCTTCAAGATTCAGGTCTTGGGATGTACTCTCCACAGGAGGAGTCTTCTCAAAAGGAATTTTCTCAAATAAGATCTCACGGTCATCCATAAAACACTGAATACCTTTTTCAACAATGCATAACCATTGGATTGGGATGCACAATAGTAGCAGTCTTCAGCATAACCCGGAAATAAACCGGCTTGCAATAGCTTTTCCTTAACAATCATCAGAGAAGTAGTCAAATCATTCATAGTAGGAACATAAGAAACATCTTCAATAGCATTAACTCACTTGTCATGATTAGGCATAGGCGCAGTAATCACATTAGGAGTCTCTGGAGGATCAAATTAAATTTCCTTAGTATAAATCTTGTCTGGGATCTTATTCTTTAGGGCCCAACAGTTGTTGGTGTCATGCCAGGGGCTGTCAGAGTGATACGCACACCTTGCATTGGGATTGTATCGGGGAGAGGAAGTGTTGGGATTCTGCGGAGGCTCTCTCAATGTAACCATCCCTACCTTTAACATGTGTTGTAATTCTTGAGCCAACGACATGTTGATCTTTGTGAACTATCTCCTAGGTGCCTCCTGCCTACGTTGGTTAGTCTATTGTTGTTGTTGTTTCATTATCATAGGGTTAGAGGTCACTACTACCCCCATAGATTGGTTATTATCACTCTTATTATGACCCTTCTGGTTGTACACAACATTGGGTTCTCTCTTCCCATTAGAAGACTTCTTCACAGTATTTGAAGATGCAGCCACCTTGATTTTGCGGCTTCTAATTCCATTCTCAACATGTTCCCCTGTCATTATTAATTTAGTGAAACCAAATGAAGAACTCCCAAGTAAGTGATTATAGAAAGGACCTGTTAGTGTACTCATGAACATGTCAACCAATTCCCTATCAGCCAAAGGAGGTTGAACTTTTCCTGCAATATCTCTCTATTTCTGGGCATACTCTTTAAAGCCTTCATTAGAGCCCATGGCCATACTCTGCAGTTGCATGCAGGTTGGTGCCAAATCAGAATTATATTAGTATTGTTTGTAGAAGGCTGCAGCCAAATCTTCCCAAGTTTGAATATTGGCACCTTCAAGTTAATAGTACCATTCCAATTGTGTCCCTAACACACTCTCTTAAAAGAAATGCAACCATAATTTCTTGTCAGCAGTATGTGGTTGAATTTTCCGAACAAATTACCTTAGGTGCAGCTTCGGAAAGGAAACGCCATCATACTTATCAAAGACAAGGGTTTTGAATTTAGGAGGGATGATACCTCCTAAAACCATACCCAAATCATCAATGTTCAATCCAGGCACTTTCTGGATCTCCATAGCTCTTAGACGCTCTTCCAGCAGCTTATACTTCTCATCAGCAGGGGGATATTGCTCATCAAAATAATCATCTTCCTCTTTATCAGGAAATTTGTCAGATCAAAGACTGCTCCTTTTAGTTTTCACACTTTTACCATCTTTATCCTATTTGTCATCTTCATCAGATGGGATGTTAAGATCTAGAGCTTGCTTGACAGGACCTCTGAACCTTCTCCCCATGTTAAGGACGCCAATTGGTTTCGTTGTCTTCTTCTTTCTCACTGGTGACAAGTACTTTCAACTCTTCCTGCCCATTGGCTAAGTTCAGGAACATCTATTGGAATTGGGCATTCTGGCTTAGAGATCTTTGACTGTTTGTTCAAGATCTATTTTCTACTGAAATAAATAGCAAGAAGATGAGAAAACCTATCTTGATAATGCATGTTATGATATGCATGACATGTAGATGTATATTCATTGTTTTCAAGGATCTTATGGGATAAAAATATTGGAAAAATAATCTGGTTGCAGCTTTGTCTTGAAGAACTTTGAGCTTTCATATTTGGACATCCTTCTATCAAGCTCACCATATCAAGTGGGTCATAGCCTCTGACTCAAGAGAATGTACTTTTATCTTCACAACATGTGGCTAGAGAAAAATAAATCCTCTTGCCCCTTGCTAGAACTCTGGCTTATGATAATCCTGCACCATAAATCCCTAAGATCCTTGAAATGGTTAGTAAAAATTCTATGTCATATGTTATGATGTCATGGTGTTATGTTTATGTTTAAACAAGTATAAAACACAAACAAATCACAAAAGAGACTTAGGTTTAAAGGCTTTCATGAGGTCTTTATGTAAGTACCCTTCTCTATTGAAGTTAAGTTGGCTCAACCTATCTTAAAATAGTAATCGGGTTCTAGGAATCTCATATCACGGATCTTTCTCGAAGGTTTTATTTTAGTACAGTGACTGGCTTTCCACCAAAACATCCTACGAGTCGAATCTCAATGAGCGTAGCATCGAGTATCAACCAACCTTGGACTACAGCAAAGTCGGCCATCTCACTACCTTCTAATGGCCAAGATGGGTTAATTAAGGTTATAAAAATTAGTTAGTTCTAATGACACCACGCGGAAGCCTAATGTTTTCCTCAACTGACTCAAGGAAGATTAGTACAATCCAAAGTGTCGTACTAACCCTAGACATCACTTCAACCATATCGTTCTACGCCGTACAGTTTTCATGATCTATTGCTACTTACCTAAGGTATCCCTAGATAAAGGTGTAGGATATTGCAAGTAAATAAACCCAAGAAACCCTTAAATTTAAAGAAAGCAAAGCAAATAATTAAAGCAAGTAAAGATGATCTAGACTCTAAGGTAACCCCTCTTTCTTTAAGTATTCCCCAGCAGAGTCGCTAGTTCTGTAATACGGTGGGAGAACTGACTTTTTTGGTTTTATCCAAATGTGCAGATAGCTAGAGTCGCCACCTACTTTTCTTTTATCCAATATTTAGGAAAGGTGAAAATAACAGGAAAGACATTTGATATATTTTGAGTTCGGGGGGTAAGTTATAAAAATGGAAGGTGTTAGCACCCTTTTCATCTGTAGTTATCTATGGGCTCTTAATTGCTTGATCACTTTAAAAAACTTGATTTGTGTGTGTGATTGTTTGAAAATATTTTGAAATGTCAATGTAAGGCTAACTTTGTAATGATTCTTGTATCATTTCTCAAGAATGCGTACAAAGTGTTATTAGAAAATATTTCGTTTGAAAGTGTGATTTGTAAAAAATGTCTTTTAGAAAAATTGTGAGCAAGCGATTAAGAGTTCCTTACCCACTAAAGATCGTTATTATTCTTTTCCTTCTTCTTTAGAGATAGTACTATCCATACCATTAGTTGGTAGGTATCCCTATCTATTGGATGTGAAAGGACAAGCGAAGAGTCGTCGTATAGTCATCGAAGGCAACATATAGAGATACTTTAGCAATTTATCAGAGGGACTAAATCATCTTTCATAGGAAATATCGAAGGTTAATCGAGGGACTATAATCTTTATTCGAGGGTCTTTGCTAAATTATCGCTATTTTCAAGGGACATGACCATTATCTCTGAAGGCAACAAAGAGAGGTTACCCTAGAGGTGCAAAGTGTGAATGGTGTGTTCAGTTCAATCATTTATCTTGTATTAGGGTTATCTATTGATTAATTTTAATCTTTCCATACAAACCCTAGTTACTATCAGTTGAATAAAATATAAGAGCAGAAGGTAAAGTGCGGAATGTAAACCTAAGCTATTACATGGCTTCGGGGTAGTTACATAAGTAGGAAGATGCACAAAAGTAAGCCCTAAAAATATTACATCTCAGGAGAAGATACATAATAGAGAAAAAGTACGAGAAAATAAATCTAAGCTATTTACATTTGAGGAAGCATTCTAGACACTTGATCTAGGAAAATAGATAAGCGATGAAAAATAAATAAGAAAAATAGAAAATTGAATGTAAAAATGTTTTTTGTGATTTTTGTATGGAAAATAAATTTAAATGATAATAATAATTAAAACCTATATTCTAATTAATTTTAGTATTTAAAAAAATGTTAATTAATTAATTAATTAAAACAAGAGAATTAAATGTTAATTAAAAACCTAAACCTAATTTATTAGGGTTAGAAAAAAAGGGTTAGTTTTCAGGATAATTAAAAAACAAGTTAGGGTTAGGGAAAGAAAAATCAATGAATAAGGTAAAACCCCCACAAAAAAAAAGTTACATGAGGTGGGTGTTGAACCCACTTCCTCTAGCCTTCACATCATAGCTTTCCACCAGGTCAAGTGCTCATTGGTGATAGGAAATAGGTGTTGAAGATTATATGTAAAACCTGCAGGAATTGAAAATAACAAAAAAAGATGCAAAAGGCATGGATGAAACTCACGCCCTTAGAGACCAAAGCCTTAACACGCATATGTTTTACCACTGGGGTGTCTGTTTCATCTAGTACTATAACATAAATGATTAAATATAATATGAAAACAAATGGATGGACCGGAGAGGCATCGCAGCCCTAGCTCCGGTCGTCTTCTCCGGTGAGCCTTTTTTTGTACCTATGAAAATAAAGTGTGCTAGTGATCAAATAGAACCCTACCCCCCTAAATTTACCCTTGCGAATCCATGGTGGCCTTAGTTTTGCCTAAATAGTCCTATACAAAGGGATATGAACAAGATAAGGCAAATTGGTGTAAGAATGATGCTAAGCTATCCAGGCGTTATGGGCTCCACGCAGAGGTTTAAACCTCTGCTATTACATCTCAGAAACATGTTAGCATGGTTAGTTTCAATAAAAACAACATAAAAAACAAAATACGAATTTCATATAAATATGGAAATCAATGATGCATGTACTGTGTGTTTCAAGCCTCTTTGATCATCAAGAACGATCAAGTCTTACCCTATAACATCCCAGGGATTGATTTGAACAGTTGGTTTTCTTTGAGAAGGGCTGGAACAATGATTTCGAGTTTGCCCTAGTTTTGGACAAAATTTGAGATTTTTAGAGAGGGTTCTTGTAGCCTTTTTTCATTGTCCTCTCTTGTCTGAATGTGAAGAGTATTTATAAGGGAAAAGCTTAGGTCAACACATGGGTTTGGACCTCTTGTAAAACAAACTTTTGATTTTGTTTGGAAATAGGTTGGAATAAGACAAAAGCATGGAGATTTGATACAAAAATATGTTCACACGGTTGGCAATGTAATCTTGGGCCTCCAAAAGATTTGAAACAAAAGCATTTTAAGCCTTAGACCTCCGCTAATTATTTATTTGATTTAATTTGCATTTAAATGAATAAAAATTAAAATAAAAGAAATAAAAATCATAAAAATTAAATGAATGGTTTTGGGGGTCCCCTGATATGTCATGAACATTTTTGAACTTCAAAATTTAGGCCCATTAGTCCAAAATCTCAAAATTGTTCAATTGAGGTTTCATGCAATTTCACAAAATTACCCAACTTATGCAACTCACAACTAGCTCAATTTTTGTCATATGAATGTGATAATGGACTTTTTGGAAAGCACAAGATATCTCCTACAACTCTCATGTTGGTCCTTTTTTCATTTGAACAATTTATCTTGATGTAAATTGCTTTGACAAAAAGTGTCTTTTTGTTGACTTTTAAAATGACCTGTAATGTTTTGATCCATATATCTCAAATGAAGCAATTTTTCCTTGAGATTAGAGAGACAAAATTGTATAGAATTGAATTTTATTCGAAATGAGCTTTGGTTGAGAATTTTCTAATGAAGCATGTGAAAGTTATGATTGTTCAAAGTTTAGTTGACTTTCCCTAAAGAAAACCATAATTTAGCAACTTTTGACTTTTGATGAATCTTGATTTTCTTGATGAGTTATGATCAACCCTTGATCAAATGATGCATGTGTCCTCAAAATATTGATGTTGTCCAAAAATATAGAAGTTTGACTGTATGTTGACCAGAGTTGACTTTTTGTTCAATATAGTTGATTTTTAACCATCTGAGCAATTGACTGAGCAAATTTATGACGTAAGGCTTGAAAATTAATATGGGGATTATTTGAAGCATATGAGGAACCATGAAACTCACTTGAGGAATTAAAAGCTTGGTATTATTTGAGGAAACCAAAACCCTAGTTGTACAACACTGCTTAGCATGAGGGTTCATCAGATCAATCTTTGAGTAGTCTTGAGCAATTGAGACCTTCATGGGCATGAGGAGATGTCTTGAATAAATTTATATTAAAAATGGGAGGGAAAATTTTGGGGTATAACAATGAGGTTTTTTGAAAGGTATCCTAATTTGGTAGGTTCCTAATTTTGGCCTACGGATATTCTACCCTCCCCATAAGGTGGTTTCCTTAGAGGTATCACGAATAACACTAGAGGGAAAGGTACAAGGGCCTCCCTTGAGTGGAGCCTCATTGTAGACCTAAACTTTCATCTCTAAAGTCGTACAAGGTCACGCCATGAGATTTCGATTTAGGGTTATACAAAGAGTCATAGGTTTCATTCCAAAGTCCTATCCCCCAAAAGTCTAGCTCTTGAGACATATTCCTTTTTTCAGAATTCCACCGACTCTAAGAGAAGTGGTCACAAAAACTCATAGGGATGATATATCCCCTTGGCCAATAGACAAACCTTCTTTCTAAGGTTTAATACTTTTTTTTTTAAATTAAAAAATCCCACCAACAGTGATAATAATATAATAGCAATGATAATATAAATAAACAAAATATAAACAGAAGATAAATAAATAAACAAAAGCATCAATCATAACAATAAACCCTAGTTGAAACCCTAGACCTAAAAGAAAGGAAATCGTCCCTAGCAGAATCGCCAACTTTCGTAACCAGTAAAAAGTAATGAGTCTCCACCACTACTTTTTGTCCTAACGACTGGTGAATAATGGAATAACCCTAATTGTACAGAGATTCTAAGTTTGTGTTTCGCTTTAAACGAAGGGAAGGTGTTACGCACCCTTCATCTAACTTGTCCTCAAGGATGTCTCAAATTTAGGTTTAAGGGTAAGATAGGGTTTCAGAGATAATTTGTGAAAAGGGTTTTAATTTTTTTATTAGGGGACTCACCACGTTTTTTAAGTCGTATGCCTACGTATCCTCTTATGAGGAATTATAGTCTCAATTCGTAGTTCGTAGTGTTTGGTTGTTTTTTTTATGGATTGTGGAAATATTTTGAATTAATCCTTGAACCAGTTTTGGGTTTGAAAATAGCATAATTGTAGACGTAGTTCGCAGTTAATATAAAAGATCTCATGAATCCTTTTTTTAAAATATCTTGAATTTAAAATTATGTTAGTAGAAAAGGGTTAGTATTTGATTGGTTAGCTATTTTAGATTGTATGTAATTAGGCAAAAATAGATTTGAATGAGAAGAGATTTAATGCAATTTAGGAAATCAGAGTTGGTGTTTTAAAAATATTTAATTAAAAAAAAATATTTTCTAATTATTTAAATTATGTCAGATATTAATAAAAAATTTAGTAATTACTTAATAAATATTTAAAAATTATATTTGGTGCAAATTATGCTTAAAAGGGAATATGTGATAATTAAATTAAAAAATAGAAAATAAATAAATTAAAAGAATTAAATAAATTAGAAAATTAATTAATTAGGTTAAAGGGGTTTAAACATTAAGACTAGGTGGTGGTGTAGATATTTATTTAGGCCCAAAAGAAATTCTGAGCCCAAATTAGTTGGGGTGCATTTTGTAACTATATAATAAGATAGGGGATCTGGCAAGTAAGGGCCCAAGTTCAGATATTGAACTGGGCCCAATATACTGGTGGGTATATGTTGTAATTAAATAGTAAAACAACGTGTGTTAACCATAAGATATTTGGGCCCAAATGAAAAATTTAAACCCAAATAGGCAGGGGGTGAAGACTGCAGTAAAAAAAGTAAAAAAAAACCTGGAGGTGTGAATAGAGATGGGCTTAGGCCCATATAGAAATACCTTGAACCGTTTAGATTAGGTACAAGAGGGTGCAGCGCATTATGGTGCACTGAAGAGAGTTTGGGCATTCAATTTGATCAGAGGGCCATCAGAGTCTAGCTCAGGAGTATCTGATCAAAGTATAAGGAATGGAGGGATACGATTGCAGTTTGACCGAGGGAGTATCGTGAGGTGCATCGCATGGGATTGCTGTTTAGCAACCCAATCACGTGGCCCGTTGATGGCCACATATTACGATCTTGCAACATCAAAGAGGGAGTATATATATTTATTTTTTTCATTCCTCACTTCATTTTCATTCTTCCATTCTCTCTCTTCTTCTCGTATTCTCCCAGTCCTCTCCAACACAAACAACAACAACAACAACCCCTCAACCCAGAAAGCCTAACGTCGGCCACCCAAAAAACACCAACCGAACCCTTATATCCTCCAAAACACAATATTCAAAACCATAAAAGCTAAGTAGCTTACCTCTCCGACCGTGAATCTTCAAGCTTTACGTTACTCCTTTATTTGTTTGCTTCTGATCTCCTTCTCCCTTTCTATTTGCATGTTCTAACGATGATGATGGAAGTGCGGTAGCAATTTGAAGAACTTTAGGGTTTCTATTCAGAAACCCTAAGTTTATAATAAGCGGCACACTAAATCGAAGCTTACGGTGACTCATCCTCATCTTTCTTCTTCTCCTTCGTCTCGATTCTTTTTTTAACTTTTCCTCCCTCTTGTTCTTAGTTTTTTAGGGGTTTTTAAAGGTTTAGAGATTGTTAGATTAGGAAAATTTTAGTGTGATTTCTGTTACTTTTTAAATTGATTGTTGATTGAGAAAAATTAGGGTTAGATTAGATTAGAAATTGATTGAGATTTGGTGTAAATTAATTTAGGGATTGTAAATCTCAGATTTGATTATTGTGTATTTGGACGATTTTGTACTATAATCCAATCAATAAAATTGATTATGTAATATTTGATTTATGTTTCTTAAATATTTGTTTCGTTTCATATTGATATTGGATTCTTGCGTTTTTTCCCGGGCTTTGCGTTGTTTTATGAAGAAGAAAAACAACAGTGTGTCGTCGCAGTCACATTGGGTATTAGGGTTTCTTGGCCTTCAGCTGACTTGGTAAACGATTACAAAAATAAAATAATAATATTAATATAAAATATAATAATTTTTTTGATAATATTAAATAAATAATAATGTTTATAAAATAATAATAAAAATGATGCTAATAGTGTTTAATAAAATAATGATAATTGAATTAAAATTAAAATAAAAATATTTAAATAAATGAATAATCCAAAAGTCAGAAATTGACTTCCCAATCCAACCTAAAAAAAGATGGACCTTCAAAATAGATGGTCCGTCCCAATAAAAATGTGCACCCCTCCACACTCTTGAACCATACGCAAAATGGTCAACGTGAATGAACCCCCCCCCCCCCCCCCCCCCCTCCCCTCCCCCCTTTCACTAAAAAACAAAAGTAAATGGGTCATCAAAGAACAAATTGATGGTCCGGTCTAAAAGTAATTGAAGCAATAAGCCCCAAAAAAAAACACACCCCCCTACTATGATATTTTAAACAGGCCCCAAAAATACTTTAATGGGCCATCAGGTTTTGATGTTCCATTTGAAACAATAAACCCCCATTTAAGAATTCAGACCCCCATTATGAAATAAATTAGTAATAAAAATATGACAATGCCCAAAATTCTAAATGACTAAATAAAAAATAAATCAATTATTTAGAGGGTAAAATTTGGGGTATGACAGCATGATATATGATCAAGACAAAGAAAAACTTTTTAAGCAATAGTGCTTCAACTGTTCATTAATCAAGCAAAGAACAAGTACATGTATCACAATCAAGAGGATAGGTCATGGATCATGAATTAGGGTTTCTTGGACAACTACTGATAAAACATCAAAAAAGTAAAATCTAACTCTTATAAAAATCAAATTTCTCATGGTATAAATATACACAAGAGATGTGGTATCAAGCAACATTCAAAAAAGACATGGTATGATTATTCAACATGGATTTGTTCAAGAAATCAATAACAAAACCAAAGAAAAAGTCTTTAAAAAAACAACTAAAAAGGACTAGTTTTGAATTAAATAAAAAGGGTAAAATAAATAATATTTTTTGGGATTTTTCACATATTCATAAAATAAAGGTGATAAATGAGAAGTGTACCAAAAATCGGCTTAAAAGAAGTTATTTTGATGGGTACAAAATTAAAGTGTTAAATAAGTTTTTGGTCCTTCTAAATATCTCAAATTTTGTTTTTAGCCCCTCTAAAATTTTCCTTCAAAGAATGGTCCTCCTAAAAAATCAAATTTTATCTTTTGGTCCCTCCTGCAATTTAGCGACGGTTTTTATAACTTAGCAACAGTTTTAGCGACAGTTTTAATGATAGTTTTTATTTAGCGACAAAATTAGAGACCATTTTAGCTATGATATTGTCAAGAGGGACTAAAAGTTAAAATTTAATTTTTTAGAAGGACCATTCTTTGAAGGAAAAATTTAGAGGGACTAAAAACAAATTTTGAGATATTTAGAGGGACCAAAAACTTATTTAACCCAAAATTAAATGAAAGTTTGATAAAAAGACAAATAAAACAAGTAATTAAAAAATGGTTTTGTGGCCTAAGGGACTTGAACCCACACTCTGATGGTGATTGGTTAGAACTCTATCCATCGTGATAGAAAATGCATTCTTAAGAATAAATTTGAAACAAACCACTAAAAATGCAGAAAACAAAAAATAAGGAAAAATGCAAAAGGGCTCAAAATTGTCCAATAGTAGGTTTGAAACCATTACCCTCTTGCTTACAACACAAACTCCTTGACCAGCGGTGCTACACCCTCATCCATTCATAACACGCGTTGTAATAAATATAAAATAAACTTAATTTTAAAAAAATGAATTTTCCCACACTTCATGTTATAGTAACAGTAATAACGACAATGTAAAAAAAACAAAACTTTCTCAAAACTCAACCAAATTCAAAGATGTAAAAAATGAAATTGTTCGAAATTTAACAAGGAATTCAAAAATACAAACCATATAAATTAATATCAATTGTATATCATTAATTTTTGCATGAAAATATAAACCCTAACAATTTTTTTTGATCAAAACTTCACATATGAGCAAGATATGTATAAATTAGCAAAGGGTTTAGCATTAACACATCACATACTACATTTTTGCTTCAGAAACCAATCATTAATGATGTATGTATGATGATATTCGAAGATGGTCATAAATATATCTATTGGAGAAAAGTCCAATTCTTATTTTGATAATTATAGAAGCAAGATGATGATCCAAAAAGCATCCTGGAACCTTAGTGGATCTAATGATATAGCTATTTTTCTTTAGAGAAATTCTAAATCTCTCTAACCAAGTCAAGTTGAAAATGGTGAAAGTGAGGTATGGAGGATGATGATAGAGGTGTTAGAGTCGTGCAATGGGGGTTTGGATGACTTATATATGATGTATGTAAGGTGTATGGATTGTTAAATCACAAGGAACTTTAAAGGATTATGAGTTTCAAAGATAAGGTTTTTGAAACTCAAGAAATTGAGTTTTTATGATTTATGAGTTGAGAGAGATTTGAGAGGTTTTTGTGTGAGCTTTGATAGAAAATTAATACAAAATAACAAAAAAATATGCAGCTTATATAATATTTTTCAAACTTATAGGAACCTTGAGGATCAACAACAAATATAAGACGACAACCGAATAATAAAGGAACAAAAACAACACTAATATTTTTAACGTGGAAAACCCCTCAATATGATATAAAAACCATGATCCATCCATACCAAAGAAAATAGCTCTACTATAATCAATTGAGATTACAAGAGAGTCTTAAAGTGATTCACTAAATAACGATAACAACTGCAAATCACAAAGTAAACTAACTTACAAATAAGAATAAAAAAGCTGAAAATTTTCCTAAATCTGCTGCTTCAATGCAAAGATCATATCTCTCAACTAAGACCTTTTCTAGAAGATACCAACCGCCAAAATTTATATATATGTGTTACGAACAAGTCCACCAAATTTCAGCTCGATCCAACTGTGAACAAATCAGGAATCATCATTTTAGTGAGACTGCTGCAGAAAAAAAGGGAATGAGTTTCTCTCCTCTTTTCTCTCTTTTTGAATCCTTATTTTTATCTATCTCTCTTAACCCTAAATTAACACTCCACTTATATAAGTGAGATAAATATACTATTCATATTTGGGCCTTTCTCCACATAGCAAGGGAACCTTATCCCACCAAATCTCCCCCTCACAACTATATGGGGGAAATCGCCAAACCGATGATATTACAACAAGCTTCAAAATTTCCTCTTGGTAATGATTTATTCATCATATCAGAACCATTATAATATGTATGAACCTTATATAACTACTACAACTTATAATCAAAAACATCATGTATTTAAGGATATCTCACACCAATGTATTTGGACCTATTATGAAAAGTCGGATTCTTACCAAGATGAATAGTGCTTTAACTATCAACAAATAACACATATTTGTCTTGAACAAAACCAAGTTCCTGCAAAAATTTCTTCAACCATAGTAACTCCTTGCATGCTTCAATAATAGCAATAAACTCAACTTATGTAGTAGATAATACTACACACTTTTGGAATCTGGACTGCCAAGCCATAGCTCCCCCTGAAATTTAATCATGTAACCCAAAGTGGACTTTATAGAATCAATGTCTCCAGCCATATCAGATTCAGAGTATCCTACTAGAGTAGGCTTATCTCCTCCAAAGCAAAGCCTCATAGATGTAGTACCGTGAAGATATCTTAAAATCTATTTTACAGCATTTTAATGCTCTCTACCTGGATTTGGAAAAAATCTACTGATTGTACCAAAAACATGTGTTATATCTGGTCTTGTACATACTATTACATACGTCAAACTACCCACAGCAAAAGCATAAGGAACACGTTTCATATCAAATGCTTCAACTTCACTTAAGAACTTTGATTAGAACTCAATTTGAAATGAGTAGCAAGAGGAGTGCTTACCGCCTTAGATTTTCCATTTTGAATCTTTGTAACACTTTTTCGATATAATATTCTTGTGACATCCAAAGTTTCTTCTCTTTTCTGTCACGCGTGATTCTAATGCCAAGAATCTGTTTAGCTTCTCCCATGTCTTTCATGGAAAATGACTCTCCCAATTGCTTCTTTAACCTGTTAATGTTAGAAACATTTTTTCCTACAATAAGCATATTATCAACATATAACAACAGGATAATAAAGTCATCGTTAGAAACTTTTCTAGCAAAGACGCAATGATCTAAAGTAGTATTCTTGTATCCTTGATCACACATAACAAACTTAAACTTCTTGTACCATTGCCTTAGATCTTTCTTCAACCCATATAGACTCTTTCTCAATCTACAAACATGATCTTCTTTTCCTTTAACTTGAAAACCATTGGGTTGTTTCATGTAGATCTCTTCCTCCAAATCACCGAGAAGGAAATTCATTTTCACATCCATTTGCTCAACCTCTAAATCTAGAGTAGCATCTAAAATCAACACAAATCTTATTGATGACATATTTACAACGGGTGAGAAAATATCATTAAAATCAACACTTTTTCTTTGATGGAAACCTTTCACCACTAATCTAGCTTTATATCTTGGAGACTTAGAGTTGCTCTCATGTTTAACTCTATAAATCCACCTGTTTTTCAAAGCCATTTTTCCTTTAGGAAACTTCACTAAATCATAAGTGTGATTATCATGCAATGATTTCATTTCTTCATGCATTGTATCGAACCACTTTTGATTTTCATAACTTTCCATGGCCTCTTGAAAACACTCTGGTTCACCCTCATCAGTCAAGGTCACATACTCATCAGAATTATACCTTGTAGAAAGTTGCTTCTGCCTGATAGACCTCCTAAGTTGAACTTGAGATGATTCTGGAGCTTCACCAAGATTCTCATCTTGATTCATATCATTTTCTCCTTCATCATCATCATCATCATCATCATTAGTTGGAATATTTACCTCATCTCTAAGTTGTTGATCATCAACATCATCATATGGATCACCATTATGATCATGACCACCAATAAAATCTATATTATGATTAGGTAACCGAATTGGGTCAACATTAGACAAATTGATATCTTTCTTTGGTGTAGTCTTCTCTACCTTATCAATGTTTTCAACATTTTGGTCTTCCATGAATACTACATCGCCGCTTCGGATAAGCTTCTTCCCTACAGGATCATACAACATGTAACCAAAATCATCTTGCCCATAGCCGATGAATATACTTTTTTTTTACTTTGCATCCAACTTGGACCTTTCATCCTTTAGAATATGCACAAAAGCCTTACAACCAAAGACTCTCAAATGATCATACTTGACATTTTTCCAAACCAAATCTTATCTGGAACTTCACTATTCAAAGCAATAGTAGGAGTGAGATTAAGAACATGCACCTTCGTGTAAAGTGCCTCACCCCAATAATTATTTGGTAGTTTAGCTTCAGAGAGCATACACCTTACTCTCTCAATTAGTGTTTGATTCATCCTCTCTGCTAAACCATTAAATTGAGGAGTTTCAGGAGGAGTTTTTCATGTACAATACTATGTTTCTTGCAATAGGAATCAAATGGTCCACAATACTCACCACCATTATTCGAACGAACACATTTCAGCTTCTCGCCTGTTTGCATCTCTATTGAAGCATGGAATTCTTTGAACTTCTCCAACACATGGTATTTTGTCTTCAAGGCATACACCCATAGTTTCTTGGAACAATCATCAATAAAGTTAACAAAATAAAGTGCACCACTAAAATACTTTACCTTTAATGGACCACAAACATCAAAATGTACCAATTGAAGCAACTTTGACTTCCTTGATGGGGTATGTCTCTTGAAAGATACATTAGTCTGTTTACCAGCCATGCGATGAGAACAATTCTCCAAATATGCATTCTTTAAACCAGGAAGAAAATCCTTTTTGGATAAAAAATTCAGCCCCTTTTCACTAATATTACTAAGCCTTTGGTGCCACAAAGATGCTTCCATGTCGATAGCATTCACATTGTCCCTAGCAACCAAAGCTTTTTCCCAATACAATTTAGAAAGCTTTTCTCCTCTATCCACAACCAAGTTACCTTTGTTGAGTTTCCACTTTCCATAACCAAAGTGATTATCATAACCATAATCATCAAGCATATGCACAAAGATTTAATTAAAGCGGACATCTGGAGCATGTTTGACACCTCTAAGCAACAATTGCATTCCCATGTTGGTTTGCAAGAAAACATCACCAACACCAATTACCTTAGATACACAATCATTACCCATATTCAACACTCCAAAATCACAAAAAGTATAATATGGGAAGTAATTCTTCCTTGGTGTAACATGCAATGTAGCACCTTTGTCAACAATCCATATGCTCTCGTCTGATACAAGATTAACAGACTCATGATCACCTAGAATAACAAGATTATTACAAGTAGAAGTAGTAACACGATCATCATCGTCATCATGATCTTCGTGATCTCTTTGTTTAGACTTACCTTTCTTGCCTTTGTTATACCTTTTCTACTGATAACAATACGTTTGTACCTGTCCTATTTTGTGACAATAATGACACTTCAGATTCTTGTATCGTGGTTTGAACTTGTTTCTGCTATTCTCTCTACCATCCTTCGATTACTTTTTATGACTTCTCACCCTATTTTCAGTGATGAATAACCTTGTTTCTTCCTTCTCATCTCCTCATTAAGAATACCACCCTTATTCGTTTCCAAAGAAACAACACCTCTAGGAGCAGAACTTTTAATAGAAACCTGAAATGTCTCCCAAGGCCCTGGTAAAGATAGCAATAGGAATAACTCCAAACGTTCATCATCAAATTTGATACTCATTCCTGACATTTTATCAAGGAACCCTTGAAATTCGCTCAAGTAATCTTAAATAGAAGTTTTCTTCTTATACATTAAACTTATGAAGCTATTCAACAAGAACAATTTATTATTCCCTGATTTAGAGGCATACAAGGATTATATCTTCTCCCATAAAGTTTTTTCATGTGTCTCATTAGCACTATGATTATAAACATTATCTTCTACATATTGTCGAATAAAACCACATACATGTTGATTTTCAAACTCACATTCTTCATTAGACACAAAATCAGGATTTATGGAACTAAAAACCGGTAAATGCAATTTCTTCATAAATAGTAAGTCTTTCATTTTTCCCTTCCATTAATGGTAATTATAAATATTAAACAATAACATCTTCCTCTTTGTATTTGACTCAATCATTCAAACAAGTAAAATAACCCTTAACCAAGAGCTCTGATACAACTATGATGGGAAATTAAGACAAAATAACATGACAATATGCAGCAGATATAATGTTTCCCAAACTTGTAGGATCCATGAGGATCAACAACAAATATAAGACAGTAATTTAACAATAAAGTCACAAAAAGAACACTGATATTTTTAACATGGAAAACCCCTCAATATGAGAGTAAACACCATGAGTCGTCCAGACAAAATAAAATAGATCAACTATAATTAATCGAGGTTACAATAGAGTCTTAAAGTGATTCATAAAATAATGATAACATTTTCAAATCACAAAGTAAACTAACTTACAAATAAGAATAAAAAAGCTGAAAATTTTCCCAAATTTGCAGCTTCAATGTGAAGACCATATCCATCAACTCGGATGTTGTTTTGAAGATCCCAACAATCGAAAGTTATATATATTTATTGCAAACAAGCACACCAAATTTTAGCTCAATATGACGGTGAATGAATCGAGGATCTTCTTTTTAGTGAAACTGTGTAGAAAAAACGGGAATGAGTTTCTCTCCTCTTTTCTCTCTTTTTGAATCCTTCTTTTTCTCTATCTCTCTTAACCCTAAATTGACACTCTCCACTTATATAAGTTAGATAAATAGGTTATTCATACTTGGGTCTTTCTCCTCCTAGGAAGTGAACCCAAACCTAACAAGATTTTTGTATCTTTTGAAGTGCAAATGAGTCTCTTATTTATAGGGAAAACTTAGAGATCAAGAGCTGGTTCCAATTTCAACTTGTGGAGTTATGGTTTGGTTGAGATGGAATTAGCAAGTTTCATGAATTTTGAAGTCCCAATGCTAGCATGCTTTATCATAGAGTGTCTTGTAGGTTGTAGAGGATTTCTTCTTGGATTTGCAATGCTTTGTGGTCAGAAGCAACAAGATATGGGCGCAATGCAAAAAGTTTTGTGACTAAAGCTCTTTTACAAGAATGGAAATGGAGGTTTTTGAAAAAATCTCCAAATAAGGCATGAAGAATTGGATAAAGCCTTAACTCTTTGAGTAATGCACTTAGGATTTGTTTAAATATCAGATTATGGAGAGATTTAGAGATTTCATGGCCTGCAAAGTGAGATTATGTAGGATTTGGTTGGTTTGACATGAACTTGCACCACAAATTTCCATTGTATAAAACATCTTCACCATGGTTACTTCATAAATTCGAAACTCTGCTCAAGTATGATAAATTCATGCTCCTGGACTTTTTAGAAATCTTGAAACATTATCTACAAATTTCATGATGAACACTTTCCTTGAATCAATTGGGATCTTGGTGAAAAATACCTTACAACTTTGTTGCATTAGGCTGAAACAAGCACTTCAAAATTTTGTAAGTGTTTAAGATTTTGACAATTTTGAGATGCTAAATTCATTAATTCATATCTTCAAATCTATGCATTTTTTGGAGATCAATCCTCATTGACAAAGTTGTATTATGAATCATGCTCTTCCATTTTCATTTTGAAAGTTTTCCTTGAATTGGCTTGTACCTTGGTGAAAATTGGCCATATAATTGAGATATGTTTAGGCATAAAACACTTCAAAATTTCTAAGTGTTTGAAGTTCTTTCAACTTTAACTTTTGTTGACTTTTCTTGATTCTCTTGATTCTTGATGATTAAGTTTGATAGTTTTGAATGTTTTGATGATTCTTAACCTTTGAATTTCAATGTTAACCAAAAAGTCAAATTTTGACTTTTGTGTGACTGTTGAATTTTCATCAATTGATTCCAATATTTCATTATCAATAAATTCTATCTTTGGAAATGTCTTGAGCCATACAGTTAGGTAAAGATGTTTCATTTGAGTTATTTGAATCATGCTTCAAGCCATTAGTTCATTCACTAAGCCAAAAGTCAATGATCCACTTTCTTCAGTCAAAACCCTAATTGATCAAGACTTAGATTGATGAACATTTCTTGATTCAAAACCCTACTGTAATACCCCAAATATTTCCTACCCCTTTTTCTTTTATCTAGATTATGCATCTCGCGTTTTTCTTATGTACATAACCTCCATTAAGTCATTTAACAACATCATGCATCATTAATCAATCAAATGGACATGGGAACAAGGATCTTGAAGTTAGGGTTTTCCCTACGGCTTTGATGGATCTCACCTTCATTCATGATTATTTCTACGGGTTCCTCCATCAATCATTGGTTGAAAGCTAGGGTTGCTTGTTTAATCATTATTGTGAACTTGTTCTTTCATCAAGCTACAAGGATCCCATTTTCATCAGAGGATTCGAGGGTATCTCAAGAAAACTAGGATTTCTCATACATGGTTTGAACTTGTTGGTATTCATCAGTGTAAAGATCATGGATAGGGTTATCTCAAGGGGTCTTCCTCTATGATTCAAATCTCATCCATCTTCATCCAAGGATTCTCCAAAGGGTATTGTTTTATGTTAAAATCATCAAGTGAACAAGAATTTTGTCAAATCAAACATTTGAAGATAGAGCTTCCAAGGTTTTGCTTTATGCTACAAAAGATGAAATGGTGCACATTAGCATGTTGCTTGCAATACAAGTTAACATGGATGATTCAAACTCAGTTAAGGTTCATATTGGTATAAAAATGAAAGAGGCTTTACTTGGAAATCGAGTTACAATCAAGTTCAAAATTCATTTAATTCAAATTCTGAATTTTATTCATTCACAGGTTCAAGTTTATAATACTTTTCAAATGCAAATATCATTCCACCATCAATTACCAATACTCATTTTTCCAAGTTCAAGCATAAAATCTTTTCAAGGTCCTTACAAAAGTTCATCCAAGAGAAAGTTATAAAGCGATTACAATTACAAAGTCAAATTCACTATGAGATTTAAGAATGTGCTACAAAGAGATTACAAAAAATGTTAGCTTGCATAGGTTGATCAAGAAGCCAATTGTAACCATAATATCTATTTCCCTAAGCCTCTTTAAAGTACTTCAAAGGGATCTCTTCTTTCAGCTTCATGTTGTATTGGATTACAAGCTGCCTCCATGCTGAAATCCTGCACCAATCAATAAAGTTAATAAAATCATGAAGTAATTTTGAGTTATTAGTGACCAACTATAATCCTTCACCGTCTTGTAATCAAGAGAAACGATTCATCAAGGACCCTGCATTGTTAAAAACAGATCCACATTAAATTCTAGTTTCCAAAATACTAACCATAACAGAAATCAAGAACTTCATACCAGTTAACCGAACCCAGCTTATAACTCCCGCTAAGAAAACCAATTCACATCCTTCCTAACCAACTAACTACCTATAACCAATTTCCCAAATGGATTTACTAACAGCAAAATTAACCAGAACTAATAACTAACTACTAACAAACCGTTAATAAAATATTAACTAATTCCTAACAAAAACAGTTTCTAACAGGACTTCAGCTCCCTAACTAACATCTCCAAACAGAAATTCCATAACTCTCATTCTCTTAACTGAATTCACTAACTGTCTGTAACATATTAGAAAAAAACAGAAGAGTAACTAACAACTTTTCATAACCGAAAATTAACTCTCACTCTCTCAACTGTCAAAAAAACTGAATTCCTATAACCAACTCCCTAACTTCTAATAGAAATCTAACCGAACTGCCAATGCCAGTTTCCCCTAACTATTTCTAAAAGACTATTAACAACAACTAACCTCTACAAACATCTAACCAATTTATAGCTGTCAAAACAAACTCTAACAAACTTCTGGCAGGGGAGGTAACAAGAAATACAGAAAAAAACTTGCCACGGAAAAAACTCCCTAAACCATTTTCTAACTCTGTAATTACTTCTAGAAAACCGTAACTACCTTTTACTGAACCCCAACTGTACATAACCCAGCTAATAGAATTTCAAACAAAACGGATTTCATAATAGAACTTCTTAGCAGTTTCTAACTGAACATAACAGAGTATAACGGAAAAAGGAGAGGATATTCATTCACAACTATTTCAACTAGATTTTCAACAAAAACCACTGATACAAAAACTGAGAAACTCACCTTTCAATTCTCTCTTCATAATTGTTTCTGAAAATTCTTCAATCTCAACCTACTGTAACCGAATATTCAAACTTATTAATCAATTTTCTTCAATCTCTATCTCTTCAATATAAAGCTACAACCATTGCATCCTCTTCATCCTTATCGCGTCAATCGTCTTCTTCTTTATATCATAGCATCTTTGTCAAATTCGCAGCAACATCTATATTTCACAGTAGTGGAACAAATTCAGAAACACAAACCTTAGAGAATGAAAAAGAAAAATAATCTGAAGAAAGATAAAGAAGAGCAATGATCGTATTACCTCACCTCTGGATTTATGGTTTTCCTTCTATTCGCCGCCATTGAAACGCATCGGACAAACTCTGATAGGTAGGATTCAACTTCTATCTTTTTCGCATCGTTTTTTTCATAAGGAATTTCTTGAATGTCTAAATCATGACTGGATTTTGTTAGCTTAAAGTTTCACCTCCTTCACTTAGCTTCAATTTTTATTAGAATCGTAAAATACTTTTGTTGAACATGTCATTGCGGGAGGTTTTCTCCTTGGTATAGAACTGGAATTGTGACGAATCTGAAGCGAATCGAAAGCTAATTTAGAATCAAACACGGACGGCACAATGAGAAACGAGATGAAGAAGCGGAGAGACAATCAGAAGGATGTGAGTGGTTGTCTCCGTGCAAGGAAGAGGAAGAAGAGAGTGTCGTGTATAGAAGAAATCGTCACATATGTTTTTACCCTAATTATTCCTAAATGACATTGCTTCACATAATTTTGGTTTTTTTTAAAGAGAAACAAAAAGGGTTGGACCGGATCCTTGAACAGGCCTAGCAGTTTTTTTGTGAACCATACCAGCATGCAAAGCCACCATCAGTGGGTCAAATTGCATTATTCTAAGCCCAAATCATCAGTTTTTGGTGAAAGTTTGATACAATAAAAAGGGGCTTCTAGACAATACTATGGGCCAACGCCAAAACTTGTTGAGCCACACTCCCTGGAATATAATTAGCACCCTCCTAAATTCACTATTTCATTGTTAGATTTAGTATTTTTTATGTGTTAATTTTTGTCAATGTAATACATGATGAAAATAATATAAAACATTAATATAAAATAGTAGATTTTAATAGAAATTTTAGGAATTAATTTTAGTTTTTTTTCCTCGATAAAATTTTCTTTACATAAAAACTAATAAAAATACTTTTTCTTTCTTGTTTCTATATGTATTTGCATGCCGTTTTGCCATGTTATTTTTGACGCATTTGTTCATTGTGAAAGGTACATTTTGGTGTTTTCGATGATGTAACATAACATGTAGTTATGTGATCGAAGCATACAGCTTATGCTCGCTACTGATGCAACACGCCTTATTTCTCATCGTCCCGAGAAATTCATATTGTATTATATGTTGTCCTGATACATGCGATACTTTATGATGTCTTGTGCAGGAACTTATGATTACGCGTTGCATTCGCAACACACGTTTGCTTTTATCTTAGTTGGATATCATTTCAGAATTTGTTTATTTCTTGGTGAAGCTTGCTTGACGCGTACTCCTTGCTTCTCTAGTGCTTTCGTATGCTCTTGACAATTTTCCTGCTTTTGGTAGTCGCCGCTACTACCTTTGTACTTCTTTGCACTTTATTGCATTTCTTTACTGATTTTCTATAAATCATGAGAAGTAGGGTTTTACTACTTTCTGATGCCATAAGAATTAGGAATAAAGATGTATGATAGGGGTCTCTGTTGCTGATCATGTCAGGAACCCCTCTGATTTATTTAAAGACCCGTTTAGGGCAATTCCGCATTGTGTGCATTCAGTTTGCTACTTGTGCGCGGTTTGTTTAAAACATTACCTTTGAGTAGGTATTTTGCAGGTGTGTTTACATTTTATGCCCACAGTATTCCCCAATCCCTTATTGAAGTCCTTAAAAGGAGGCGCGCAGGGAGGGTTAGCAATCCACCCCCGCAACTTTGTCTGTGTCATCCTTAGCTCGTGATGCACCATGAAGCTTCGGAGTTGTCCCTGCTCTTGTATATAGAGTCGTCTAGTGGGGAAGGGTTCCGCAATCGAACCCCCACGCTTTTTCAGGAGTCTGCATTGGCCGATGCTGATACTCCATGATCGTTCATATCGTTTTATGTCGCTTGCCTCGATCTCCTATATCTTGTTTAGGTGTTTAGTTGCTTTGGACATCACATTTTATTTCTTCATCTCACTCCCGCTTGTTCGTCTCGGGTGATACGCTCCCCTTGGCTAAAGCATTTCTCTTCTTTTCCTTACTCTTTTGTGTGTGTGCTCTTTCGAGCTTGCTTGCTTTATCCTTGTACATACCATGTTCCCTTAGGACGTGCTTGCTCCTTTCAGACACAATTTAGACCTTAGGTTGCAAACCATGCATGCTAACATCAGGTAGAGGCTTCCCTTTTGTTAATCCAAATCATAGGGCTACCATTGTATGATAACATTAGTTTAGAAATAGGCTAGTCTCCCTTAGACTCTTTTTTCCACTTTTGCATATGCATTTAAAACTACAACCTTTTCATAGTAAATCAAAGACATGTTAATCGTACTTAAACCCTTTTACAAGGTAACAAGATACAAACCAATCAAATGTGGCATCTTGCCTCGAGGGCGTAACTCGAAACTATTTTTCAAGCAAGGACATGATTAATTTACTTTTGTGCCAACGCATAAGTCTCCAAAGGTCGAGCTGCGGAAAAAGGCGGAATTAACATCTCCCATAAAAAACACGAAACAAAAAAACATGTGATCTTAACTACGATAGCTCTCATTCGTCAAAAATGATATGTAGGCATTGAGGTAGGGCCCAAGCGAGTACAACTTTATTTTCCTTACATTCTTTTCTCATCCTTTTTGCATGCATGATTCTTAGCAATAAATAGTAATGTGATACGGTGGGAGAACTGACTTGGTTGTTTTGTGTTTGATCGCAATTGTGAGGATAGTAAGAGTCACCATCGACTTTTCTTTTATCCAAAAGGAAAGGCTGAAAAGAACAGGAAAGACCTTTAGAAATGTTTCTTGAGTTCGGGTGGTAGATTATGAAAAGGGAAGGTATTGGCACCCTTTTCATCAGTAGTTATCTACGGGATCTTAGTTGCTTAGAGATCATTTTATTTTGTTTGAAAATGTGCTTTGTGTGGTTTTTGAAAGTATTTTGAAAATGCGCCATCATTTAGGCAAACTTTGTAATAGTTCTCGTTCGTAAGAACGTATACAAAGTGTCGATCTTTTGAAAATGTTTCAAGTTTGATAGATTTTTTTGAAAGTATTGGTGTTTGTTTTGAAAATAGCAAGCATGTTTTGATTTGAAAAAGAGCAAGCAACTAGGAACATTCTACCTACTTAAAAGTCTTTCTTGTTTATTCCCCTTTCCTTTGACATTGTTATTTTACCATGGATTGGTAAGTAACCTTATCCTTGGATGTAAAAGGGACGGGAAAGCATCATCGTATAGTCATGAATAGCAATGTTGTAAGATATCTTAGTATTTTCTTTAAGGGACTAAGATCATTCGTAAGGCAACATTTGTAGCGTCATCGAGGGGTTATGATCTTGTATTTTTGTTTGTTTTTGCTAAGATGTCTTACATGCGTATTATGACCATTTATTTCTCAAGGCAACAAGTGGAGTTAACCCTAGAGGTGAAAAGTGTTCAAGTGTATCTTTTTCATGCTTGATTTTCTTGAATTAGGGTTTGCTAACTTGTTGATTTTAGTCTTTCCATATAAACCCTAATTTACTAACATTTATATAAAGTGATAAATTGCGGAAAGTAAAATTACTAAGCTATTACATAATTAGGGGAGGGGGGTGTACAAATTTACAAATGGGGATTTGCAAGAAAATTAAACCTAATTATCTATTACAACCATATTGAATATTGTACAAAATTAAAAAGAAAATAATGCAAGAATGTAAATGAAAAAAAGAAATGATTTTGTTTTGGTTTTTTAAGGGTTTTAACCTAATGTCTAAGAAGGAAAAATAATTAATTAAAGATATTAATATTAAACCTAAATTAGTTAAGAAAAAAAATTAGGTTAAAAAAAGTATTTTTTTAGGGTTTTTTATATGAAAGGTTTTAAGTTAATAAAAATGAAATAAAAATTAATTAATTAAAAGAAACCTAAGTTCTAAATTGATTTTAATTTAAAATAAAATAATATAATAAATAAACCTAAGTCCAAATATTTATTAAAAAAAAGAAATTTATTTGTTTAAGAAAATGTTTTTTTTGGTCTTTTTGCATTTATAAAGAAAATGAAATAAATAAGTGTAAATAATAAATAAAAAACATTTTTATATTTTTTTCATTAAATGAAAATAATAATAATAATAATAATAATAATAATAATAATAATAAAAATATAATAAAATAAGAAATAAAATATAATAGGAAAAAAAGAAATAATAAAAGAAAATGGGCCAGAGGTGCAAAAGTAGTCAGGGGGTTTAAAAAAAGCAAAAAAGTGGAAAGCCCAATGTGGAGGCCCAGGCGCTGCTTGCTGAAACAAAAAAAAAGAGTGAAAATGTGAAAAATGAATAAAAGGTAGCGCGTTGGGTGTTGAACCCACACCCTCTTGGTTACCACCGCGCTGGCTTACCACTGGGGTGGCTATACATTTGCTTACTAATATCAAACCATAAATATATATATTAGAAACTACTTCCTGAAGACAACTTCATCTTCAACCTCGCGCCTTGCCAGACCACCTGCATCTTGTTCATTTCTCATCCATTTGCAAAAGTGTAAGCATGAATCTTGTGGCAAATTTCCTCACGATTTCAGAAATGTAAAGCATTAAAATTATAGATCAAAGACAAGAATGAATTTTGTTGGCCCTAATCTGAACCCTAAAATTTTTAGAAACTTCAACTCCAAAATTCTCTAAGCTCAAGCCATATAAATGCAAACTATGGATATGTACATCTTCATGGCAATGGTATCTACATTTTACCTTTGAAAATGGAAGCCTAATAATGCCCATATGAATAGTTCAAAAGTCAGAAAACTCACGTTGCAAGAGGGTATTGTGTTTTGAGTTTGAGCAACTTTCAATGAGTTCTAGTGATTGGGTTAGCTTCCTCAAGTTCCCAGGAAGCTAATGTGATGTTTGGCTTGAGCTGAAAGTGGTTGAGGAGTTCTAGAGAATTCAAGGTGCAAGGTGTTGTTTTTGAAAATGGTGGATGATGATGGAGGTGTTATAGTTGTGTTGCAGGTGTTGGAATTATTTGTATATATTATTTAAAAAGCTTTTTAAAGTAAAAGGCCAAGAAACGCACCAGCAAATTTAGAGATTGGGTTTAAAACTCAGAAATAGCAAGTTTTGAGATGTTTTTGGTGGTTCTGGGCTTTAGGGGGTTTTCAGGGCTTCAGCATGCGTGTGTTAGCTTGCAAATGACTTGTATATTTATAGGCAAGAGGTCTTGTATGTTACAACAAGTCAGAATTTGAAAAATCAAGTTGTAGTATCTTTACTTGTTTTTGAAGTAAAGTTGAAACATCTTGTACCAAGGCATGGTACAGGGCTGCATAGAGTGGTTAGTACTTTAGACATGCTTGCTTTTGGTTTATAGGGTTTGTTTGTGCAGAAAGAACAAGTCCAATTCTCAAGGAGAGTGGACTTTGTGATTAAAGCCACTTTTCAAGAATAGCAATGGTGCCATTCTTCCAAAAATGGAAATGCAACTTGGATAATGGTTCAAATGCTTGGACAATGGCTCAATATGTTGTGTAAACATTTAATTAAGGATTGAATTGCAAGTTAGAAGTCCGCAAAGTGAGATTATGCAGCATGGCTATGTGATTTGGTCCATTATGCATCACAAATTCTGCCTTGTAAAACAACTTGAAACCCTAAGTTCTTGCCTTCGATTATCCTTGCTAAAAAATGTTATCAAGGAGTTCTTTGAAATTTTAGAAAGGTTGTAATGTGCTCTACAACCCCTCTTTGAATTACTTTTGCAAAATCCAATTGCAACTATGTGAAACTTGGCCCAGAAGTTAGGTCAAAATCCTGACCAAAATGCTCAAAATTTCACAAAGTGTTTTAGTTTTCTGAACATGATTTCATGGATTAATAACTTGAAATTCAAGAATTTCTAGGAGAACTTGTTTTCATAAATGTTTTATATCTCATTGATATCTACAACTTTCATGTTTAAAGTTTCCATTGAATCATCTTGCATCATGGTGAAAATTGGCTCAAAGTTGTGAAAAATATGAAGTTTTTCAACACTTAGAAAAATTTCTAAGTTTGGAAACTTTGACTTTTCAAAAGGAAATATTTACTTTTTGATTTCTTGATGAACGAGTTTCATATTTTGACATGTTTTGATGAATTGTGATATTTGACACTTGATTTTGACCAAAAAGTCAAAGTTTGACTTTTCAGTGTGCAGTTGACTTTTAGTTAGTTGACTGAAAATCAACTATCAATTAATTGACCTTGAGCAATGTTTTGAGTCATGCCATTAGGTCAAAATGATGTAATTGAATCCTTGAGATCATGTTTCCAACCAATCAACCATTTGCTAGGTCAAAAATCAAAAATTGCCTTTTCTTTGTCAAAACCGTAATTTTGACCATTTTGCCCTTTTGATGATCTGATCAGATTTCTTAAGGAATTATGGTCCAAACTTGATAAAATGACATATATGAGCTCATAATGTTGACATGGATAAAAGATTATGAAGTTTGACTGTAAATTAACCACAATTGACTTTTTCCTCAATATAGTTGATTTTTAGGTCAACTGATCAATTGACTGAGCAAAAATGTGATCCAAGACTTGAAACTTGACATGAGCAATCTTGAGGGTCCATAATGATCCATGAAAGCCATATGAGGCATTAAAAGTTCAATTATCCTTGTGCAATCTCAAACTCTAATTTTCAGTTATCAGAGCTTGAGGAGGTGTCTTGAGTTGATCAACACTAGTGTAGTCTTGAACCAAACGAGATCTTGTGAGAAATTACTTGATAAGTGAGAGGGAAAATTTTGGGGTACAACAGTTGCCCCTGTTCAATCTTCTTAAATCTGAAGATTTAGATTGGCGGATCCTCCATTTGTGACTTGAAGGTGGAAGATGATTGAACACTAGAGTGCCCAGGAATTTGCACTCGAAGATGAATTGTGAATGGGCTTATAGATGCCGTTTGGAGGAATGGGGGAGATTTTTCAGATATGGGCTTGTAGATGCCATCCAAAGGTGACTGTTGACAGAAAATGGACTAAGTCTGAACTTGATTTCAACTGGAAAAGAATCAGAATAAATCTTTGGAGCGATTTATTTGAAACTAGCAGAAGTCTTGTATGATGTTTGACTCGGAAGAATCAGAATAAATATCCCTAGTGAAAGTCGCCCAGTTTCTCGGGATTCCCCAATAGGATTTCACGAGGTCCACAAGCAATGCATGGCATTTCCCTTCCATAACAGAAAAAATTTCTCTAATAAATGGAAACTCATCCATCAACACTTCAACTTCAAAATATGAAGACTTACACTCCTCATTCCCAGTAGTACTCAAGGATTTATTTTTCCCGACTCCAGCAACACTGCGGCATAACAAGTAATGTGTCCTTAAATTACATCCATATGTCATAGCATTGACAACATGGATGCATACAACGCAATCTCATTTATTTGAGAAACAACATTATACCGTGCATTTCATAGATCATGGCATTGCATGTAACTAACCCTTCACCTTTTCAGGAAAGATCAATCAACATAAAATTATCGTCAAATTTTCAACTAATCAATTATAGATCAATTCCCGAGAAAAGACTGGTCGACCATCTACATAACAGATATTTCCTTCAGACCCCTGCTGGTTCAGTTTAAATATCTCAATAGTTTATTCTGATCCTTTCCCGCAGATGCTTTCTTGGTTCAGATGTTTTCTCTAGTTCAGATAAATCTCTCAATGATTTGTTCTGATTCTTCTCCAGATCCCTACCGGTTTAGTTTAGATCTCTCAATGGTTTATTCTGATGCTTTCCCGCATAAGTCTTCTCTAGAATCAGAATAAATCGTTGAGAGATTTATCTGAACCAGCGGGGATTTCGAGAAGAATCGGAATAAATCTTTGAGAGATTTCTCTGGTTCAGATAAATCTTTCAACAATTTTTTCTGATTCTTCTCCAGATTCCTGCCGGTTCAGTTTAGATCTCTCAGTGGTTTATTCTGATTCTTTCTCGCACACGTTTCATCTGGTTCAGATAAATCTCTCAATGATTTATTCCAATTTTTCTCCAAATCCCTGCTGGTTCAGATAAATCTCTCAATGATTTATTCTGATTCTAGAGAAGACATCTCTGGGAAAGCATCAAAATAAACCGTTGAGAGATCTAAACTAAACCGACAGGGATCTGGAGAAGAATCAGAACAAATCATTGAGAGATTTATCTGAACCAGAGGAAATGTCTGAACCAAGAAAGCATCTGCAGGAAAGAATCAGAATAAACCGTTGAGATATTTAAATTGAACCAGCAGGGGTCTGAAGGAAATATATTTTATGTAGATGGTCGACCAGTCCTTTCTCGGGAATTGATCTATAACTGATTAGTTGAAAATTTGACGATAATTTTCTGTTGATTGATCTCTCCTGAAAAGGTGAAGGGTTAGTTGCATGCAATGCCATGATGTATGAAATGCACGGTATAATGTTTTTTCTCAAATAAATGAGATTGTGTTGTATGCATCTATGTTGTTAATGCTATGACGTATGGATATAATGTAAGGATACATTACTTGTTATGTCGCAGTGTTGCTGGAGTCGGGAAAAATAAATCCCTGATTACTACTGGGAATGTGGAGTGTAAGTCTTAATATTTTGAAGTTGAAGTGTTGATGGATGAGTTTCCATTTATTAGAGATTTTTTTTTGTTGTGGAAGGGAAACATCGTGCATTGGTTGTGGACCTCGTGAAATCCTGCTGGGGAATCCTGAGAAACTGGGCGACTTTCACTGGGGAATCTTTGGAGCGGTAACTGGAAGTTTTGTTCTGTCGGGGATGTGAGAGAACTTGATACCATTAGGCTGCATACTGGAGATACGTTAGCGATCCTGTAGTGGGATGTCCCGGTTTCCGCTCTTGCTGGAGAAAGTACCTGCGGGGGATTTTTTTGAATGGTCTATAGATATTATCCTATTTCTTAAAGCCATTAGTGATTGTCTTTCTATTTTCGGTTCCCCCTTTTTTTTGCTCATTTGTAAACAGTAGTCACGTTCAAATGCATATGTTCAAAAATAATCATTGGACATTTTTGCAAACGAAACACGGAAATAAAAGAAAAACAGATAGTTTTGCACTTTCAAAGGAATATCTTTGCATTAACTTGAATAAGTATTTTTTGTACAACGAGACGAACATCCTAGTAAGGGAGTGTCGTCGTAGAAAATGAAAATTAATACAAAGAAAAGATAGCTATGTGAAATAATCCCATGGGATTCCCATTCAGCTATAGCCTTCATGTCTCTGAGCGTCTCGTCCACTTGCTACTTTGTTCGAAGCTGATTGGATTGATTAGAACCGTTTGAGTTTGTCAGTCGATACTGAAGGTTGTCTGTAAGGTGATTCAACGGGACATAACCATACGCTTTAATTCCCTAACTTTGTCCTAGACCGCCCTTTCGGGTTTTTAGTCCACCGGGATACCCTTTTTTGCCCAAGCCGCCCTTTCGGTTTTCAGCTTGCCGGGTGTACAAATTGTTTTGTATTTTATACCTAATTTTTGCCTGATCCTTTTCGGTTCGTCGGGATGACCGAATTTGTTCCTAGACCATTCGACCCAGCGGGTCTTTATTCATACGTAGTATCTTTTGACTATGTCCGCGTTTATAGGATGCAGAAGGTCGTCGCCATCCATAGTGGTTAAGATCATTGCTCCACCAGAGAATATGCTTTTGATTACAAATGGTCCTTCATAGATAGGAGTCCATTTTCCCCTGGGATCACCTTGTGGCAATATGATACGCTTGATTACCAAGTCACCAACCCGATATACCTGACGTCTGCCCTTCTTGTTAAAAGCTTTGATCATACATTTTTGGTACATCTGACCATGACAGACAGCCGTAAGCCTCTTCTCATCAATCAAGTTCAACTGGTCAAGTCGAGTTTGAATTCATTCATTTTCATTCAGCCCTGCATCCCTTATGATTCTCAGAGAAGGTATTTGGACTTCAATTGGTAGGACGGCTTCCATACCGTATACCAAAGAGAAAGGAGTTGCCCTTGTTGACGTGCGCGCCGTGGTACGGTAACCATGGAGAGAAAATGGTAACATCTCATGCCAGTCCTTGTAGGTCACTGTCATTTTTGTATGATCTTCTTGATGTTTTTATTTGCAGCTTCGACAACGCCATTCATCTTTGGCCAGTAAGGAGAAGAGTTATGGTGATGGATCTTGAATTGCGTGCATAGTGTGGTAATCATAGTATTGTTGAGATTGGTACCATTATCTGTAATGATTCTCTCCGGGATACTGTACTGACATATGAGATTTTGTTTGATGAATCGGGCCACAACGTTCTTGGTCACAGAAGCAAAAGAAGTTACCTCAACGCACTTCGTGAAGTAGTCAATGGCAACAAAGATGAAGCGGTGTCCATTAGAAGCTGTAGGTTTGACTTCTCCAATCATGTCGATTCCCCACATCACGAATGACCAGGGAGCAGTTAGAACGTTTAGAGGAACCGGAGGCACATGTCCTTTGACAACATAAATCTGACACTTGTGACAGGTTCGTGAATGCTGATGGCAATCTGCTTCCATGGTAGACCAGTAGTACCCAGCCCGTAGGATATTTTTAGCCATGGTGAGCCCACTAGAATGGGTGCCAAAAGTGCCTTCATGTCGATCATCCATGATCTTGTCCCCCTCACTCTTTTCTATGTAATGAAGCAAAGTAGAGTCTTGGTTGCGCTTGTAGAGAATACCATTACTGAGGAAGAACTTAGCAGAGAATCTTCTCAAGAACTTCTGATCATTGACTGAAGCTCCCTCCAGATACTCTTGGGCCTCGAGATACCTCTTAACTTCATGGAACCAATGCTTGTCGACTACTTCTTCAGTATCGATCTCATGACAGTAAGCTGGTTCATCCATCTGCTCAATGGTGATCTGGGGAGCCTCGCTATCCCACTTGATTTTAAACATGGATGACATAGTGGCTAGTGCGTCTGCTAGTTGATTTTCCTCTCGTGGAAAATGCTCAAAGGTAATTTCCTTAAAATGTGGGATTAATGTCAACACATGTTCTTTATAGGGGATGATATTAGGGTGCTTTGTGTCCCATTCTGCTTTGATCTAACTGATGACTAAGGCTGAATCTCCAAATACCCTTAAGGACTTGATTCCCAAATTTATGGCGGCTTTGAGACCCATAATACACGCTTCATATTCCCCAATATTATTGGTACAGTTGAAACAAAGTCTTGTAGTAAAGGGAGTATGACATCCTTCATGGGATATGATCACAACACCTATGCCATTTCCGAGTGCATTGGAAGCTCCGTCAAAAACCAAGGTCCATCGGGATCCTTGTTCAGGTCCGTCATATGGTCTGAATTCTTCACAATTGTTTACCATTATGATGTCTTCATCTGGGAACTCGAATTTCATGGACTGGTAGTCATCCACAGCCTGATGAGCAAGGTGATCGGCTAGCACACTTCCCTTTATTTTTTTTTGGGTAGTGTATTGAATGTTGTATTCAGTCAGGATCATCTTCCATCTTTCTATTCTTCCAGAGAGGACGAGCTTCTCGAATATGTGTTTAATTGGATCCATCTTGGATATCAATAAGGTAGTATGGGTCAACATATATTGTCTTAGCTGGCGAGTAGCCCATGCCAGAGTGCAACAAGTTTTCTCGTGTAGTTAATATCTGGTTTCACAATCGGTAAACTTTTTGCTCAGGTAGTATATTGCATACTCTTTTCGGCCAGACTCGTCATGCTTCCCCAGCACACACCCCATTGAATTTTCCAAGATAGTTACATACATGATCAAAGGTCTTCCCTCGACTGGCGGAATCAAAATAGGAGGCTCTTAAAGGTACTCTTTGATCCTGTCGAAGGCATCCTGGAAGTCGTCGTTCCAATCTAACACTTGATCTTTCTTCAGTAATTTGAAGATTCGTTCACAAGTAGCGGTTAGGTGAGAAATGAATCTGGCAATGTAGTTTAGCTTTCCTAAGAATCCTCTGACTTCCTTCTCGGTGTAAGGAGCAGGCATTTCTTATATTTCTTTTACCTTTGCAGGGTCCACTTCAATACCTTTACCGCTGACGATGAAGCCTAGGAGTTTACCGGACCTCTCTCTGAAAATGCATTTACTCGGGTTCAACCTTAGCTTGTATTTTTTTAGCCTTTCAAACAGTTTCTGCAAATGGTCAAGATGTTCCTCTTCAGTTTGAGATCTGGCTATCATGTCATCCACGTAGACCTCTATCTTGTGATGCATCATATCATGAAACAAAGCTACCATGGCGCGCTGATAAGTTTCCCCAGTGTTTTTTAACCCCAATGGCATAACTTTGTAACAGAACATGCCCCACTGTGTGATGAAGGTCGTTTTCTCCATGTCCTCAGGTGCCATTTCGATTTGATTGTACCCGGAGAAACCATCCATGAAGGAGAATACTTTATGGTGTGCGGTATTGTCAACCAGAATATCGATATGGGGAAGCGGGAAATTATCCTTAGGGCTTGCCCTATTCAAATCTCTGTAATCCACACACATGCGTACTTTACCGTCCTTTTTAGGCACTGGAACAACATTGGCGACCCATTGTGGATAGGAGGTGACGGCTAAGAATCTGGCGTTGAATTGTTTCATGACTTCATTCTTGATCTTCTCTGACATTTCTGGACGCATGCGAAGGACTTTCTGCGTTACCGAAGGGCAGTCTTCTTTTGTCGGTAGACGATGGACCACGATATCAGCGTCAAGTCTTGGCATGTCTTTGTATGAACAGGAAAAGACCTCAACATAGTCATGTAGTAACTGAGTTAAGTGCTTCTTGACACTGGGTTCCAGATTGGCACCTACTTTAACTTCTTTCTTGTCCTCTTTGGTACCTAAGTTAATTGTGTCAACTGGTTCTTCGTGGGGTTGTATGGTCCCTTCTTCCTGTTGTAGTAACTTGGCTAGTTCCCCTGGTACCTCACAATCTTCCTCACCTTTGTCTTCAGCTTGGTGGATCGGATTTTCAAAGTCACAATAGGCCATAGAAAAATCGTTACCCATGGGATCCTGAGTGGATGTGGATCTGCATTTTGATATGTGAGTGTGTGTAAGAGCATAGCTATCTTTGAAAAAATAAAAAGGTAGAAAAAGAAGAACAAGGAGCGTACACTTTTCATGCAAAAACGTCCATGATTCATTGATGGCATATGAAAATGAAGTAACAACCCTTACAAATGGACCGTTATACCTCGGGTAAGACACAAGATTTTAAAAGTCTAAATTGTTTAATTATTACAAGTCCGAAAAAAATTTAAAGACAATTACTGTTGGATAAAAGTAATAGGGAAAAATCTTTGGCTTCCCAGTTGTTGAGTCCTCCGCTGATAGTTGGAAAATCCATTCTTCTAGGTCACAGCTGTCATCACTATCCTCCACTACGTTGACTCCATGGTTGTTGATCCACAAAGGTGGTTCCCCAGCACGAGCACGACGAACATCTTTCCGGGCTCCTGAAGTAAAACCCAAACCAAATTTTTCAGATTTGTAGGGAATATCTAGGAGTTGGCCCCAAATGGTACACCCAAATTCTTCGACTACTGCCTTGGCATCTTTCAGAGAAGCCATCTTCAGCGGAGGTCTGGTAATCTTCGGAATTTTGGAAATAGTCTTGGTTGCCGTAACTGTTTGTGGGACTTACTCAAAATGCTGACACAGAGTTTCGATGAATTCACCATCCATTTCTACATATCTGAAGGAGTTCAGGTGACTGACCATATATTCCTCCTCTCCGTGGACAGTGATGATTTTTCCCTTGATTGGGTACTTCAACATCTGATGTAATGTAGAGGTGACGACACCAGTGTCATGAATCCAAGGTCGGCACAATAAAAAGGAATAGGAAGGGAGAATATCCATCACATAGAAATTGAATCAAAGTTCTAAGTTCCAACTTTAATGGGGATGTCCGCCTCCCCGTGCACCATTCTCTTTGAACCGTCGAAGGCCCTTACCATTATGTTGTTCGGTTTTAAGGTTAAACCTTCACAATCTAGTCTATCCAGAGCCTTCTTAGGCAGCAAATTCAATGATGAACCAATATCTACAATGACATGGGCCAAATTAGTTCCACTGTATTCGACAGATACATGAAATGCCTCATTGTGTTTCCTCCCTCTAGGTGTCAGATCAACATCAGAAAAGCCCAAACCGTTATCAGTTGTCAAACTGGCCACACAATCATCGAATTGGTCAGTAGAGGTTTCCTGTGGCACATGGGAAGTTTTAAGAAATTTCACCAAGGCCTTCGCATGAGCTTCAGAGCACAACAATAAAGCTAGCATAGAAATCTTTGAAGGGATTTTCCCTAGCTGTTCGACTATATTGTAGTCGCTTCTCTTTATAAATTTCAAAATTTCTTCCATTTCCTTCTTAGAACCCTCTGGGATAGATACTGATTGGGCCTTCATTCGGACAGGTTCAATCAAAATGCCTTTGCCCCGAGTCTCAATCGACTCGGTGATAGGGGTGTCAGTAGTGGTCACCACAGGAACTGTAGTAGTAGTATCAGCAGGAGAAAAAGCAGGAATGATCACATGACCGGTAACAGTTTTCGAAGGAGCAATCTCAGGGGAGAACACTCTTCCGCTTCTGGTTATTTTACTGGTTCCCACAATGTTGCCGATGTCGGGGTCAGCCCTCTCAAAAACCGGGTCTTCAACAACCAACCATTATTGCTTGACGCCGTGGTAGTAGACGTCACCCTCATAGTTCCAGGGAACAATTTTGTATGAGGAGTACGACATCGGCCCTGGAATAGTAATTATCAGTGGAGTCACCTTCAAAACAGTTGTAATCCTAACGGATCTTTTGGTGGAGACCCTGGGAGGATTGGCGGAAATGGTTACTATTGAAACATCCTTGTAAGAAATGGTTGGAACGGGAGTCTTTTCAAACAAAATCTCTTTGTCATCCATCAGGCACTGGACACCTGCCTTTAATAAATGGCAACCAGTCAGTAGGGATAAACAGAGGTGGCAGCCTTCGCCATAGCCCGAAAATAAACCAACCTTCAACAGGTTCCTTTTGACGGTTAGGAGAGGAGTAACAAGTTCATCAACAACAACAACAAACACATCATCTTCAACAGCGTTAACACCACGGTCGTGCTTGGACATAGGAGCGGTGATAACATTTGGTATCTCAGTAGCGTCAAATTCAATTTCCTCTACCTCGAGAAGGTCTTTCTCCTTGTTTTTCAAATCCCAATAGTCGTTTGTATCATGATCTGAAATTTATGAATGGTAAGCACAACAGGAATTTGGGTTATAACATGGAGAGGCGGTGTTGGGATTCTTCGGAGCTTCCCGCAAGGTCACCAGATTTGATTTCAACAAATGCGGCAAGACTTGAGACAACGTCATATTTATCCGGGTAAACTGTCTTACCGGTCTTTCCGTTCTAGGATGGTTGTTCCTTTGTTGAATAGGTTCAGGCTTAGAGATCATGACAGCCCTTACCGCTGGATGACGTTCAGTTCTGTCCTGATTTCTATGGTCATATGCAACACTGACCTCCTTCTTTCTGATAAAGGGCTTCTTTATTGCGCTCAAGGATGCATCTCTTTAAATTTTGCCACTTTTTAAACCTGCTTCTACCCGTTCACCGGTCATGATTAATTCGGTAAATCCAGCCGAGGAGCTTTCGATCAAGTGTTTGAAGAATGGACCAGATAGCGTGCCTAAGAACATATCCACCAATTCTCTGTCAGATAGAGAGGGGTTGAACCCTTACCGTGAGATCCCACCATTTTTGAGCATAGGTCTTGAAACCTTCACCTACACCCATAGACATGCCTTGCAACTGCGTCCATGTTGGAGCTAAGTCAGTATTATACTGGTATTGCTTGTAAAAAACGGCTGCCAAATCTTCCCAATTGCGGATGTTGGTCCCTTCCAACTGATAAAACCAATCCAACTGTGTTCCTGACAAGCTTTCTTGGAAGAAATGAACCCATAGATTCCTATTTGCAGTATGGGGTTGAATTTTCCTAACGTATGATCTCAAATGCAGATTTAGACAAGAGACGTTGTCATATTTAGCGAAAGTGGGGACCTTGAATTTCTACGGTATGACAACCCCTGAGACAAGTCCTAGCTCCTCAAAATCCAACCCGGGTACTTTCTGGATCTCCATAGTATTTAAGTTATCTTCCAAATGTTTGTATTTGTCGTCAGCTGGAGGATACTGCTCTTCAGAGTAGTCAGCCTCTTCTTCCTCTTCAGATTCTGGAGGGTCAGTCACTTCCTTGTTTTTCCCTTCTTGATTATCCCCTTCACCTGACGATGTTGCGAAGTCTAGAGTTCGTCTGGCTGGTCCTTTGAACCTTCTTCCCAAATTCAAAACACCGGCTAATTTCTTCGCTTTCTTCTTCTTTTCTTTGATCAGCAAGGTTTTCAACTCATCTTGTCCTATTGCCAGAGTCAAGAACATTTGTTGAAATTGGGCATTCTGCGCCTGGAGATCTTTTACTGTCTGTTCAATATCTATCTCACTGAAGTAAACAGTAGAAAGATAAGGAGACCTGTTGTAAGAAACTTGTTTGTGTTATGATGAACGAAGATGCATATGCAAATGATTTAAAGGAAATTAGAGATTTAAATTTTCTTTAGACAAAAAGGAACACACGTTATATTAATAAATCAAAGTTTGAGTACACCATGCCTCGTTGGGCTTACAAGGAAATAGAATACAAAACTCTAAGACAAAAAAGTTGAACGCATCCTCTTTGGTGCGATGTACGCGTTCAGACTCTGCTCTTCATGAAGCTTCTTGGTGAGTTCAAGAACTTTCTTCTCGCTGGCATAAAATTGGGCCTCGAAAGTGTCTCGCTCCCCCTTAAGTTGTACCCAATCCCTTTGCAAGTCTTCGAGAGAGGTGGGAATGTTAGGATGAAGGATAGTGTATGGGACATCTCCTTCCCCAATAGGTTCTATGATAACTGGTAAGATGGAAGGATAAGGCATCACAAGTTTTCGAGCACGAGCTCGCACCCACTTAAGGTAAGGCTCAAGGGGGATGAAATTCTTGTGCCCCAGCGTCTTGCTATCTACCTTGTTCAACATCCTCCAATCTCGGATAAACCTTTAGCGGTAACCTTGATTGTCATTCTCGTAATCAAATACCAACCCTTGAATAAGCATCTCATGTGGACCATCCCTTCGGGCGTAACCAAACTATCATAAGGCCAAGAAGGGGTTGTAAGTGATACCTCCTCTAATGCCAAGTAGGGGGACATTAGAGAATTCTCCACAACGGTCGACGATGGTAACATTCTCCACTGATCAAGAACACCAATGAATATCTGAATGTTTGAGCGTCATCAACCTATGGGACCACCTTAAACCTTGCTTGTTCTTCAACACAGATTTCGGAAGATGCGAAATAAACCATCTTTCCAAGAGAGGAGTAAAACATATTAGGATACCTCTTTTCCTCATAGTGCGAGAGTGAAAAGAATGTAGGATGACTCCTAACAAAGTATGCATCAGGTTACGAGACATAAAGATTTTAACGGCATTTACATCTATGAGTTGGTCAAGATTTGGAAACAAAACCATCCCATAGATGAGAAGGGCCACAATTTCCTCAAAATATTGCAAGTCCAAGGAGTTTCAACAATCTTGAGCTTTCTCAAACAAGAACTTGGCTAAGAAACCTTTGACACCACTCCTTGTTTCCCAATTAGTTATGACATCAGATTGTTGCAAGTGTAGGTGTGATACGGTGGCAGAACCGACTGTTAATACTGGTTTGCATTTTGTATTCGTAAATGTCGTGGTAAGCAAGAGTCACCACCGACTTTTATTTCATCCAACAAAGGAAAAGGAAAAAGAACAGAAAAAACCTTTTTCGAGAATATTTCTGAGTACGGGGGGTAGATTATAGAAAGGGAAGGTGTTGGAACCCTTTCTATCCGTGGTTTTCCACGGGCTCTTAGGTACTTGCTCATTTTTGAAATTTCTTGTGTGTGCATGTTTTGAAAAGGTTTTACTTCGTGATGACTCTTGTATCAGTCCTCAAGAGTGTGATGAAGTAGTTAAAAAAATTGTTTTGAAAAGTTTTTGTGTGAAAAGTTTTGTTTGAGCAAGTACCTCAGAACTAATCTACCTACTCGAAAAAAAGTTTGTTCGCTTTCCTTTAGACAACTCTATCCTATTATTAAGGAATAGGTAGCACCGTCGTTGGAGTTGTAAAGTGACGTTCGAAGGGATGAAATGGTCTTTGAAGGCAACAAGTAAGGATACCTTAGAATTTCGAAGGGACTATCGTCATAAGATCAATTCATAGGAAACTCGAGGGGCAAGTTGGGACTATGATCTTTATGACAACTTTGAATCGTGGGTCATTGTTAAGGTTTCCCTACATTCGAGGAACACGACCATTGTTTCTGAGGCAACCGAGTGGGGAAAACCCTAGGAGTGAGCATGTGCAAGTGTATTTTTTTTTAGTTAATTATCTTTACACATTTAGGGTTTTATACTAAATTAATCGTTTATCTTTCACATGCAAGGCTATTGTCTATACATCTAAGCAGTTCATAGTTGCGGAAATTTAAAAGCGAGAAATTAGAGTCCTAGCTATTACATGGCTTTGGGCACATACATAATTATTTTGACTAAAAATAAAATGCGGAATTAAAACCCTATTTAAATCTATTACAAACTCGGAGCATTTACAAATAATAATAAAAAAAGAAAATCCAAAGCGCGCAGCCAATTGAACACGAGAAATAATTCGACGACCTAAAAATCTAATTTAAGAAAATATTTATGTTGTTTTTTTGAAGAAAAATTAGGTTAAGTACAAAATTAAATCCTAATTCTAATTATTTTGAATTATAATAAAAAATTGATTAAATTTCCCTAATTTAATCTAACTAATTAATTAATAAAATATTTATGAAAAAAAGATTTTTGGTGTTTTTATGATTTTTTTGATTAAATAACAAAAATGATTTATCGTTGGTGTTATTAAAAAACATAATTAATAAATAATAAGAAAAAAAGAATTAAAATAAAAAGGTGAGAAATTGGGCCTGCATAAGCACCCAGGGGGTGTGTTTCTGAATTTCCAAGGCCCAATATGGCTGAGCCCAGTTTCTGGCCAGATCCTGTGTTGGCATGCTTGGAAGGTGCATCGTGGTCTCTCTTTGATTGGAACGTTGGGTCTGTACTAGCAATGATCCAGTGGCTGGATCAATGAGGTGCATGATGGACATCAGGCTTTGGAGCGCATGGGATCCTGCGAGGAGTGTTAAGAAAATAAAGAAAATTATGCTGGAACCTGGGATCGAACCTAGGTCCTTTTACTCGTTCCAAGCCAACTCTGGCCATCTGCGCTACGTGGTTTTGTTGTAACAATAATGAAAACAAAACGTAATATATGAAACAAAATGACTAGGCTGGAAAACACGCGCGCAATTCAAATGGGCCAGTGGGGTGGTGACAAGTCACTGTCTTCTTCTCTGTCTGTCGTCTTAGGTATCCATCTATACCTATGGACAAAACTCTATAGTTATACACCTGCAAGCTTCAAAAATTCATATGATGCACAATAAATCAATTCTAACTATGCTAATCAATTCTTCTGGGTCTCAGGATCATCATAGCATTAGTTTCTTGGCATAATTTCACTTGTACAGAGAAGCCCCAAAATGGCTTCTCAAACCCTAGTTATGGCAATCGTCAGTATATTCTTCAAAACATCAATTAAACCATTCAAACATGTTGCAAACACGTTAACAATCATGAATGTATCATTCAAACATGCTTAAGATGCAGGAATTAACGTAATCAATTTAAAAAAAGATGCAAACCGTATGAGTGTTGTATGGTGATTGTGGGCGTTTTGACACTTGCAATTGGTTGTGTTAACTCCAAGAGAGGTCCAGGAAATGATTGGAAGCTTCAGCACACCTTGAATTGGCCTTTGGAAGAAGATACATCTCACACTTTTTGCCAAAAAATTCAAGCTTCTCTCTCTTTTTTCACGACTGCAAAACCCTCTCCCTTTGCCTTGTTTTTGTTCACTATATGTAACATGATGAATTAGGGTAACAAATTTGGATCCAATCTTGAGAATTGATGAAAAAATATTTGATCTTTAATCCATATTCTTTTACTCCAAACTTGACCAAATCATGCCATTTTTTCCTTGATTCAATTTGTCTTGATTAGGCCAACTCAAATAGATTTGATCTTCATCAAAATCAGATCATCAAAACAAATCTTTGATATTTTTGTTATTTATTTGATTTAATGTGATTTTTAATAAATCAAAATCAAAATAAATTAAATAAATAGAGAAAATAAGGCATGGTTGTTGATTTAGGTCGTGTATCATGTTGGAAGTTAGGTGTAAGCTTAAAAAGTTGGGCCCGTTTGGTAAAAAATGCATTTGTGAGCACATTTGACATTTGGCAATTTTCCAAAAATGGTCAAATTTGACAATGCATAACTCTTCCAATTTTATCCCTAGAGAGGTGTTCTTGGACTTTTAAGAAAGCTTAGGATGTCACCTAAAAAAAAATTTGGTTTCATCTCAATTGGGTCTTCCATGTTCATGTAAGAAGCTTTGACCCAAAAGGTGTTTTTGTTGACTTTTCAAAAGGACCTATAATGTAGAAATTCATATCTTTTTATGAGTGCAATTCTTGAACTTGAGGGCTGAATTTGAGTTGTAGGAGATTGAATTCCCTTCAAAATTAGACTTGGATGATAAGTTTCTGATAAAGTATGAGAAAGTTATGCTTGGTTAAAGTTTGGTTAACTTTTCCTAAGAAACCCTAATTTAGCAACTTTTGAGTTTTGATGACTTAGGAGCATTCCTTGAGGAATCATGATCAACCCTTGATCAAATGATTAATATCACTTCAAAATGTTGATTTTGACCAAAAATATTGAAGTTTGACTGTATGTGGGCAATAATTGACTTTTGACCTAATACAGTTGATTCTCAAGCATCTGAGCAGTTGACTGAGCAAAATTCTTGTGCAAGGCTTGAAATTTGACATGGGGGGTCTTAAGAACATATTAGGACTATGGATAGAATATGAGGTCTTTGGAGCTCATCCATCTTGATGAAAATGGAAACCCTAGTTGGAGGTTCATTGCTTTAGGAGGGAGTTTGTTTTGTCAACTCTTGGGCATCTCTGAGCAAGTTGAGTATCTCCAAGAACATGTGTTGAGTAAAATGAGAGGGCAAATTTTGGGGTACAACAGTAGGGCTTGAGCAATGTCTTCTGGTTTTGGATCTCGTTCCGTACCGTTGAAGGGTAGTTGATTGAGAATGGGAATCCTCAAGAGTTGGGAGAATTCTTCCAAAGTTGGCACAAGTTGATAATCTTGAAATGTGAAGAAATGGTGTAAAGGATCAAAGAATTGGAAGAGCACCTTCATCATATCTTCATTTGTGTTGGAGGTAACAAAGTTTAGGAGGTGACCATGTCTTTTGGTAAATGGAGAATTCTCAGGAACCCTTGATGCTAACTCTTTAAGTTGAGGAGGGATCCTTACGAGATGGACTTGAATGGTTTTCCTGCGAATAGAATCCATGTCCTACAAAACAAAACAAAGATAAATCCCAAAAATTGTTGAAATGGTTAGTGACTATGAGTATGATGTTATGATGTTTATGATGTTATGTACAAGTAAATATATACAAACAAAACAGACAAGTCCTTAGGTTTAGGCTTGCATAGAGTTGTATAGGTAAGTACCCTCTTGAAGTTTAGTTGGATCAAACATGTCCTAGCAATAGTAATCAGGTTCTAAGGGAGCTCAATATCACTAGTTTGTCTTCTCGGGCATTGTTTCAGTTCAAGCCTCTTTAATGGCGACTGAAATATCCCAAAAAACCAAACCTCAATGAGTGTAGTATCAAGTATCTACCAACTTCAGACTGCACCAAAGTCGATCATCTCACTACTCCCTAATGGCCAAGTTGGTCAAGTAAAGGTTCTAGAAGTCAGTTAGTTCTTCATGACATCACTCAGCGGCCCCGTATTCTCCTTGACTACTCAAGAGCTATCAGTACCCACAAATATGTCCCACTAATGTAGCTATTGCTTAGACCATGTTGGTATACCCTGCACAGTTCCTACAATGTATTGCTACTTACCTATAACGTATCCCAAATTCGGGTAGAGGATTTAGACCCAAACAAAGAACCAAAATGTAAAGCAAACAAATCAAACAATGAATAAGAGTAAATGTGATCTAGCCCTAAGGTAACCCCACTTTTAAAATTTTCCCCAGCAGAGTCGCCAGTTCTATGATATGATGGGAGAATTGACTTGGTTGTTTTGTGTTTGATCGCAATTATGTGGATAGCAAGAGTCGCCACCGACTTTTCTTTTATCCAAAAGGAAAGGCTGAAAAGAATAGGAAAGACCTTTAGAGATGTTTTCTTGAGTTCGGGGGGTAGATTATGAAAAGGGAAGGTATTAGAACCCTTTTAACCCGTAGTTATCTACGGGCTCTTAGTTGCTTGCTAGATCACTTGCTTTTGTTTGAAAATATGCTTTGTGTGGTTTTTGAAAGTATTTTTAAAAGGCGTCATCATTTAGGCAAACTTTGTAATAGTAATCGTTCGTAAGAACGTATACAAAGTGTCGATCTTTTGAAAATGTTTCAAGTTTGAAAGATGTTTTTGAAAGTGTTGGTGTTTGTTTTGAAAATAGCAAGGATGTTTTGATTTGAAAAAGAGCTAGAACTTAGGAACACTCTACCTACTCAAAAGTCTTTCTTATTTATTTCCTCTTTCCTTTGACATTGTTATTTTACCATGGATTGGTATGTAACCTTATCCTTGGATGTAAAAGGGATGGGCAAGGGTCATCGTATAGTAATGAATAGCAATGTTGTAAGATATCTTAGTATTTTCTTTAAGGGACTAAGATCATTCGTAAGACAACATTTGTACCGCCATCGAGGGACTGTGATCTTGTATTTTTTTTTGTTTTTGCTAAGACGTCTTACATGTGTATTATGACCATTTATTTCTCAAGGCAACAAGTGGAGTTAACCCTAGAGGTGAAAAGTGTGCAAGTGTATATTTTTCATGCTTGATTTTCTTGAATTAGGGTTTGCTAACTTGTTGATTTTAGTCTTTCCATACAAACCCTAATTTACTAACATTTATATAAAGCGATAAATTGCGGAAAATAAAATTACTAAGCTATTACATCATTATGGTAGGGGGTGTATAAATTTACAAATGGGGACTTGCAAAAAAATTAAACCTAATTATCTATTACAACCATATTGAATATTGTACAAAATTGAAAAGAAAATAATGCAAGAATGTAAATGAAAAAAAAAGAAATGATTTTGTTTTGGTTTTTTAAGGGTTTTAACCTAATGTCTAAGAAGGAAAAATAATTAATTAAAGATAATAATATTAAACCTAAATTAGTTAAGAAAAGAAAATTAGGTTAAAAAAGTATTTTTTAGGGTTTTTTATATTAAATGTTTTAAGTTAATAAAAATGAAATAAAAATTAATTAATTAAAAGAAACCTAAGTTCTAAATTGATTTTAATTTAAAATAAAATAATATAATAAATAAATCTTAGTCTAAATATTTATTAAAAAAAGAAATTTATTTGTTTAAGAAAATGTTTTTTTTGGTCTTTTTGCATTTATAGAGAAAATGAAATAAATAAGTGTAAATAATAAATAAAAATTTTTTTATATTTTTTTCATTAAATAAGAATAAAAATAATAATAATAATAATAATAATAATAATATAATAAAAAAAAGAAATTAAATATAATAGGAAAAAAAAGAAATAATAAAAGAAAATGGGCTAGGGGTGCAAAAGTAGTCAAGGGGTTTAAAAAAAGCAAAAAATTGGAAAGCCCAATGTGGAGGCACAGGCGTTGCTTGCTGAAACAAAAAAAGAGTGAAAATGTAAAAAATGAACAAAAGGTAGCACGCTGGGTGTTGAACCCACACCCTCTTGGTTACCAGCGCGCTGCCTTACCACTGGGATGGCTATGCATCTGTTTACTTATATCAAACCATAAATATATATTAGAAACTGCTTCCTGAAGACAACTTCATCTTCAACCTCGCGCCTAGCCAGACCACCTGCATCTTATTCATTTCTCATCCATTTGCAAAAGTGTAAACATGAATCTTGTGGAAAATTTCCTCATGATTTCAGAAATGTAAGGCATTAAAACTATAGATCAAAGACAAACATGAATTTTGTTGGCCCTAATCTGAACCCTAAAATTTTAAGAAACATCAACTCCAAAATTCTCTAAGCTCAAACCATATAAATTCAAACTATGGATATGTAGAGCTTCGTGGCATTGGTATCTGCATTTTATCTTTGAAAATTGAAGCCTAACAATGCATATGTGAATAGTTCAAAAGTTAGAAAACTCACCTTGCAAGAGGGTATCGTGTTTTGAGTTTTAGCAGCTTTTAATGAGTTCTAGTGATTGGGTTAGCTTCCTCAAATTTCCAGGAAGCTAATGTGATGTTTGGCTTGAGCTGAAAGTGGCTGAGGAGTTCCGGAGAAGTCAAGGTGCAAGGTGCTGTTTTTGAAAATGGTGGATGATGATGGAGGTATTACAGTTGTGTTACAGGTGTTGGAATTGTTTGTATATGTTAGTTAGAAGCTTTTGAAAGTAAAAGGACAAGAAACGCGCGAGTAAATTTAGAGATTGGGTTCAAAACTCAGAAATAGCAAGTTTTGAGATGTTTTTGATGGTTTTATGCTTTATGGGGTTTTCAGGGCTTGAGCATGCGTGTGTTAGCTTGCAAATGACTTGTATGTTACAACAAGCCAGAATTTGAAAAATCAAGTTGTAGCATCTTTACTTGTTTTTGAAGTAAAGTTGAAACATCTTGTTCCAAGGCATGGTACAGGGTTGCATAGAGTGGTTAGTACTTTAGACATGCTTGCTTTTGGTTTATAGGGTTTTGTGTGCAGAAAGAACAAGTTCAATGCTCAAGGAGAGTGGACTCTGTGATTAAAGCCACTTTTCAAGAATAACAATGGTGCCTTTCTTCCAAAAATGGAAATGCAACTTGGATAATGGTTCAAATTCTTGGACAATGGCTCAATATGTTGTGTAAACATTTAATTAAGGAGTGAATTGCAAGTTAGAATCCTTCAAAGTGAGATTATGTAGCATGGCTATGTGACTTGGTCCATTGTGCATCACAAATTCTGCCTTGTAAAACAATTTGAAACCCTAATTTCTTGCCTTCGATTCTCCTTGCTCAAAAATGATCTCAAGGAGTTCTTGAAAATTTTAGAAAGCTTGTAATGTTCTATACAAACAATCTTTGAATTACTTTTGCAAAATCCAGTTGGAACTATGTGAAACTTGGCCCAGAAGTTAGGTCAACATCCTGACCAAAATGCTCAAAATTTCACTAAGTGTTTTAGTTTTATGAACATGATCTCATGGATTAATAACTTGAAATCCAAGCATTTACAGGAGGAGTTGTGTTCAGAAATGTTTTAGATCTCATTGAGATCTATAACTTTCATGTTGAAAGTTTCCTTTGATTCATCTTGCATCATGGTGAAAAATTGGCTCAAAGTTGTGAAAAAATATGAAGTTTTCAACACTTAGAAAAATTTCTAAGTTTGGAAACTTTTACTTTTCAAAATAAAATCTTGAATTTTTGATTTATTGATGAAAAAATTTCATATTTTGACATGTTTTGATGAATTGTGATCTTTGACACTTGATTTTGACCAAAAAGTAAAAGTTTGACTTTTCAATATGCAGTTGCCTTTTGATCAGTTGACTGAAAATCAACTATCAACTAAATGACCTTGAGAAATGTTTTGAGTCATTCCATTAGTTAAAAATGATGCAATTGAATCCTTGAGATCATGTTTCCAACCAGTCAACCATTTGCTAGGTCAAAAATCAGAAATTGCCTTTTCTTAGTCAAAACCCTTATTTTGACCATTTTGCCCTTTTGATGATCTGATCAAATTTCTTGAGGAATTGTGGTCCAAACTTGATCAAATGACATATATGAGCTCATAATGTTGACATGGATAAAAAATTATGAAGTTTGACTGTAAATTGACCACAGTTTACTTTTTCCCCAATACAGCTGATTTTTAGGTCAATTGATCAATTGACTGAGCAAAAATGTGATCCAAGACTTGAAACTTGACATGAGCAATATTGTGGGTCCATAATGATCCATTAAATTCATATGAGGCATTACAAGTTCAATTATCCTTGTGCAATCTCAAACCCTAATTTTCAGTCATTAGAGCTTGAGGAGGTATCTTGAGTTGATCAACCCTAGTGCAGTCTTGAACCAAAGGAGATCTTGTGAGAAATTACTTGATAAAGGAGAGGGGAAATTTTGGGGTATAACAAGTAAGCATATATTAAACACAACCGTGATATTAGAACAAAAAGAGTGGATATCATAGAGTACTACGGGCGTTTGGGATGCTAATACCTTCTCCTCGCGTAACAGACTCCCTTACCCGATCTCTCGGTCGCAAGACCGTGACTTCTTAGTTCTCAGGTTTTCTCGATGTTTACCTTTCCCTCCATGTGGGATAAAATACGTTCAATGGCGACTTCATTTTTTGATGATTTTTAGCCGGTTGTTTCAGCCGGTGACTTCACCGGGGACAGGTCGACCAAATGCTGGTCCATCCCGTAGTCGCTCCTAACTCTTATTTTCTTTCCTTTGGGTGTTTATTATTTATTCTTTTTGTTTATTCATTCATACATGTTTACCTGAGCATATGTACGCATTGCATTTTATTGTTTTCCATATACTACTATTGTAATAGATTTGCTTCTTGAATGGGTGGGTGTTATAAGAGGTAAAAGGCCTTATACCTAGGCTGTGAGTGAATTCCATAGGAGCTATGAATAGAGTGGCCATGGTGGCTACGAGGAGAATGTCTTGTAGTCCCCACCATGAGACCCATGACTTCAGAAGAGGTTCGAAGGGGTGTCATCGTATGATGATACTAACAGACGAACTCCCTGACTCTGATTAGACCTTTGACCTTAACCTGATCTAGTTTTTACCCGTGAGTGGGGCGGGAATTATTATCATATGTACATATGGTGACTATGTTCAGGTGGTTACTCACAGATGGTTATTATTTTTTCTAGTGATTGCATTCTGGATTTCTGTTGGTGACTAGGAGGATCTCAGATTTATTTTCTGAGTTCCGAATCTGATGTTCATGAGGTCCTTCCGTTTATGTTTTGAACCTGTAATCCTGGTACTAACAGACTATGTAGACAATTTATAGTAGAAATCAGTATCATGGAAGTAGTAACCCCATTATCATTTGCACTTACATCATACCATGTTTACTTTTAAAAATAAATGTCAGAAAAATGAAACTGTATACTAACCTTGCATGTGCATGTCCATTCCGGGTTATCTCGCGAAGTTATAGTTTCTGTCAGTAACGTCTAGCAACAACGATGTTCTCAAGAGGACCAGAAGAGACAATTGTACTTATCAGTGTTGCTAAAGTTTTCCGCTCAAGTTCTTGGCCTTCTTCAAAGAGTTTAAAAGATCATTTAGTCTGTCTTAATGCAAGGGTTTTTAGTGAAAGACATGGTGGTGCTTTGACTCTACTTCAGTTTTACAACTATGAGTTATGCTGCTTCACCTTCCAGGAGCATCAGATCACTCCAACTTTGAAAGAGTACTCTCATTTTTTCAAGATTACCGAGCACATATTCGTTGTTGTTCTGAACGAGCATGATTTTGAAGCTATTACTAAGCCACCTTATTTGGGCCTTAGTGATGTGAGATAGAGATGGAGAAAGAATGGTATCATACCTTTGGACTGATTATTGTATTATTTTCTCGATTACTGCTAGGCTTGTTGGACGTAATCACTTACCTTATACTTTCACAACTTTCTTGTATTAAACTCCGCGGGAATTTCTCTTATTTTCTAGATGTTTTCTTTATATGGTCTTTCTTATTATCATGTTGCTTGATTATTGTTGACTTTGACTGAGCTACGAAAAACTGGAATGGACAATCATTTCATACATCATACATATCATACATTTCATGAATTGCAGGTTTTCTGGCGGGAATTCCTATCTGATGGTTTTGCCTATTATTGTCAAAATCTACAAAACGACTTCCTTACATCCTTATCGCACTCGAGCCAACAAGTTGAGGATAATGGAGCATATTGAGCAGAACCAGGCCTCTCTCCGCAAAGACATGGACACCATGGGAAATCGGATGAATTAGCTCATAGAAAATCTTCATGCCGTCATCCAAGGGCAGTAAGAGCTTAGGCTGAGTGTTACTAAGCTGGTTGACAATGCCTCTACATCCAAGAATGGTGGACCCAAGAATGACAATGGGGGGATTCCTAAAGAGAACCCATGGTTGATTGTGGATAACCACCATGATGTCATTGATCTCGTTGACCCTCCAAAGGATTCTACAGTTGATTTGTCTGAATCTGCCAAAATGTACAAGGCTTTGGATGAACGTTTGAAGGCTATGGAGACTTCCAAAAAGCCAAGATTTAGTGATGTTGCTATGTGTTTAGTTTCGGGGGTTGTGATTCCACCAAAGTTCAAGGTACCAGAATTCGACAAGTATAAGGGGGTTACCTGCCTGGATACTTATATGTGATCTTACTGCAGAAAGATGGTCGTTTACGCTAGCAACGAGTTGTTGCTTATGCATTTCTTTCAGGACAGTCTGGTTGAAGCTCCATTAGAGTGGTACATGCAGTTGGAGCAAACTCATGTTAGTACTTGGGGTATGCTCATCGATTATTTCTTAAAACATTATCATTACAACACCTCCATGGTGCCTAGCCGATCACAGTTGCAGATTATGTCTCAAAAGACTAGTGAGTCTTTCAAAGAGTATGCCCATAGGTGGCGCAGTTTGGCCGCAAGGGTTCAACCTCCTCTCCTAGACTGGGAACTGGTAGATTTGTTTATGAGTACCCTCTGAGGTCCTTATTTGCAACATATGCTTGGCAGTACTTATGATTCATTTTCAGATATGGTTATCATCAGGGAACGGGTTGATATGTGTATCAAAGTAGGGACTATCACAGGTGCATCTGGCACGAATGGTAACAACAATTTCAGTGGTCGAAAGAAACTATATTCTAATAGTTTTTTCAAGAAAAAGGAAGGAGAGGTGATCAATTCCTCTGTTGATAAAGGGAAAACTGTTTTACAAGTTCCATATTACCAAACTCCTGTTGTTGCTCCGCAACAATAGTATGCACCACCGTGAAACTACCAACAAAATCAGAGGCCCCAAGGACAAAGGGGTCAACAAAGGCCGCAAAGGTATCCCGAGAGGAAATTTGATCCAATCCTGATGTAGTATGCCCAATTGCTTCCATAATTTCTAGTTGGTCAGTTGGTACAGCTTCAAGAGTTAGCTCCTCCGCCAGCAGAACTTCCAAGGGGTTATGATGTCAATGCACACTGTGAGTTTCATTCAGGCACTCAAGGCCGTTCGATCGAAAACTTCAGAGCTTTAAAGTAAAAAGTGCAAGATCTTTTGGATGTCAAGGAATTATGATTTTCTCCTATAGGTCCTAATGTTCAGAACAACCCTATGCCTCCCCATCATAGGGCTGCTGTCAATGCAATTAGTTTCGATGATGTTTATGACTTAGTGACTCAGGCTGAAGAGGTCCAGATGTCAATGGCAGTTTTGAGAGAACATCTTTTGCAGCAAGAAGTTCTACAAGAGCTTCATGAAATTTGTTTGAAATGCTCATCCAACCCAGACGAGTGTGGTGATTTGAAAAATTCCATTCAGAGATTGATGGACGAAGGGGTTGTTAGAGTTGAGAGAGTCATCCCCGAAGGTGATGTTGCTATTCTAAAGATTCAGTATTATCTGGCCAATGTTCAGAGGAACAATTCAAGAGTTCCATTGGTCATACAAGTTCCAGCGCTCCCTGCGCCAGATCAGAATTCGGTTGTTCCCTGTCAACCTAAGCATCAACACTTCCAAATCTGGTCCCCATTTGGATAGCTGACAATAGGGCATGGCCATGGGAATATAACGTTGTTTACATCCATGGAAAGAAATTTGTTTGCCCTACGATTGAGAATAAGGTTATAACCAACATTACCGGAACTAGTAGAATAACCCGAAGCGGAAGAGTCTTTGCTCCTACTTTGCCTCCTCCCGAAGAAGTTATCGAAGAAATTCATGTGAAAGATAAGGGGAAGCAAGAAGAGAGATTTCAAGGTGGTTGACCAGCTAAATCAGACGCCTACAAAGATACCAATCTTATCCGTCCTTCTGTACTCGGAAGCACACTGAATAGCCTTGATGAGAATTTTGCATGGTTCTCATGTGAATCCTGAAATTTCTATGGCCTAATTTGTAGGGGTTGTTACAAATATATCTGCGGGGAATTGACAGGGTTTCAGTGATGACGAGCTTCCTCCTAAGGGCCGAGCTCATAATAAAGCGTTGCATATTTCCATTAGATTTTTGGACACTGTGATGTCCCGAGTCCTGGTAGACGTTGGGTCTTATTTGAATTTGATGCCTAAACATACTTTGTTCAAGCTGAACATGGACGGGGTTATAATGAAACCTAGCACGTTGACAGTCAAATCTTTTGATGGGTCAAGAAGATCAGTATAAGGGGAAGTTGACCAACCCATCAAGATTGGTCCCCACATGTTCTACCTATCATTTTATTTCATGGATATTCATCTGTCTTATACCTGCCTGCTAGGGCGCCCGTGGTTAGATATGGCAGGAGCTGTAACCTCAACTCTGCACCAACGTTTGAAATTCATCATCCAAGACAAGGTCATCATCATTGGCGGAGAGGAAGATGTCGTGATCAATAATGTTACTTCTTTCTGTTATGTCTAAGTGGACGGGGAAATACATGAAACCCCTTTCTAAGCCTTGGAAATCATTTATGTTGACAGATTCCACGCCATGTTGGAAACTACAAAGAAGTTCGGAGTTCCAATGGTTTCTTTAAGGGATGCCAAAGCCATTGTGGAGTCTGGAATTCCCAATGAAGACTGGGGAAAAGGGGTTAATGTGCGCGAAAAACAGGACAAGTCTGGACTTGGGTTCGGGTCCTCTTTTTTAGATCGTGTTGGTACAGGTCCAACTGTGCTCAAAGGAAAACAAATTCCCCCGCTTTCAAAAGTGTTTGTTAGTGTCGGTCCAAATATTCAAGAAAAAATCCATGCAGTGGATGGGGATGATGAAAACGGTGCGGATATGTCTCAGTATATCTACCAGATTGCACCTGATCAAGAACTCGGCAATTGGACTGCTACCGATATTCCCGAAGTGGTTTTCTTTGATATGTACTTGTTTTAAATAAGTCACATGTTTTGCCCAAAGCATGTTGACAGCTTGTGAAAAGGGCCCCCTCATGTTTTTATGTTTGTTTAAAATTGAATAAAATGGCATTTTGCATATAATTATTCCCTCTGTCTTTTCTCATTTTCGTAAAATAAAAAAAAAATAGAAATGATTTTACTTCTAACTCTTTAACCATTTTTCAATTCGCATCCATATTCTAAAATGAGGCATGATTCATCAATCATGCAGGTCTACCTCGAATTCCATTAAAAATGATGATGTTACAGTTCCTTGCACCAATATCCTTGTAAATCTGAATGACCAAGCCGACGAAGATAGTGAAATTCCAGAGGAATTGGCAAGACTGTTGAGACAAGAAGAGAAAATGATCATTCTTCATCAAGAAGCTATTGAGGTCATCAACCTCGGTACCGACATAGTGAAAAGAGAGGTCAAGATAGGGGCCGCTTTGCAAGATGATGTAAAGAAGGGGTTGATTGAGCTTCTCAGAGAGTACTCTTATATCATTGCATGGTTGTATGAAGATATGCCTGGTTTGGATATGGATATAGTCATGCACCATTTACCACTCAAACTAGAATATCCTCCGGTGAAGCAAAAACCACGGAGAACTCGTCTAGATATGTCTCTCAAAATCAAAGAACAGGTTGAAAAGCAGTTGAATGCAGGCTTCTTGTTGGTATGTGAATACTCGAATTGGATTTCCAACATCGTGCTTATCACTAAGAAAGATAGAAATGTGCGCATGTGTATGGATTATCGGGATTTGAATAAAGCAAGCCCGAAGGATGACTTCCCATTACCTCACATCAATGTATTGGTTGATAATACGGTTCAGTCTTCAGTTTTCTCCTTCATGGATGGTTTTTCGGGGTATAATCAGATAAAGATGGCCCCGGAAGACATGAAGAAGACGACATTCACTACTCCATGGGGTACTTACTGTTATAAAGTCATGACTTTTGGTCTCAAAAATGCTGGTGTAACATATCAACGTGCTATGGTAACGTTCTTTCATGATATGATTCCTAAAGAGATTGAAGTATATATTGATGATATGACTGTGAAATCACAAAATGAGGAGGAACATTTGGTCCATATGAAAAAGTTATTTGCGCGTCTGCAAAAGTTTAGGCTAAGGCTTAATCCGAACAAGTGCACCTTCGGGGTGCAATCTGGAAAACTACTTGGTTTCTTTGTAAGTCAGCGGGGAATTAAAGTAGATCACAAAAAAGTAAAAGCTATACAGAATATGCCAGCATCGAAAAATGAAAAATAAGTAAGAGTGTTCCTTCGGAGATTGAACTACATAGCCAGGTTCATCTCTCATCTCACAGCTACTTGTGAACCCACTTCAAATTGTTGCGGAATAATCAAGATATCTAATGGGATGATAATTTCCAGGAAGCCTTTGAAAAGGTTAAACAGTATCTCCAAGAGCCACAGATCCTCATTCCTCCAGTGCCCGGGAGGCCACTCATCATGTACTTGATGGTGCTGGAAGGATCAATGGGTTGTGTACTTGGATAAAATGACAAAACAGGACGTAAAGAGCAATCCATTTATTATCTGAGTAAAAAGTTTACCGATTGTGAATCCAGGTATTATTTTCTTGAGAAAACTTATTGTGTGCTTGCTTAGGAAGCTCGACGTCTGAGGCAGTATATGCTGACATACACGACTTTTCTAATATCAAAGATGGACCCGATAAGGTATATATTTGAAAAATCAGCACTCACAAGCAGGCTTTCTCGATGGTAGATGCTTTTATCTGAATATGACATTCAGTATGTTACACAAAAGGCTATCAAGGGTAGCATTCTTGCGGATCATCTCGCTTATCAGTCGTTGGAAGAGTACCAATCAATGAAATTTGACTTTCCTGACGAAGATGTTATGAAGCTTGATGATTATGACGGGGTCGATACAGAAGAGCGATGGACTCTTATGTTTGATGGTGCCTTGAATGTTGTAGTTCATGGAATTGGGGAAATACTGGCTTCTCCATACAATAATCATACATCATTTACGGTCCGGTTATGTTTCGATTGTACAAACAATATGGCAGAATATGAAGCCTGCGTGATGGGCCTCAAGGCAGCCATCAACCTAAAAATCAAAATCCTTGAAGTCTTTGGAGACTCTGCTTTGGTCATACATCAGGTACGAGGTGATTGGGAAACAAAGCACCCCAGTTTGATTTCGTACAGAGACTACATCTTGCAGCTAATATCTGCTTTTCATGAAATCACCTTTGAACATATTCCCAGGGATGAAAACCAGTTGGTCGATGCTTTAGCTACTTTAGCATTAATGTTCTCGGTGAGCTTTCCAAATCAGGCGCCTAACATACGTATCCTCTGTTACAAAGAGCCAACACATGTCTTTCCTGCTCATTGTCTCTCAACCGAGGATGTGTCTGATGAAAAGTCATAGTATTACGACATCAAGCAGTACCTCGAGAAGCAAGAGTATCCCAAAAATTCTATAATTTGTGATAATTGTACACTTAGAAGGTTAGCATCCAAGTTCCTCTTATCAGGAGACGTCCTGTATAAGAGAAATTATGATTCGGTTCTACTCAGATGCATGGATAGACACAAAGCAAAGTCGATCATAAAGGAAATCCATGAGGGTTCTTTCGGGACTCATTCGAGCAGGAATTTTATGGCAAAGAAAATCCTATGCGCAGGGTATTTCTGGAAGACAATGGAGACTGATTGTTATGTATATGCAAAGTTATGCCACAAATGCCAAGTGTAACCAGACATAATTCATGTTCCTCCAACTCCTTTGAATGTTATGACTCCCCCATGGTCGTTCGCAGTGTGGGGGATTGACATGATTGAAAGGATTGAACCAGTGCTTCGAATGGTCATAGGTTAATTCTAGTGGCTATTGATTATTTCACCAAATGGGTGGAAGCAGTTTCTTACAAGAATGTTACCAAACAAGTCGTTACCAACTTCATCAGGAAAGAAATCATATGTTGTTATGGAATTCCTCACAGAATCATCATTGACAATGGTTCTAATCTTAACAACAACATGATGAAGAAGTTGTGTGAAGAGTTCAAAATTGAACATCACAATTCATCATCGTATCGACCAAATATGAACGATGCAGTCGAAGCTGCTAACAAGAACATAAAGAAGATCGGCCAGAAGATGGTAAGAGCATACAAAGATTGGAATGAAATGTTGCCTTTTGCTCTGCATGGCTACAAAATGTTTGTGCATAATTCAACGGGGGAAACTTTATTTTCTCTTGTCTATGGTACGGATGCAGTGCTTCCTGTCGAAGTAGAGATTCCTTCGTTGAGGGTTCTAATGAAATCCAAGCTTGATGAGGCAGAGTGGGTACATACAAGATTTTACCAACTAAATCTGATTGACAAAAAGAGCCTGGCAGCCATCTGTCATGGCCAGTTGTACCAACAGAGGATGAAGAGAGAATTCGACAAAAATATTCGTCCTCGGGAGTTTTATCCTGGTGATTTGGTCTTGAGAAAGGTTATCGTGCAAAGCCATTTTGATCCAATGGGAAAATGGACTCCCAATTACGAGGAACCATATATCATGAAAAGAGCCTTTTCAGAAGGTTATCTAATCATGACAGACATGGATGGGGAAGACGTTCCACTCCCAGTCAATTCAGACTCAGTCAAAAAATACTACGCATGAAGAGACCCGCTAAGTCGAAAACCCGAAAGGGCGAATTAGGAAAAATGGGCATCCCGGTGGACATAAAAGTCCAGGAAAAAATTAGGGATAGAATGGAATGATAATAACCCACTGAGTCGAAAACCCGAAAGGGAGGATTAGGCAAAAAGGGGTATCCCGTTTGATCGAAAACCCAAAAGGTAAATCCAAGAAAAAGTTAGGGATCGTAAGAGATAGACTGTAGTCTAAATTCTTTTCACAAATAACACATGCACATATATAGTACCTTGGCAGTGAATTAATTGGTCCAACTTCTACTCTTTAGAGGAAAGGCATTGAGACTACTGAGGATATGGGAACTGTAGCAATACCAGTTTTAATGGAAATTCGAGCATCTCTCATTACCATTTATACCTGTTGTATTTTCCGTTTCTTTTTCGCAACTACCTTATATAGGAGTTGCACCCTTTTACAAATTCCTATTCATGAGCCAATCAATAAAGTTTTCTTTCATCAAAAAGTTGTCTTTTATTATCATAAAAATGTTTTTGTATGCAGAATGTGTTTTATTCACTATTAAACACGACATTAGAAACATGGGGAGTAAAATTCCCAAGCTAAGATAAAAATTGACTTTACGCTGATGTATACCCATGAGGGAGTGTCATATGCATTCTAAGTGTTGTTTTTCTTTGCAGGTAACAATTTATAATGGTCACCCTGACATAGCCGGCGCACGAAGCTGTTTTCATCTACTATAGACAACTTCAAACCTGATTCCCCAAGTGAATTCATAAGATTCAAAGTCATCTTTTGACTTGGTACACACAAGTGTAGATCCTCCGAAATCTAAACTGGGGCATTCGTGAAGCTAAATCGGGACATCCCCAGTGGATTAAACCATGGCATTCGCAGAGTTAAATCAGGGCATTCGCGGGTGTTCATGCCCATCTTTTAGCTCCAAGTGATTTAAGAAGTACTTTCCCAGTGTGGAGAAAATTTGGGGCATGTATTCGATAAGATCCACATGGTGTTCAGCGTCCATTCTTCAGTATATTCAGTTATACGATCCTATCAATGGTTCAGGAACTAGGAAAGTAGATTCAGATTATCTCTTCCCCCACAATACAATTTAGAATTCAGCAGCGTATCTGGAAACTTACTTTGTCACCAATTCAACCTCCAGTGGAGTCACCGGTAATATTTGGTATCATGAGCTCCCAGTGCAAATTCTTATCAGTATCCCCAGCAATCCTCGGTACTGCAGGTTTCCAGAGCCAGTATATATTGGCATCCCCAGTGATGAGCAACATTTCTCAACAAGCCTTTGCTTATCCTCATGAAGTCTATTTCTTTGCATTGCATATAGCCATCATTACATAACATTGCATCCTCAAAAGCGCGTAGCCAAACCATCAGAATGGATCTTTTCATTAGAAAAAAATTCAAACATGCATACGAAGCATAAGCCAGATCAGATACCTTGCACGAAAGACCTGGATCATTCAAGGACAACAATATATCCCCACAAAAGGATATCATTCCCGAATCCCCAACTGGTGACCTTCACCTCCACTTAATCCTGATAAAGTCAATACACCTTGTCATTCTAAACCCAGTTTTCGTCTGGTAGCCAGTCCCTATTTGACAAATAATTTAGTCTTCCAACAATTGTCAGTGCCAATTTCCCAAACACCCGTCTGTGTTAACTCCTAAAAACTCATCCGTATCAGTCACCCAAACACTCGTCCGTGTTTAACTTTTCTTGATACTCGTCTGTATCTTCTCTCGATACTCGTCTGTATCGATTCAGACACTCAACCATGTTTATCCTTTTGATACTCGTCTGTATCTTCTTTCAATACTCGTCTGTATTGACCCAAACACTCGTTCGTGTTTAACCTTTTGATACTCATCCGTATCTTCTTTCAATACCCGCCCATATTGATTCAAACACTCGTCCGTGTTTACCCTTTCTTTGATACTCGTAAGTATTGATTTAAACACTTGTTCGTGTTTAACCTTTCTTGATACTCATTTTTATATTCTTTCGATACTCGTCCGTATCGATTCAAACATTCTTCGTGCCCTGATCGGCATCTCCTGTGAATCATCATGTCCCGGTCGATGTATTCTTGTTAGACATCGTGTCCTGATCAATGTATTCCTTTTGGTTATTGTGTCCTGATCGATACCCTTCTTGGGAATCATCGTGTCTTGAACAATGTATTCCTGTTAGCCATCGTGTTCTGATCAATGTCTCACTTTTAATCAATTTGTCATAATCGGTGTTTTCCTCTCAGTCATCATGTCCTAATGGATGTACTCTGATGTCGTCGTTTCTTGATCAACGTATACCTCCGGTTTCGTCCCACCTCTTTTAATTCCCTAGTGGATGTTACAAAAACAATACTCATTACCACCATCTTTCAGAACAAATTTGTGGAACTGATATTTAACCATTAATATGTCAATGTAATACATAATGAAAATAATATAAAACATTAATATAAAATAGTAGATTTTAATAAAACATTTAGGAATTAATTTTAGTTTTTTTTCATTGATAGAATTTTCTTTACATAAAAACTAATAAAAATACTTTTTCTTTCTTATTTTTATACGTATTTTCATGCCGCTTTGCCATGTTATTTTTGACGCATTTGTTCATTCTGCAAGGTACATTTTGGTGTTTTCGATCATGTAACATAATAGGTAGTTATATGATCGAAGCATATGACTTATGCTCGCTATTAATGAGACACTCCTTATTTCTCATCGTCTTGAGAAATTCATATCGTATTATATGTTATTCTGATACATGCGATACTTTATGATGTCTTGTGCAGGAACTTCTGATTATGTGTTGCATTCGTAACACGCGTTTGCTTTTATCTTAGTTGGATATCATTTCTGAATTTGTTTATTTCTTGGTGAATCTTTCTCGACGCGTACTCGTTGCTTCTCCAGTGCTTTCGTCTTCTCTTGATGATTTGTCCGATTTTGTTAGTCGCTGCTACTACCTTTGTACTTCTTTGCACTTTATTGCATTTCTTTACTGCTTTTATAGAAATCATGAGAAGTAGGGTTTTACTGCTTTCTGATGCCATGAGAAGTAGGGATAGAGATGTATGACGGGATTCTCCATTTTTGATCATGTCAGGAACCCCTCTGGTTTATTTAAAGACCCGTTTAGGGCAACTCTGCATTGTGTTCATTTTGCTTGCTACTTGTGTGTGGTTTGTTTAAAACCCTACCTTTGAGTAGGTATTCTACAGGTGTGTTTACATTTTATGCCCACACTATTCCCTAATCTCTTATTTAAGTCCTTAAAAGGAGGCGAGCGGTGAGGGTTAGCAATCAACCCCCGCAACTTTGTCTGTGTCATCCTTAGCTCGTGACGCACCATGGAACTTTGGAGTTGTGCCTGATCTTGTATATAGAGTCGTCTAGTGGGGAAGGGTTCCATAATTGAACCTCAACGCTTTGTCAGGATTTCGCATTGGCCGAAGCTGATACTCTGTGATCGTTCATATCGTTTTCTTTCGCTTTCCTTGATCTCCTATATCTTGGTTAGGTGTTCAGTCGCTTTAGACATCACATTTTATTTCTTCATCTCAATCCCACTTGTTTGTCTCGGGTGATAAGCTCCCCTTGGCTAAAACATTTCTCTTCTTCTACTTACTCTTTTATGTGTGTGCTCTTTCGAGCTTGCTTACTTTATCCTTGTACATACCATGTTCCCTTAGGACGTGCTTGCTCCTTTCAGACGCAAGTTAGACCTTAGGTTGCAAACCATGCATGTTAACATTAGGTAGAGGCTTCCCTTTTATTAATCCAAATCATAGGGCTACCATTGTATGATAACATTAGGTTATAAATAGGCTAGTCTCCCTTAGACTCTTTTTTCCCCTTTTGCATATACATTTAAAACTAAAACCTTTTCTTAGCAAATCAAAGACATGTTAATCATACTTAAGCCCTTTTACAAGGTAACAAGATACAAACCAATCAAATGCAGCATCTTGCCTCGTGGGCGTAACTCGAAATTATTTTTCAAGCAAGAACATGATTAATTTACTTTTGTGCCAACGCATAAGTCTCCAAAGGTCGAGCTGCGGTAGAAAGTGGAATTAGCATCTCCCATAAAAAACACGAAACAAAAAAACATGTGAGACGAACTATGATAGCTCTGATTCCTCAAAAAGGATATGTAGGCATTGGGGTAGGAGGGCCCAAGGGAGTACAACTTTATTTTCCCTACATTCTTTTCTCATCCCTTTTGCATGCGTTCTTCTTATCAATAAACAATAAGCATAGATTAAACACACCTGTGAGATTAGAACAACAAGAGTGGATACCATAGAGTACTACGGGCATGTGGGATGCTAATACCTTCCCCTCGCGTAACAAACTCCCTTACCCGATCTCTCGGTCGCAAGAACGTGACTTCTTCCTTCTCAAGTTTTATCGATGCTTACCTTTCCCTCCATGTGGGATAAAAGACGTTCGATGGAGACTTCATTGTTTAATGATTTTTAGCTGGTTGTTTCATCTGCTTGACACAAGGAGAAAACCCACAAGATTTTTTTTTTGTAATGTTTTAGAGATGCAATGATGCATATGAGGTGGTATCTTAGGTCAAAAATTAGGGTACAACACACAGTAGGAATTCCCAAAGTAGGTTGGTATCCCTCAGGTGTAAAGTTATAAGGAATTCCCCAAGGATACCCTATAGGCATTTGGTATCGTGGATTAGAAGTAGTTACTGTAGGAACTTGTGTTGTTTCAATTTTAGTGATTATTGTGACCTACTCTTGAGTTGATTGCAGAGGAGGTGGAGGTGGTGGTTGATTCTGTGAAGCCACTAGATTTTAATCCAAGGTAGCGAGCCTATCCATCCCAATATGGAGGGTTGGTACCTCTTCGTGGAGTTTGTTGTTTTCTTACTCTAGAAATTCCATCCTTCTTTGAGAATTTGTCTGAGTATTGTACTTGTGATTCAGTTTGTCAATCTATTTGAAGAGATACCAAGGTATGAGACTCTAGAAAATACATGTTTTGAAAAATGTAGAATGATGCTTGATATACGATGATTTTATTTTGATCTTCGAGGAACTTAGTAGCCATTTGATACATCATAAAGTAGAGATACTTTGGAACAATAAAAACTTCATTTCATTAATAATGGGAAAAGATTACAACTAAGAGCTCTAAAGAGCTTCACATCAAAAATAAAAGTGAAAGCTAGGGTCTATAGGTATCCAGAATCCTCATCTAACGACAAATAAAATGCTCCTTGTAGCTTGATCTTCTTGATCTTCTCTTCATATAGAGCTTCCATTTCAGTCTTCTCGGCCACCAACGGATTAACAACTTTCTTTCATGCATCAGGAGCAGGGGTAACATTAATCAGATCTTCTTATTTTCTCTTCCTTTCCCTAACGTACTGCTTAAGCATTGTAACCTTTTGACGAAGCTTCTCATCCTTCACAACAAGACAACCATCTTGAAGAATAAGCATGTCCTCCTTATATTTTAGTTGTCTTTCCAAATCCCTTTTTCATATTCCGAGATATGGTACTTTTCTTCCCAAGTATCCCTTTCCAACCCAATCCTAGCCAAAGCTTCTTGATACTCCTCCATGTTCTCAATGGGAATGGTGGATGGTGATGTGGCAACTATTAGTGAAGGTTTCTCAAGGAAATAAGGTATTTTGAGCTTACAAACTCTTTCATGGATCCACTGAGTAAAGGACTCAAAGGAAATGTAATGCTTCCTTCCCAACTGATCTTTATCCTTCCTGTGAATCTTGTGCCAATCATCCACAATCTCCTCCATCAAATTCAAATTCCCTTCCTCATTAAGGTAAAAGAAGCTCAATTACAGAAATATTATTGGGTTTCTCCTTTATAGGGTATCCAAATTGGCGCCTAGCAAGAATGATATTTTAGCTAATTCCTCCTCGTATATCAAGAAAAGGTACATTAGGGAATTCCCCACAATTTTCAATGATCACTCCAACATCATAAGATGGACTATACCAAGTTAAATCTGCCTGCATAAGGGACATAAGCCTTTGGGACCACCTAAGTTTGTATGGGTTGTCTCTAAAGAATCTAGATTATGGAAAATGCAAATTAAACCGCTTGTAAATTAGGGGTGCACAAGATGTAATGGTTCCATAAGCTTTCTGATTCCTATGATGAATAGAGTGGTAAGTGTCTCCAAGCAAGGTAGAAACTATGTTACCAATCAAGGATATCTAGATAGCGTTAATATCAACAAAATTGTCAAAATTTGGGAAGAGCAGAAGACCATAGATGAGTGATAAGTGCCAAAATGTAGTTATTATGTATATATGTTTGGTCGCACTTATCAGTTCTTTTGTTGATATTCGCTGAATAATTCCCTATTTTGTGTATAAATATGTATACTTTATGTTTAATTGAGTTTTTGTGTATATATTATATCGTTTGATAGTTTTTATGTCTTTTTGTAGGTTTTCATGCATGGTTGGAGCATTGAGTAATAAAGGTCAAAGGCTAAGCTTCAAGAATATAATCTTTAGCAATTCATCAAAGAATAAGGCTCAAAACAAAGATGAGAAAAATAATAAATTTTGTTGATATTTAATCATTATTAGATATATCATTGAATAATATTTCCAACGTTTCGAACCGGACATAAATCGGAGTTACGAATTTCAAGTTATGGCTTAAACAATATCTTAAGTTGCAGTAGAGTGCGCTTAGCGGCCTCTGTGCGCTAAGCGTGATTAGCTGGGCAGGAACACGTTAAAAAGGCCAAAACACACATTTTTAGGTGATGTTTTGGGGTATTCATTCTCAACTCAGCAAACTTTCATTCTTAGTATTTTAGTGCTTATAAAACAAAATTGGAGCTTGCACACGGATAATCCGGGGTGAATTTATCATCCTTCAGCGCTGACATACCGAGTGATTTTTAATTCATTTCTCTTCCTCTTTGTTTATTCTTCATTTTTTGGGTTTTGTATATTTATTTACTTTGAACATATTTATATGTATTGATCATGGTGTTGTATAAAGCTTGCTTTCCAAATCATTGTTGATGTATTTCTCGATCTTTTTGCTTTATGTTTGGATTTGGGTTGTTATAGACATATACTTCACAAATCTTGATTAGGGATGGATATATATTAGTTTCTATATTTTAGATATAATTGGGTATCATAGCTTAATGCGTTTGTGTTGTTTGTGTTGCGCTGAGAGATCGCCGTTGCATGAATACAGTTGTTCTTGTAATTTGGGTTAGACATAACCTTCGTTGTGGGTACATCTCGTGGTGCCCGTGATGATTTTAACGAGTAGAGTAGGTTGAGTGCAACTGATCAATAGATTTAAGTTTGTGACGAGTGGATTATATTCATGTCTGATAAGTCTATTCTCTCCAATGAATGTATTTATTTTCTTGTCAATAGTTTTTACCCTTTCCTTACAAACAAACCCATTTAAAATCAAACTCATAAACGCGAGAAATTGTTGAACAGAAATTCAATAGCACTAATACATGTGGAGACGATATGATATAATCTATAAAAATATTTACTTTTGCTTTCTGTTTTATCGCTTCATCAATGAGCAAGGCTAGAATAGCCTCAAAAGCATCCCCACCATTTGCTTTGGTAAGACAGTAGCTTTTTCCATCAAGAACTGGGAAGTCAAACCTTGGAAATCTTTTCTGAAAGTAAGATTTTCTTTGATATTAGACGTCTCTAAATGAAGGGCTTTAGCAATAACTGGAGGTTCAGGAGCCTTCTCCAAACCACTGAAGGGAAATTCATTTGATACCGGCAACCCAATCGAAAAAGAGTACTCCTCTAAATTAGGAACAAGTTGATAATCAGGGTATCAAATGAATTTCCCTTCAGTGGTTTGGAGAAGGCTCCTGAACCTCCAGTTATTGCTAAAGCCCTTCATTTAGAGACGTCTAATATCAAAGAAAATATTACTTTCAGAAAAGATTTCCAAGGTTTGACTTCCCAGTTCTTGATGGAAAAAGCTATTGTCTTACCAAAGCAAATAGTGGGGATGCTTTTGAGGCTATTCTAGCCTTGCTCATTGATGAAGCGATAAAACAGAAAGCAAAAGTAAATATTTTTATAGATTATATCATATCGTCTCCACATGTATTAGTGCTATTGAATTAGTCATCTTGGTTAGTCATCTTGGTTAGTCATCTTGATTCCAAATCAGCTTCTCGGTAATAATTCTTCACAACTGTCTTGCTTAGTATTGTTACCCTCAAAGAGGCCTCAACTGAGTGGGGTTATATCATATGTTACTACGTTTAAGACTACTCCAGTCATGTAACTCTTGACTATACCACCAACCTATCTTAAGTGAAACTTAGTCTGGGTGTATGACTTATCTTTGCAAAAAATCACCAAATACCCCCAAAGAAATAGAAAATACCAATAAATACAAGCAAATAACAATAATAATAGTAATAATAATAATAATAACAAAATAGATAAACAATTTAGGCTTAACCCTCTTGAGGAACTTGAGCAAGCTATAGAGAAACTTGACTTGTAAAAATTAAGAAGTCACCACTGAAGTTTATTGTTTCCAAGGAAATGGGAAAAGATCAAAACCCTTAATATGCAATGCAAGAAGAAAAAACTAAAACCAAAGCACAAAGAATAGATCTAAGGTACAAAGATTGGTTATACAAAAGGAAGCTATTGGCACCCAATATGTCTATAGTACTCTATAGGAACCTCTTGTAATATCTGCTGTTTGGTTAAAATTGTTTTTTTGCTAAATGAGTGTGGAGATGGGGAAAGAAAATTTTTTTTGTTTGGAAATACATAGTCTTATACCTACGTACCAATGAAGGATCAAAACCTCATAGTTCGTGGTAAAAATAACAAAAGGATTTGTTATGTTTGATTTAAGGAGAAGAAACAAGTTGTCATCTTAAGGAGAATACTCAGCTAATTCCACCACAAGTATGAGAAAATGGATCTTGCATCATCATGAAGGAAGGGCTCTTAACTTGGATATAAGATCAACAAGTTGCCACTAACTCCCTCAAGTAAAAAGAATCAACATTTACTTCAATCATTACTATGGGGATATGAGGATCATACCTCAACTATGAAGAGCACTACTACAAAAAACCCAAGCGTTGTTGTGTAAAGTGTTGTTGTAAATTCACTACTAACAATCATTGTCCTGGGACCGTTGTATTATACTGGTAAGCTCATGTGATATCACAATGGTTATGTTTATTAACTGTTATGATATATAAGGTATTGTTCAAAACCCAACATCAAATAAATTACATTAGATCACAGTTAATATAAAAAACCATTATGGAACGTACACATAGTTTATTAAATACAAATGTATATTGCTTGTTTTACCATACATCTCATTAAAGAAATACAACCATTAAAATTGGTAAATAATTATATAATCTGAAATTTAAACTATTCTTGAAAACCAAATAAACACACTATTGTATTCAGAATTGCATGCATTTCATTCAACACATTTTATGTTCTTTAAGACATATATGGTTCAGTGGTAGGATTCATTAAATGAATCAATATCTTTTATTATTGTTTACCTCATCATCATCGCTTATCATCGTGATTGTTATGATGACTTATCATCATAAGAATCACGATCTTAACAATCACGATGATAAGTGACAACGACGAGGTAAAGTAGAATAATATCGATGTATGTAGGAATCCAACCATTGAACCATATATTATGTGTTAAAGAACATAAAATGTGTTGAATGTGACGCATGCAATTCAGAATACAACGATTGATATAGGTTGGTTTTCAAATACATCTTAATATTCAGATTATAGTTCTATGCCAATTTAAATGGGTGCATTTTCATTAAAAGGTTAATGAAACAAAGAATACACATAGTATATAATAAACTATACTTCATCTTGTCATGTCAATCTGTATAAGAACTTCAAGAACAAATGTTGTGGATAGCAAGAGTCGCCACCGACTTTTCTTTTATCCAATAAAGGAAAGGGTGAAAAGAACAGGAAAGACCTTTGAGAATTTTTCTTTAGTTCGGGGGGTAGTTTATGAAAAAGGAAGGTGTTAGCATCATTTTCATTCGTAGTTATCTACGGGCTCTTAATTGCTAGCTCACTTTGAAATGCTTTGTGTTTGTGTATGTTTGAAAATATTTTGAAAACGCCTAAGCACGACAATTTTGTAATGATTCTCGTATCATTGAGAATGTATACAAAATGTTTGTTTTGAAAATATTTGTTGAAAAATGAACTGGTGTTTGTGAAAATATGTTTTGAAAATGCCAACGGAAAGCAATTTTCTTTATTATAACCCTTGTATCAGTCCTCAAGAGTGTTTATAAAGCATTTTTAAAGTAGTTTTTTTGAAAGTGTAAAGTGTGGAAATTGTACTAGTTTGTGAGCAAGTGATAACGAGCGATCTACCTACTTAAAGAATATTTGTTCTTTTCCTCCTCCTTTAGATAGTGCCACTCTACTATTAGTTATTAGGAAGCCTTATCATTGGATGAGAGGGACAGTCGTGGGTCATCATACAGTCATAGAAGGAAACTTGTAATATGCTTTAGCAATTTTCGTAGGGACTAAGATCGTTTACTGTAGGCAGAATCGTAGGGTCATTGAGGGACTAAGAACTTTTAACCGTGGGTCTTTGCTAAAGCATCTAACGTTCGAGGGACATGACTGTTTATATCTGAGGCAACAAGTGAGGTTTCCCTAGAGGTGCGTGTGTGTGAAGTGTTTTGATTTCAAGTATTTTGTCTTGAGATTAGGTTTTCTAATGTTTGTTCTTTATCTTTCCATACAAACCCTAATTACTAACAGTAATAAGGAAAGCAGTAAATTGTGGAATTTAAATGTCCTACGCTATTACGAGGCTTCGGGGATGGGGGTACAAGTTTATGAATGGGGATGTAAAGCAATAAACCCAAATTCTATATTACAAGCCTTTGACAGTTACCAAACTGTATTAATGCAAAAACTAAACAAATGCTCAGAGATAGAAAGGGGAAAGATACAAAAACCCTAAAATTTTCTAAGTATTTTTAAGAAGATATTTTGTTGTTTTTATTTAGAAAACGTTTGAAATGTGACATAAAAAGTTATACCTAATTCTAATTTTATTTACAAATTAATCATTTGAAATAAATTAAGGTGTGATTAAATTAATTTATCAACAAATTAAATTAATTAATTAAAATCTAAAGAATTCTAAGTATTTAGAAAATATTTTTGGTGTTTTATTTAGAAAAGATATTTGAAGTATAAAACCTTATTCTAATTAAATAAAATCAAAGTGAGTAAATTAAATTAATTTTTATTTGTAAAAAATTAAATTAACTAATAAAAAAACCTAAATCTAATTTTTTTAAATCATTTTTATGATTTTCTAATTTAAATATAAAAAAATGATTAAAAAGAAAACAAATAATTTAAAACAAAAAAAAAGAGGATTTTAAATCGGTCTGGAACTACAAAAGAAAAATGGGGGGTGAGAAACCAAAAAAATCCAGGCCCAACAACAACAAGGTCCAGGCGCTATGTTGGATCCAATGCAGCTGGTTTCAAAGGGTCCATGATGCACATGCGCATCTGAAGCGTTTGATTTGACTTGATGATCATCTAATGGTGTTGAGTTGAGAGTTTATTATTGCGTGCTGGAGTTGCTTGCACCTGATCAACAAACAAAATATTGAAAAATAAAATGCCAGAGGCAAGGATGGAACCCATTCCCTAGCACACCAACACCCTACACATACACACTTGCCACTAGGGTGGCTGTTTCATCTGGTTATGAAACAAACACCAATAAATATATTATAAACTAAAATTTGAAAATTTGAAATGCCATCTTCTTCTTCTTCCTCGCGCCAGACATCAACATCACCATTTTTTATTTTCAAACTCTTTCATTTCTCAATCATTTTTAAAAATCTAAACATGAAAGTTGTTCTAAATTTCACCACGAACTTAACCACACGACTTTCAAAAGCTATAGATCAATGGTTAGGATTAATTTTGATTGGTATCAAACTTAAACCTAATTTTTTCAGAAACTTCAATTTCAAAATTCTCATCACACAGTTAACATAAATGAAACCTAAGGACATGGTTAGTTTCAGGGCATTGATATCTACATTTTTGCTTTAGAAAATAAATGCAAATGATGTTTGTACATAGATTTCAAAGTTTAGAAAATTTACCTCTTGATAAGAAATCTGAATGCTCCCTACACAACTTCCAGAGGTGAAATGATGATTTGGTGATCTGGCTTGGACTCTGGGGAATCTGTTTGGATGCTTACATGGTGCTGAGAGTGGCTGAAACACTCCAACCAAGTCAAGTTGCACAATTGGAATTTAAAAATGGTGGATGATGAAGTTGATATTACAGTGAGGAAACAGGTGTATCGATGAGTTATATATGATGTATATGAAGTGTTTGGATGATTGGTTTGGACAAAATTTGTAAGGTTTGAGAGATTCAAAGATAAGGTTTCAAAAAGCTCAAAAATGGAGGTTTTGGAAAATTCTGACTTGGGAGAGTTTGAGAGGTTAGAGGGCTTGTGAACTCCTATCATGGCTTGCAAATCGACATTATATTTATAGGGAAAAGGTTCAGCGGATGAAGGGACTTGGTTTACAAGTTATCAAGTTTTGGCTTTGTTGAGATGCAACTTGTGATTTCTTGTGAAATCCAAGTTTCAATGCAGAGTATCATGCCTTCTAGAGTTGTTAGATACTTTAAACATGTTCCTCTAAGTTTTTAGGTTGAGTGTGTGCATATGGAACAAGTGAGAGGCTCAAGGAGAGTTGACTATTGCATAAAGTATGCTTTATGTAAATGGCAATGGTGCCTTTGTGCCAAAAATGGAAAAATCATTTGGACAATGGCTCAAACACTTAGATAATAGTTCAATCAATTGTGTAAACATTTAATTATGGAGAGATTTGCAAGCTAATGGACCTGAAAATTGAGATTATGCAGCATGGCTTGAATATTTGTTCATGAGTTCATCACAAAGATGAACTATAATTCAAGAATGAAATGCCAACTTCATGCCTTCGATTCTCCTTGCTCAAGCATGATCTATTTAGGATCTTTTACATTTTGGAAATCTTGAAATATTTGAAGAAGTGAAAAACACAAGAAGGGGGTTGAATTGAAATTTTAAAAATCAATGGAGTAAATAACACGTTTGTTTTTATCCTGGTTCGTTTGAACTCAAACTACTCCAGTCCACCCGCCAAGGTGATTTCGCCTCTCTCCAACGATGTCTTATATCACTAATCAAAATTGATTACAATTCTACTTTGACAACTGTCAAAGTCTTCTTGATTCCAAAACCACAACGCAGTTTTTTCAAGGTAATTCACTAAACAGTTAATTGAATAAAAGTGTACAATGATGTTTCTAATAAATAGTATCACAAACTTGTGTTGTATTACACAGTTTAATATTGAATCATTGAAGATGAAGAATGATAGTTGCGTTGCTGACTTTTCACGTGAGTTTTTCTTTTTGAGCACAGTTGTTTATCTTCTTGAAATCTTCTTCTTGTCAGAATTAAATAGGCCTTGCAATAGTGACATAAGAAGATACTTTTGGTATGTCCATAACACGCGTTAATGAGCTTTCTAAATCAGGAGATCCTTGTTTGTTTGTATCTTTTACTTATGATCTTGCATTGATAGATTGTAACGCTTCAGAGCTTCTTACATCAGAGTACGAATATTACAGTTGAGAGTCCTTTACAGCTTGATCATAACTTTGCACATCATAGTATCAGAGATTTTGTTTCGCAGCGCTGGTGCATTTAGAAGTTCAAACAAAACTTCTTCATATAAGCGTGTTATGCATATTTGATGCGTCTGAATCTTTCATTGTCCTCTCAACTTCTATGCTCACATAATCAGATCTTCTGGTGATGTTCTGGAAGAACTTCTAGTTGCATCAGAACATCTTTTTCACTTCAGAACATCCTGCATGTAAAGATACTTTTTATTAGCGAGCATATTTGTTCTTTATATGGTGTTTTTGTTATCATTAAAACTCTTACTGGGATGTAGAACCAAATTATGTTATAACAATCTCCCCTTTTTTTTGATGACAAAAACTAGTACATTTTGATGGAATATAAAGAACAAAAATTAAAAGGCTCCCCCTGAGTAGAATACTCGGCTAACGAGAAAATAAAATACTTCCCTGAGGATCTTCTAATTATGAGTCAAAATATTCTTCATTCTCCCCCTTTTGTCAAGAATCAAAAAGTATTAAAGGCTCTATTTGGCGTGCTCTGTCAGAAGTTGCTTGAAAATATGTGACATCTGCTTCTTTTATTTATGTTTGCCTCTGAAACCTGCGAATCTTTTAAATTCCAGGTTTTGGAACATATGCTTTCTTTCCTCCATGAGTAGAGAGTATCCAAAGTCCAGGTGTTAATACTGGTGTTTCAACCTTGCTGTTAAAAATATATGCAACATAGATGATTTTGTCTTTTGGTACCCATATCTTTCTGGGTCCATGACTGTTAGAGTTTCCAAAATTATGTTTGAATTTTGGTTTAGTATAAAACGCCTTACCAGTATGTTTTATATCATGTGTTTGTCCAGTAGTGAAGTGAGAATAAAGAGGAGTGCGTTTGATAACCAGATCTTTAACTTTCTTAGGTTGCGATACTTTATCTTTGTATCCTATACCTATTATGTTGTTTCTGCTAACTCCATAGATCATTGAAGCTATCTTACTTCTATCTATGTTCTTAGCGAGGAATTTATGAAAGCTGAGAACATATTCCTTTATGATTTTATCAGGATTACAAGGAACTTCTGAGATTGTTTCCTTCTGAGTATTTTGTAAATCATTTTCAACTTTAAAAACCTTTTCTTTCAACTCAGAGTTTTCTAGTCTCATATTCTTAGTTTCTTCAGAGTCAGAAACTATATCCTTTTTTAGGTTCTTGTTTATGACTCGAAGCTTCTGATACCTTTCTAGAATTTCTGACAGACTCTCCTCTAATTGGGATCTAGAAAAGTTAGAAAATACCTCTTCAGACTCTGATTCTGATGCTGATTCTGATTCTGATTCAGAGGATTTAGAGTCATCTGATAAGTTATTTGTTTGATCTATATTGGCTTGTTCGTCTTCTGATTCTGTTCCGTCTTCAGAAGATTCAAAGTTATCCCCCATTGCCATAAGACTTTTCTTATTATCCTTAAAGAACTTCTTTTTATGTTTCTCCTTATGAAGCCTTGGACAATCACTTTTGTAGTGACCCTGTTTATTGCATTCATAGCAGGTAATGACTTTGTTACTGGATTTTCTGTATCCAGAGGATTATTCAGAGTCATTTCTTATTCTCCTAGAGTTTCTGAAATTCTTATGCCTGTGCTTCCACAAGTGATTGATTCTTCTGGATAGAAAGAACAGTTCGTCTTCTTCTGACGAGTATTCTTAAGAGTTTTCTGCTTCTACTTCTGCCTGCAAAATTTTGGTTTCATATTTGTTAGATTTTAGAGCGAGAGACTTACATTTCTTCTAAATCTCATCATCTTCTAACTCTATCTCGTGGCTTCTGAGAGAGATGAAAAGTTCTTCTAGAGATATTGTGTTCAGATTTTTTTTACATTTTCAGAGCCGTGACCATGGGTCTCCATTGCTTTCGTAAGCTTCTGATGATTTTCTTTACATGATCAACAGTTGAATACCCTTTATCCAGCACCTTTAGCCCAACCACCAGAATTTGAAATATAGAAAACATTGTTTCAATGGTTTCGTCTTCTTCCATTCTGAAGGTTTCATATTTCTGAATGAGCGCAAGGGCTTTAGTTTCTTTTACTTGCATGCTGCCTTCATGCATAATTCTCAGAGAATCAAACATGTTCTTAGCTATTTCCCTGTTTGTAATCTTCTCATACTCTGAATATGAGATGGCACTCAGGATAATTGTTCTGGCTTTGTGATGATTTCTGAAGTATTGCTTTTTATGATCTATCATCCTTTTTATGTCAATCTTCTGATCGCTTTGATCAACAGGATGTATGTATCCATCAATTACCATATCCCAGAGTTCAGCGTTGTGATACGGTGGCCAGAACCAGACTGTTTTAAATGCTGGTTTTCATTTTGCGTTTGTGTTCGCAAAATGTCGCGGTAAGCAAGAGTCGCCACCGACTTTTATTTTATCCAACCGGAAAGGAAAAAAGCACATAAAAATTCCCTTTTTCGAGATTTTGAGTACGGGGGGTAGATTATAGAAAGGGAAGGTATTAGCACCCTTTCTATCTGTGGTTTTCCACGGGCTCTTAGGTACTTTCTCATCATTTTCAAAATTGCTTGTATGTGTTTGATTTGAAAAGTTTTTTGTTTGACTTCTATTTAACCCTTGGTTCTGTCTTTAAGAGTGTTACGAAGTTGTTTTGAAAACTTTGTTTGAAAAAGGAGTGTAAGTGTGAAAAAGTTTGTTTGGATTGAGCAAGTACTTAAGAACTAATCTACCTACTCGACAAAAAGAATTGTTCTATGTTTGTTTCCTTTAGACAGTGTTATCCCACTATTAGTGAGTAGGCAGCACCGCCGTTGGAGTTTTGAGGGTCAATTCGAAAGGCATGTACGATCACCAAAGCAATGTTAGGACGTCTTAGTAATAACCCTAATATCTTAATGACTGTTTATCGAAAGCAACCTAAGTGAGAGTATACCCTAGGAGTGCGCATGTGCGAGTGATTCAATTTTAAGTTATTATCTTTGCACATTTTAGGGTTTGCAAATTGTTTTAAAGTTTACATACATTCTTGGCATGCATCCCTAATATTCATACATCTAACAGTTAATATTTGCGGAATTAAAAATGCGGAAAATAAGCTACGCTATTACAAGGCTTCGGGTATTTACATAGCCAAAAACGAACCCGTAAGAAAACGATAAATGAAAAGTAAAAGATTATAATTAATCTATTACAACTTGTGAGCAATTACATTAATATGGTAAACATAAATATAAAGCGCGCGCGAGGAAATTAAGAACGGGAGAGAACTAGGGTTTTGACCCCATCTAACCTAATCGAAATAAACAATTATTTTTGTTGTTTTTCATTATTTTTAAGAAAAAGAATTAGGTTTTCAAATCAAATGAAAAATTAATTAAATTAAATTAATTAAAGAAAATAATTTACATGACCTATTATTGTATTTTATTTTAAGAAAAAGAAAATATAATTAAGTTAAAACCCTAATTGTTCTAATTAATTTTAATTATTTACAAAAGGAATTAAAATTATCCTAAAAAATTAAATAATCTAATTAAATTAAATAATTTTTTTTGATAAAAAATAAACCTAAATCTAATTGGATGAAAATATTATTTTTTGTGATTTTTTGAATAAAAGAAAATTAATTATTTGTGTTAGTAAAATAAATAAATTAATTAAATAATGGAAATATAAAAAGAAAAGAAGAGAAACTTGGGCCCGGGAAAGCAGTTTCGGGGGTGTGAGCATCACTTTCTAGGCCCAAAACCAATGACCCATGTTGACTTACCCGTTCCAGTGCTGCACATTGACCAAAGCCTATGGTACTCCTTCATTGATGGCCTTCAGATCTGGCCATCTGGACACTTGGCTGGTTGGAAGATGATGGACCAAGATGGTCTTCACGCCTTATGGAACATGGAATATGTAGAGAGAATTCAAGAAAAATGCAAGTGTTGGAGGCAGGGGTCGAACCCTTGACCTCAAGCTCTCCAATGCCTTAGCACTTACTTGGCCACCACTGGGCCAATTGGCTCAATTGATTATTAAATGAAACAAAAATAATAAAAATAATAAAATAACACTAGCTGTAAAACACGCGCGTGAATTCAAATGCACAAATGGGATGGAGCCACGTATATCATCTTCTTCCTCTCTCTGTTGGTAAAAGTCACAGACTTTTACCTACGGACATATGTCCATAGCTACAGATCCTGCAATTCTCAAAATCCAACACAAGCAAGATAAATAACATTTAAGGCCATAAATCAACTCGTCAAGACCTTCTGAGCGTGATGGTGCCTCTTTCATGGCCGGTCGTAGAGAATTGCATCTTATTAAAAATGAGATTTAGATGGGTCATTTCTCATAAAGTATGAGAAAGTTATGCTTGGTCAAAGTTGGGTTAACTTTTCCTGCAAAACCCTAATTTAGCAACTTTTGGTTCTTGATGAATTATGAGCAATCCTTGATGAATCATGATCCACCCTTGATCAAATGATGAATGATACTTAAAAATGAGGATGTTGACCAAAAATCTTGAAGTTTTACTGTATGTAGGCCACAGTTGACTTTTACCCTAGCATAATCGACTTCCAGGCCCTTGAGCAATTGACTGAGCAAACTTCCTCTACAAGGCTTGAAACTTGACATGGATGATCTTGAGAACATATCAGGAAAATGGTGAGAATTCGGGATCCCTTAGACTCAAGTATCTTGATGCAACATGAAACCCTAATTTGAGGTAGACTGCCTTAGGAGAGAGCTTGTCTAGTCAACCCTTTGACTTCCTTGAGCAATTTAAGTATCCTTCTTGAAATGTTTTGAGAAATATGGGAGGGAAAATTTTGGGGTACAACATCTGCCCCTGTTCAATCTTCTTAAACCTGAGGATGTAGATTGGCTTGCGTGCCTTTCGTGATCCGAAGGTGGAAGATGATTGAACACTAGAGTGCCCAGAAATTTGCACTCACATGAAGTGGTAATTATCTCGTGGCGTCGGGAATGGGCTTACAGATTCCATTTGGAGATTAATGACGGAAGATGGGCTTAAAGATGCCATTCGAAGGAGTGCCGATCGCATAAGAGATTCCTTAGCGAGAGCTTGTATACCTGTTGTTGGGGAATTTTGATCTCTGTCTTGAGAGAAATAGAATTTTAGGAGCTTCGGTCGTCCGTTATTCTACTGGGGAATCGTCTCTTAGTCGAGGAGGTGAAAATGAACTACTATCTGGTTGTGATCCAGGCTTCATAGTGATAAGACCGACTGTTATCTGGTCGTGCTCCAGGCTTTACAGTGACTTACTGGGGAGATGAGATTAAACTTCCTATCCGGTCGTAATCTAGGCTTTGCAATTTCTTAATTCTTATCTGGTCGTAATCTAGGCTTCAGAAGGAATTAAGTTGTTATCCGGTCGCATCCGGGCTTCAACTTGAATTTAGGGCACACTAATATCTGGTCGACTCCGGGCTTCTTAGCTTTGTCCATGTAAACTTCTATTTGGTCGAAATCTAAGCTTCACAGTGTCTTGTACTATTATCTGGTCGTAATCCAGGCTTCAGTCCTTTTATCGTTATCTGGTCGTAATCCAGGCTTCACGATGTTTTATACCATTATCTGGTCGAATCCAGGCTTCATGGTGTTTTGTACTGCTATCTGGTCGTAATCCAGGCTTCACAATACTTTACTTCTTATCTGGTCATAATCCAGGCTTCAGAAGAAATCAAATGGTTATCCGATCGCCTCCGGGCTTTCCATTTGACTTTTGGGCCTACTAATATTCGGTCGAATCCGGGCTTCATAGTAATTGGCCGGGTGAACTGCTATTTGGTCGTAATCTAAGCTTCACAGTGTCCCTCACTATTATCTGGTCGTAATCCAGGCTTCAGTGCTTTTTTACCGCTATCTGGTCATAATCCAGGTTTCACGATGTCTCATACCATTATCTGGTTGAATCTAGGCTTCATGGTGTTCGGAGAAATCAAGATACTATCCGGTCGAATCTGGGCTTCATAACTTATATTAAAGATATACCACTATCTGATCGTAATCCAGGTTCCGTGGTGTCTTTGGCTGCTATCTGGTCGTAATCCAGGCTTCATAGAAACTTGTATTTCTATCTGGTCGTAATCCAGGCTTCACAATAACTTGTTGAGCTGTTATCCGGTCGTAATCCGGGCTTCACGGCTTGCTGGGGATTAAACTATTATCCAGTCGAATCCGGGCATCATAGCTTAAAGATAAACCACTATCTGGTCGAATCCAGGCTTCGCGGTGTTTGATACTGTTATACAGTCATTCTCCGAGCTTCACAATATGTTGTAGAGATCAAGATACTAGCCGGTTGGATCCGGGCTTCATAGCTTGAACTTTGTGAGAATTTGATTGTATCTTTCCTGAAAGGTAAATGTTAGTCGCATGTAATGGATGACATGTATCAAGCAATGATGTTCTCAAAATAAATGAGATTGTGTTGTATGACGCGTATGCGCATGTCATGATGTATGAACATGTAATGTTTTTATGATATTCTCTAACTGGGGAAAATAAATCCCAGATTGCTGTTGGAGAAAAAGAATTTCGCTCGCTGGGGATAACGACCGAAGGTGATTGTGAAAATAATCCTGCTGGAGAATAAACTGACGAGAAAAAATGACTCTGCAGGGAGGAGATGCTCTGCTAGAGGATCTGTTTGTTTGGAGGAATAACATCGGTTGTGGATGAATTACCGATGAAGGTGATGATAAACTCTGTCGGGGATAAACTTTCTGTTTGTGGAAGAAATAAACTCCGTTGGGGATAATCTTCTAATGCTGGTGATACATAAACTCTGCTTAGGGAGAATCTTACCAACTCATCCGCGGTTGCGAGCCTTAGCTGGGGAGAGTGGTGTCCCATTCGGGACCGCTAACATCACTGTCTTTTCTTACTCTGCAGGGAGTGAATGCACCTTTGATCGTGTTCTCCAACTAGGTATATCCCTATACCTGGTGGACAGAGTAACTGTAAGGTTTGGACATTTCTTGTTTTGCCCCTGTTCTTGATATTACGAGTAACTGTCTTTTGTTTCGCATGTAAATATTTATGAGCAGCAATTATTGTCAAATGCATATATCAAAAATGAACATTGGACGTTCTTTGCAAAACAAAACAGAAAAAGAAAAACAACTTGAAATTTATTTGTGAAAATAAATTGTATTAATTTTGAAGTTGGCCTGTAAATAGGTGTTTTTGTACAAGAGGCTGACATCCTAGTAAGAGAACACCGCCGAAAGAAAAGAGTTTATACAATTTTCATAAAAGAAAGAAAAACAGCTATGTTTAACAATCCCACTGAGTTCTAACTCTGCTATTGCCTTTATATCCTCGAGCATCTCATCACTTTGCTACTTGGTTGAAGGTAGATCAGATTGATTAGCACCATCCGAGCTTGATAATTGATACTGAAGTCTGGTTGCAAGATGATCTAATGAGATATAGTGTTACGCTTCAATCCCTAATTTTTGCCAAAGCCGCCTTTTCAGGTTTTCGACTTGCCGGGTGTACAAATTTTTCATTTTCATCCCTTATTTTTGCCTGAACCCTTTTGGTTCGCCGGGAAGCCCTTATTTTTGCCTAGGCGTGTCAACTTAGCGGGTCTCTGATTATGCGTAGTATTTTTTCACTATGTCTGCATTGACGGGGTGAGGAAGGTCGTCACCATCCATGGTGGTTAGAATCATCGCTCCTCCTGAGAAAATGTTCTTAACCACAAATGGACCTTCATACGTAGGGGTCCTTTTTCCCCTAGGATCACCTTGTGGCAGTATGATGCGCTTGATCACCAGATCCCCGACTTGATATTCTTGTCGTCTAACTTTCTTGTTAAATTCCTTGATCATTCGCTTTTGATATGTCTGACCATGACAAATAGCAGTAAGTCTCTTTTCGTCAATTAAGTTCAGCTGATCAAGCCGGGTCTGGATCCAATCATCCTCGCTTAAACCTGCATCCTTCATAATCCAGAGAGAGGGTATCTGGACCTCAATGGGTAGGTCTGCTTCCATGCCATACACCAAAGAGTAGGGTGTTTCCCCTGTTGACGTCTGTGCTGAGGTTCGGTACCCATGAAGAGCGAATGGTAACATCTCGTGCCAGTCTTTGTATGTCACTATCATCTTTTACACAATCTTCTTGATATTCTTATTAGCCGCTTCAACAACCCCATTCATCTTTGGCCGATAGAGAGAAGGGTTGTGATGCTGTATCTTAAACTGTTTGCAGAGCTCTGTGATCATCGTATTGTTGAGATTTGTACCATTTTCCATAATGATCCTCTCTGGTACACCATATCGACAGATCAAATTGTGCCGAATAAACCGTGCCACGATGTTCTTGGTTACTGTAGCAAAGGAAGCTGCCTCAACCCACTTTGTAAAGTAGTCAATTGCTACCAGGATGAAACGATGCCCGTTGGACGCAGTAGGTCTGATCTCGCCAATCAAATTGATGCCTCACATCGCATAAGGCCAAGGAGCCGTCAAGACGTTCAGAGGAACTGGAGGTATATGCACCTTATCAACATAGACTTGGCACTTATGACATGTCCGAGAATGCTGATAACAGCCGGATTCCATGGTGGACCAATAATATCCTGCCCGTAGGATCTTCTTGCCATGGTATGTTCACTGGAATGAGTTATGAAAGTACCTTTATGTAGCTCCGCCATAATCCTTTCTGCCCCATTCTTATCCACACATCGCAGTAAGGTTGAATTGTGGTTACGCTTGTAAAGGATACCATTATTGATGAAAAACTTTTCCGCGAACCTCCTCAGAAACTTCTTATCATTAACAGATGCACCTTCGGGGTATTCCTGAGTCTCAAGATACCTTTTTACCTCGTGAAACCAGGGTTTTTCCACTACCTCTTTAGTCTCAATGTCACAGCAATGTGCGGGTTCATCCAACCTCTCAATGGTAACCCAGGGAGCTTCGTTGTCCCACCTGACCTTGAACATAGAAGACACAGTAGCTAGCGCATCCGCTAACTGATTCTCCTCTCTCGGGAAGTGTTCAAAGGTTATCTCCTTGAAATGTTGAAGCAACGTCAACACATACTCTTTGTAAGGAACAAGATTTGGGTGCTTCGTATCCCACTCGCCTTTGATCTGACTAATCACTAGAGAGGAATCTCTGAATACACTCAGAAACTTAATGCTTAGGTCAATAGCTACTCGAAGGCCTAGGATGCACGCTTCATACTCTGCCATGTTATTGGTACAGTTAAAACATAATCGGGCGGTGAACGGAGTATGACATCCTTCAAGAGATATGATGACGACGCCAATGCCATTACCCAAAGCGTTTGAAGCTCCATAAAAATATATAGGCCATTGGGATCCCTCCTCAGGTCCTTCATTCGGTCCAGGTTTTTCACAGTCAGTCACCAACATGATGCTCTCATCCGGAAACTCGCAATTCATAGACTGGTAATCATCCACTGCCTGATGCGCCAAATGATCCACCAACACACTTCCCTTGATTGCCTTTTAGGTTGTGTACTGGATGTCATACTCGGTTAAGATCATCTGCCATCTTGCTATTCTTCTGGACAAGGCAGTCTTTTCAAAGATATACTTGATTGGATCCATCTTTGATATCAATAGAGTAGTGTGAGTCGGCATATACTGTCTCAGCCGGCGAGCAGCCCATGCCAAAGCGCAGCAAATTTTCTCAAGCAGTGAGTATCGGGTCTCACAGTCGGTAAATTTTTTGCTAAGGTAGTAAATAGCATGCTCTTTTCGGCCAGACTTGTCATGCTGCCCCAGCACGCACCCCCATTGAATTGTCGAGTATTGTCAAGTATAAGATTCTTTCAACCGGAGGCATCAGGATGGGTGGCTCTTAGAGATATTCTTTGATCCTTTCGAAAGCGGCCTGACATTCATCATTCCATCTTACCACTTGATCTTTCTTCAGCAGCTTGAAGATTGGTTCACAAGTAGCAGTCAGGTGCAAAATGAATTGGGCAATGTAGTTCAGACGTCCCAAAAAGCCTCTGACTTCCTTTTCCGTTCGGGGAGCTGGCATTTCTGTATAGCCTTCACCTTTTCAGGATCCACTTAAATACCTTTATCACTAACGACGAAACCCAGCAGCTTACCAGACCTTACCCCAAAGGTGCACTTGTTCGGGTTTAACCTTAGCCTATACATCTTCAACCTGCCAAATAGCTTCTGGAGATGGTCAAGATGTTCCTCTTCAGTCTGAGACCTTGCAATCATGTCGTCAACGTATACCTCAATCTCATGATGAATCATGTCGTGGAACAAAGCGACCATAGCGCGCTGATACGTTGCCCCAACATTCTTCAATCCGAAAGGCATGACTTTATAGCAAAAGGTACCCCACTGCGTAACGAAGGTTGTCTTCTCCATGTCCTCGGAAGCCATCTTAATCTGATTATAACCAGAAAAATCATCCATAAAGGAGAAGATCTTATGATGTGTGGTGTTATCAACCAGAACATCAATGTGAGGGAGCGGGAAATCATCCTTGGGGCTTTCCCTGTTCAGATCCCTATAGTCCACACACATCCGCACCTTACCATCTTTCTTCGGCACCGGAACCACGTTGGCAACCCACTGCGGGTAAGAAGTAACTGCGAGAAAACCGGCATCAAACTGTTTCATGACCTCAGCTTTGATTTCCTCAGACATCTCTGGGCGCACACGGCGGACCTTCTGCTTCACTTGAGAACAATCTTCTTTAGTTGGCAAGCAGTGTACCATAATATCACTATCCAACCCAGGCATATCTTCATAAGACCAGGCTCAAATATCAACATAGTCACGTAGCATCTGAATCAATCGTTGCTTGACGCTAGGCTCCAGGTTTGCACCGATCCTGACCTCTTTCTTGTCTTATTGTGTACCCAGATTCACTGATCCCACTGGCTCTTCATGGGGCTATATGGCCCTCTCTTCCTGTAGTAACAGTCTAGCAAGTTCCTCAGGCACTTCACAATCATCCTCACCTTCGTCCTTGACTTGGTTGATCGGACTTTCGAAGTCATAATTGGCAGTAGCAGAGTCGTTATCAGTGGGATCCAGAGTGGATGTGGATTTGCATTTTGATATGTGAGTGTGTGTAAGACAAATAGATGTTTTGATAAAGTGCAACATAGAAAAGAAAAACAAGGAGCGCAAAATTTGTAATGCAAGAAAACGTCCAATGCTTTATTGATGATATATGGAAATGACAAGCATTAAGCCCTCACAAACAAAGCCACGGTGTCTCGGGCAAGACCTCGGGCCGTAAAGTTTTAAACTGTCTGTTACAAATTTCAAAACAAAAGTCTATTACTGTGTAATAAAAGAAATGGGCACGAAGTCCTTCGCTGTCCAATTGCTCAATCCACCATCAGTAGTCGGGTAGATCCAGCTGTCGAACTCTGACTCCTCTTCATCATCTTCAATTGCATTCACTTCCGGATTACTAATACGCAAGGGAGGTCTTCCAATCCACGCACGCCGAACAACCCTTTGAGCTTCTGCAGTAAAACCCAAACCAAACTTGTCAGTTTTTTGTGTGAAATCAGGGAGTTGACCCTAATTTGCACACCCACCTTTTTCAATAACATCCCTGGCATCCTTGAGGGAAGCCATCTTCATTGGAGGTTCTTCAACAGCGGCTTCAGTCGATGCCAGAGTCTGGGGGACTTCTTCAAAGTTCTGACATGGGGTTTCAATGAACTCTCCATCCATCTCCACATACCGGAAAGAGTTAAGGTGGCTCACCATGTAATCCTCTTCCCCTCGTACTGTAACTATCTTCCCCTTCACTGGATATTTCAACATCTGATGGAGCGTAGAAGTCACTTCCCCAGCTTTATGAATCCACGGGCGACCTAGAAAGCAAGAATAAGATGGTCGAATGTCCATTACATAGAACGTAGATGCGAAAGTCTGGGAACCAACTTTAACAGGGACATCCACCTCCCCGTGCACCATCCTTTTGGACCCATCAAAGGCCCTAACCACAATATTACTTGGCTTCAAAACCAACCCTTCACAGTCCAACCCGTCTAACGCTTTCTTGGGTAAAACATTCAATGAGGACCCAGTATCCACCAGTACGTGGGCCAGAGTAGTGCCCCTGCACTTGATCGAAACATGTAGAGCGTCATTGTGATTCCTTCCTTTAGCAATCAGATCTGCGTCGGAGAAACCCAACCCGCTGTCAGCGGTCAAACTAGCTACGCAGTCTTTGAATTGATCGGCAGATGTTTCCTGCGGCACTTGCGCAGTTTTAAGGAAAGCAATTAAAGCCTTTGCATGGGCTTCCGAGCATAAAAATAAGGATAACATGGAGATCTTCGACGGGGTTTGCCCCAACTGCTCGACTATGTTGTAGTCACTCTTCTTGATAATCTTCAAAATTTCCTCTATATATTGTCTAGAGGTTTCCACAACAATCTTCTTAGGTGCCTCCATCCGGGCAGGCTCACCTGTGATCTCTTTTCCCTGAGCGTCAGATGACTCGGCGACAGGGGTGATAATTGGAATATGAACTGGGACAATAGCGGATGTACTGACAGTTGGAATAGCAACAGGCTTTTGAATAGTCGGGGGGGAAATCTCAGGAGAGAAAAGTCTTCCGCTTCGGGTGACCTTGCTAGACCCGACAATCTTGCTGACCTCAATATCAGCCTCTTCAATCTTCAATTCTTGTTTGATCCCATGATAATACACATCGGCCCCATAGTGCCACGGGACAGCCTTATCTGAAGTGTAAGGGACAGGACCAGGAATAGTAATGATTAATGGAGCAACTCTCGGAGCAGATGTAATCCTAACAGGCTTTCTCGAGGAATAATTGGAAGGATTGGTGGAAATGGTTATTATGGACACATATTCAACAGGAATTAACGGAGTCAAAGTTTTCTCGAACAGGATCTCTTTGTTATCCATCAGGCACTGAACACCTGACTTCAATAAATGGCAACCATCAGGCAGGATTGAACATAGGTGGCAACCTTTGCCACAACCCGGAAATAAACCGATCGATAATAGATTCTTCTTCACTGTCATTAACGGAGTAGAAATGTCTTCCACAGAGGTCACAAATGAATCATCATCCACAGCATTTACTCCATGCTTGGGCATGGGAGCATTCATGACATTAGGATTTTCCGGAGCTTCAAATTCAATTTCTTTAGCTTCAATCAAATCTTGCACCTTATTCCTCAAGGCCCAACAATTGTTTTTATCATGCCCTAGGCTATCGGAGTGATAGGCACAGCGAGCATTCGAATTATACAGTAGAGATGTAGTACTGGGATTCTTCGGGGCTTCCCTCAGAGTTATCAAGTTGGTCTTCAATAACTGCGGTAAAATTTGAGATAAGGTCATGCTGAGCCGAATATATTGTCTTTGCGGCCTCTCTACTCTTTGTTGATTGTTGCATTGTGGGGCAACGGTGGGTCTTGATATTACTACCGCATTAACTGCTTGGCGGCGTTCAGGTCGGTTTTGGCTCCTTGAGTTGTAAACTGCACTAGCTTCCTTTCTGAAAGGCTTCTTTTCTGTACTTGATGAAGCACCCTTCTGTATTTTGCCACTCTTTATACCATCTTCTACCCTCTCCCCAGTCAAAATCAATTCCGTAAACCCTGATGATGAACTGCCGATCAAATGGTTGAAAAATGGACCAGACAAAGTCCCAAGAAACATATCCACCAACTCCCTATCAGACAGAGGGGGTTGGACTCTCCCGGCCAGATCTCTCCATTTCTGACCATAGTCCTTAAAGCCTTCGCCTGTTCCTATAGACATACTCTAAAGTTGAGTACACGTGGGAGCAAGGTCGGTGTTATACTGGTATTGCTTGTAAAAAGCAGCAGCAAGGTCCTCCCAGTTGCGAACATTAGCTCCTTCTAGTTGATAGAACCATTCAAGTTGAGTCCCATACATACTATCTTGAAAGAAATGAACCCACAGGTTCCTATCAGCAGTATAGGGTTGAATTTTTCTGACATATGAGCGGAGATGAAGCTTCCGGCAGGATACCCCATCATACTTAACAAAGACATGAGCTTTAAACTTGTGAGGGATCACCACCCCAGATGCCAATCCCAGATCTCCAAAGTCCAACCCAGGGATCTTCTGAATCTCCATTTCACTCAATCGGTCTTCGAGTTGCTTGTACCTATCCTCAACAAGAGGATACTGTTCTTCATCAAAATCAGTGTCATTATAAGATACCACAGGACTAGGACCCTTTCTTTCCTCTTGATTTTCTCCTCCTTCAGATGAATGAGACAGATCAGTTTCTTGTCGCAACCTATTCCCAAATCTGTGACCCATATTCAGCAGAACCACCTTTTTCTTTTTCTTCTTCTTCTCCTTCAGGATGAGAGTCTTCAAATCTTGTTGCCCTTTAGCCAAGTTCAGGAACATCTCCTGGAATTAAGCATTATGTGCTTGAAGAGCCTTGATGGCTTGATCAGTAGGTATTTTAGAAGACATTTTGTGCTGAAATAAACAGTGAAGAAGATGAGAAACCTGTAATGATACCTGTAATGAAGTGCATGATAATGAAATGCATATGAAATGATTTCAAAGACTTTTGGAGATTTAAATTTGCAAACCAAGAAATAAACGAACTTTATTAGATTCAAACTTGTAAAATGTTTAACAATGCCTTTAAGGCGTTACAAAAGAAATAACTGAAAAGCAAATCTAAACTAGAAACAATAAAAGACATCAGAAATCCCATGGTCGCTTTCCCTTCGTGCTGACATAATCATTGATTGTCCTTTCATTCTCAAGTTTCCTTGTGAGCTTCAAGATTTTCCTCTCTTGCTCATGATACTTCTCCCTGTAGGTATCCCTTTCTTCCTTTAGGTGGATCCAATATCTCTTCAATGCCCCAAGATCAGTAGGCATGTAGGGATAAAGCATGGTATAAGGAACCCTTTCTTCATTAGTATGCTCCACAATCACTGGTAGCACAGCTTCATAAGGCATTCCCAACTTTTGAGCACGGGCTCGAACCCACTGGAGATAAGGTTGCATAGGGAGAGAAGTCTTTAATCCTAACTCTTGAGGGTCAGACCTGTTCACCATGCCCCAGGCTCATATAAACCTTCGGCGATGCTCATTCACGTCCCCCTTGTAGTCAAAGACAATGTCTGGAAGAAGCAGCTCATGGGGACCGTCTCTCTGAGCGCGACCAAATTGTCTCAAAGCCAAACAAGGACTATAGGTTATTTCCCCTCTAATTCCAAGCAATGGAACATTAGGGTATTCCCCACATCGATCAATGGTAGCTACTCTTTCCATGTCCTTAGAACTCCAAAGGATGTCCGTATGAGCAAGGGACATGATTTTGTAAGCCCATCCTACACCTTCCTCATTCTTCAATACAGAGTTGGGGAGGTGCGAAATAAACCACCTCGCCAGCAGCGGTGTGCAACACATAAGGGTCCCTCTTCTTCGCACAGTATGAGTATAGAGAGCATTCAGAATATCACCCAGAAGAGTAGGCACTGAAATACGAGACAAGAAGATCTTGACCGCGTTCACATCTATGAAGGAATCTGGATTTGGGAAAAGAACCAAGTTGTAGATGAGGAGAGACAAGATGTCTTCGAAAACTTGAAAATCCAAGTTTGTCCCAGAACTGTTGAGCTTGATCGATACGAAACTTAGCCAAGAAACCTTTAACCCCGCTCCGTATCTCCCAATTAGACACTACATCAGTCTTTTTCAAGTGTAAAGTTGAAGCAATGTCCTCTGGCCTAGGAACCTCCTCCAAACCTGTGAAGGGTGTCTGCTCGAGGATAGATATGCCTAATAAATCAGAAAACACCTCCAAAGTGGGGACTAGCTGATAATCCGAGAAGGTGGAACAATGATGCAACGGATCAAAGAACTGGAAGAGGATGCTCATCATTTGCTCATCCAACTTTAAAGTGACCATTCTAAGGAGATGACCATGTCTTCTGAAAAATGAAGAAGAATCAGGAACTTTTGAGAGTAACTCTCTGAGTTGAGCAGGGATTTGCACAAAGTTAACTCGGATGGTGTTTCTGCGCATAAAAGTCATGATCTGCAAAACAGAACAAAGATAAATCCCCTCGGTCTTTGAAATGGTTAGTCTAATGAAATATGCATGCTATGTCATGATGCATGATGTCATGATAAAAACACACAACAGGTATCACGGATAGCAGACATGGTAAAGGCAAACAAGTCACACCATAGCCCTTAAGTCTCATGCTTGCATGGAGTCTAGGTACTACCCTCTTGAAGTTCAGTTGGTTCAACCTGTCCTAATAATAGTAACTGGGTTCTAGAGGTTCTCAATATCACTGATCATCCTCCATCGGTCATGGTTTCAGATCACACAATCTTTTCTTGCGGCCAGAACTATCTCGAGAGTATAGTCTCAATGAGTGTAGTATCGAGTATCAACCAGTTCCCAGCTCTATGCCGAGGCCGGCTATCTCACTACTTCCTATGGCCAAGTTGGTCAATTATAGGTTCTAAGGTCAGTTGATGCTTAACGACCCATATAGCAGCCCCATATTCTCCTTGTTTCTCCACAAGGGATATCGATACCAACTAATGTGCCACATCAATGTAGCTACTGCTTCAACCGTATCGGTTTATGTCGTACAGTTCCCTCACAGTTTATTGCTACTTACCTAAAAGGTGTTCCCCAGATCCGGGTTAGGATCTATAGTAACTCCAATACAAATCCCACAAAGATAAAGCAATCAAATCAAACAATAGAAGCAATATGATAAACTACTCCTAAGGTATACCCCACTTCTCTCTTCCCCAGCAGAGTTGCCAGTTATGTGATACGGTGGCCAGAACCGGGTCTATTTTAAATGCTGGTTTGCATTTTGCGTTTGTGTTTGCAAAAGGTCGTGGTAAGCAAGAGTCGCCACTGACTTTTATTTTATCCAACTGGAAAGGAAAAAAGCACAGAAAAATTCCCTTTTTCGAGATTTTGAGTATGGGGTAGATTATAGAAAGGGAAGGTATTAGCACCCTTTTTATCCGTGGTTTTCCACGGGCTCTTAGGTACTTTCTCATCATTTTCAAAATTGCTTGTATGTGTTTGATTTGAAAAGTTTTTTGTTTGACTTCGATTTAACCCTTGCTTCTGTCTTCAAGAGTGTTACGAAGTTGTTTTGAAAACTTTGTTTGAAAAAGGAGTGTAAGTGTGAAAAAGTTTGTTTGGATTGAGCAAGTACTTAAGAACTAATCTACCTAGTCGACAAAAGGAATTGTTCTATGTTTGTTTCCTTTAGACAGTGTTATCCCACTATTAGTGAGTAGGCAGCACCGTCGCTGGAGTTTTGAGGGTCAATTCAAAAGGCACGTACGATCACCAAAGCAATGTTAGGACGTCTTAGTAATAACCCTAATGTCTTAAGATCAATATTCGAGGCAACATATCCGAGGCAACCTTTCTGAGGCAACTTTTTCGAACGGGACTTTAATCTTTGTTTAGACAAGAGAGCGGCCACTAAAACATCCTATACATAATGACCGTTTATCGAAAGCAACCGAAGTGAGAGTATACCCTAGGAGTGCGCATGTGCTAGTGATTCAATTTTAAGTTATTATCTTTGCATATTTTAGGGTTTGCTAACTGTTTTAAAGTTTACATACATTCTTGTCATGCATCCCTAATATTCATACATCTAACAGTTAATATTTGCGGAATTAAAAATGCGGAAAATAAGCTACGCTATTACAAGGCTTCAGGTATTTGCATAGCCAAAAATGAACCCGTAAAAAAAACGATAAATGAAAAGTAAAAGATCCTAATTAATCTATTACAACTTGTGAGCAATTACATTAATATGGTAAACATAAATATAAAGCGCGCGCGAGGAAATTAAGAACGGGAGAGAACTAGGGTTTTGACCCCATCTAACCTAATCGAAAGAAACAATTATTTTTGTTGTTTTTGATTATTTTTAAGAAAAAGAATTAGGTTTTCAAATCAAATGAAAAATTAATTAAATTAAATTAATTAAAGAAAATAATTTACATGACCTATTTTTGTATTTTATTTTAAGAAAAAGAAAATATAATTAAGTTAAAACCCTAATTGTTCTAATTAATTTTAATTATTTACAAAAGGAATTAAAATTACCCTAAAAAATAAAATAATCTAATTAAATTAAATATTTTTTTTGATAAAAAATAAACCTAAATCTAATTGGATGAAAATATTATTTTTTGTGATTTTTTGAATAAAAGAAAATTAATTATTTGTGTTAGTAAAATAAATAAATTAATTAAATAATGGAAATATAAAAAGAAAAGAAGAGAAACTTGGGCCTGAGAAAGCAGTTTGGGGGTGTGAGCATCAATTTCTGGGCCCAAAACCAATGACCCACGTTGACTTGCCCGTTCCAGTGCTGCACATTGACCAACGCCTATGGTACTCCTTCATTGATGGCCTTCAGCTCTGGCCATCTGGACACTTGGCTGGATGGAAGATGATGGACCAAGATGGTCTTCACGCCTTGTGGAACATGGAATCTGTAGAGAGAATTCAAGAAAAATGCAAGCGTTGGAGGCAGGGGTCGAACCCCTGACCTCAAGCTCTCCAATGCCTCAACGCTTATATGGCCACCACTGGGCCAATTGGTTCAATTTATTATTAAATGAAACAAAAATAATAAAAACAATAAAATAACACTAGTTGTAAAACACGCGCGTGAATTCAAATGCACGAATGGGATGGAGCCACGTATATCAACTTCTTCCTCTCTCCGTTGGTAAAAGTCACAGACTTTTACCTACGGACATATGTCCATAGCTACAGATCCTGCCAAAATCCAACACATACAAGATAAATAACAGTTAAGGCCATAAATCAACTCGTCAAGACCTTCTGAGCGTGATGGTGTCCCTTTCATGGCCCAATTTCACCTGTACACAAAGATCCCAAATCGAAGCAACAAACCCTAACAATGGAAAATTCTAATACAGTCCATGAAAATGCAATTAAATGTTATGGATAGTTTGGAAATGTTTCAAGGAGCAAGAATCTATAATTATTTCATGCTATAGATGCCAAGATTATGAAATTCGAATTCAAGAAAAAGCCATTGTCGTGGCTGACTTAAAATGAGTTATAGGGTAGGAAACTCTTTGTTCTTGATTGGTTTCGCTTGCTTGTGATCCCAGGAAGCGATTGGGATGGCTAGAAGGTCTTGAGAATGCCTGGACCTATGAATTTGACTCAACACTTTTTTGTGTTTTTTTTTCAAGTTTGTTCTGACTTCTCACGCCTCTCCAACCTATTGATTTAGGTCTGCAAATTCTCCTTATGTATTGAGGATTAGATTAGGGTTCTAAACATAATCTCAACCTTTCTCCATTATGGCTTTTGATTTGGATTTGATTCACTTGAAGATACTTCCAAAAATAGGCGAAACTCAATCTTTTTGTGCACACCAAGGGTTTGCACGAATTCAATCTTATGCTAGCTGGATATAGGATCTGAAACATGTACAAAATCTTGAGTTTTCAATGTTTTGGATTTTCTATGATTTGTTTTGATTTAAATTGATTTAATTCAAATAAAAATAAATAATAAAAATAAGATAATGACAAGTGGAAAGAGATATGGCTTATGGACCATGCTACCAACTCAAAACAAGTGCAAAAAGTTAGGCCCATTTAGCAAAAATTGCAATTTGAGGCATAATTGACTTTTGACAATTTTGCAAAAAGGGTCAACTTCATCAATGCACAACTTCCTCAATTTTGACTCTTTGAAGGTGTTCTTGGACTTTTTAGAAATATTGATATGTCCTATAAGCAACCCTTTTGGTCTCATCTCAATTTGGTATTCCATGTTCATGTATGAAGCTTTGACAAAAAAGGTGTTTTTGTTGACTTTTCAAAATGACCTATAATGTCCAAATTCATAACTTCTTGTGAGTGCATATTTTAAACTTGGGATCTGAAGATGGATTGTATAGAATTTCATCTTCTTAAAAATTAGCTTTGGATGGGTCATTTATTATAAATTATGAGAAAGTTATGCTTGGTCAAAGTTGAGTTGACTTTTCCTGCAAAACCCTAATTTAGCAACTTTTGGTTCTTGATGAATTATGAGAAATCCTTGATGAATCATGATCCACCCTTAATCAAATGATGAATTATACTTCAAAATGAGGATGTTAACCAAAAATCTTGAAGTTTGACTGTATGTAGGCCACAGTTGACTTTTGCCCTAGCATAGTCGATTTTATGGCCCTTGAGCAATTGACTGAGCAAACTTCCTCTACAAGGCTTGAAACTTGACATGGATGATCTTGAGAACATATTAGGACAATGGTGGGAATTTGGGATCCCTTGGACTCAAGTATCTTGATGCAACATGAAACCCTAATTTGAGGTAGACTGCCTTAGGAGAGAGCTTGTCTAGTCAACCCTTGGACTTCCTTGAGCAATTTAAGTATCCTTCTTGAAATGTTTTGAGAAATATGGGAGGGAAAATTTTGGGGTACAACAAGTTTCATAGGCTAGGAAGAAACTTCTTATCATATCTTTCCAGTAGTCAAAATTTTCACCGTCAAAAATTGGAGGGCTGATGCTGATATTCTGACTTGTTCCCATCATAGTGTTTTCCTTCTTTGGATATTTATCTGACACGGTTAAGTGTTTGCACCCAGATCCATGAACTCTGATTCCAATTGAAGAAGTGAAAAACACAAGAAGGGGAATTGAATTGAAATTTTAAAAATCAATGGAGTAAATAACACGTTTATTTTTATCCTGGTTCATTTGAACTCAAACTACTCCAGTACACCCGCCAAGGTGATTTCGCCTCTCTCCAACGAGGTCTTAATTCACTAATCAAACTTGATTACACTTCTACTTTGAGAACTGTTAAATTCTTCTTTATTCCAAAACCACAACGCAGTTTTCTCAAGGTAATTCACTAAACAGTTAATTGAATAAAAGTGTACAATGATGTTTCTAATAAACAGTATCACAAACTTGTGATGTATTACACAGTTTAATATTGAATCACTGAAGATGAAGAATGATAGTTGCGTTGCTGACTTTTCAAGTGAGTTTTTCTTTTTGAGCGCACTTGTTCATCTTCTTGAAATCTTCTTCTTGTCAGCTTTAAATAGGCCTTGCAATAGTGACCTAAGAACATACTTTTGGTATGTCCATAACACGCATTAATGAGCTTTCCAAATCAGGAGATCCTTGTTTGTTTGTATCTATTACTTATGATCTTGCATTGATATATTGTAACGCTTCAGAGCTTCTTACATCAGAGAACGGATATTATAGTTGAGAGTCCTTTATAGCTTGATCATAACTTTGCACATCAGAGTATCAGAGATTCTGTTTCGCAGCGCTGGTGCATTTAGAAGTTCAAACAGAACTTCTTCATATAAGTGTGTCATGCATATTTGATGCGTCTGAATCTTTCATTGTCCTCTCAACTTCTATGCTTGCATAATCAGATCTTCTAGTGATGTTCTAGCAGAAATTCTAGTTGCATCAAAACATCTTTTTCACATCAGAACATCCTGCATGTAAAGATACTTTTTATTAGCGAGCATATTTGTTCTTTAGATCATGTGTTTGTTATCATTAAAACTCTTACTGGGATGTAGAACCAAATTATGTTCTAACAATATTGTCTATAACTTTCATGTTGTGAGTTTTGGATAAATCAAATGGGAACTTGGTGAAAATTGGCCAAGAAGTTAGGGAAAAAAAACTGATCAAAACTTGTAAAAAAATTTCTAAGTGTTGGATAAAAAACAACCTAACTTCATGAGCTTATATCTCTTAATCCAAGAAATTTTTGGAAATCAACCCTCATTGACTAAGTTGTATAATTCATCAATCCCTACAACTTTCCTATTGAAAATTTTCTTTGAATCAACTTGGATCTTAGTGAAAAATGGCTATGAAGTTAGGACTTTTGTTAAGAACAAAAACACTTAGAACTTTTCTAAGTGTTAGAAAATTTTCCAAATTTGACTTTTGTTGAATTTTTTATTTCTTGATGATAAAGTTTGATAGTTTTGAATATCTTGATGATTCTTGACTTTTGAATTCCAATGTTAACCAAAAAGTCAAAGTTTGACTTTTGTGTGTCTGTTGACTTTTCATCAATTTATCCAATTCTTTAACTATCAATCACGTGTATCTTTGGAAATGTATTGAGCCATGTAATTAGGTTAAGATTTTGTATTTTAGTCCTTGAGATCATGCTTTAAGCCATTAGGTCATTCACTAGGTCAAAAGTCAATGATCAGTCATCTTCAATCAAAACCCTAATTTGGGCAATTTTTGACCTCTGATGATTTGAGGGATATCCTTGAGGAATCATGGTCAACCCTTGATAAAATGATGAATATCACTTCAAAATGTTGATGTTGATAAAAAAACTTAAAGTTTGACTGTATGTTGACCACAGTTGACTTTTTGTCCAATGCAGTTGATTTTGAGTCATCTGAGCAATTGACTAGGCAAATTTGTGATGCAAGGATTGAAACTTGACATGAGCATTATTGAGGACCTATGATGAACCATGAAAGTCATTTTAAACATTAGAAATCCAATTTTCCTTGAGAAAACCAAAACCCTAGTTATAGACCAATGCTTAGGAGGAGATTTGACTAGTCAACTCTTAAGTGGCTTTGAGTATTTGAGAACCCTAGAAGAATGTCTTGAAGAAAATGAAAGGGAAAATTTTGGGATACAACAGACTTCATAATTCTTGTATTTTTTTTCCATTGCTACATAAACTATATGTACCATTATCAACTTATATTATACGCTTTCTACCACCATCATCATCACCATATGAGGTTCATCTAATTTGTGAAGCCATGGAAAAGAATTATAAGGTGGATGAAATTTACATAATAGCTTAATACTTCTTATATTTCTTCTCATAGCTTCTCAAACTAGATGAAGTTCGCTGCTGTTGTTGCTTCTTGAGTCCTACAAACACCACAAATATTATCAACATGTGAAACAGCGGGCTTATTTGTCAATAACACAACATAAAACAACAACATAGAACAACGTACAACCAGAAAAGAACAATAAACTATCTAACAAGAAGAAAATTATAGGAAAACCATGTGAAACATAACAACAACATACACGAAAATGAGAGAATAAGGAAAAATAAGAATACATTTATGTAAGAAGAACAAGATTGACGGCTATAGTGTAAAATAGGAATGCTAATGATGCTGAAGAAGAGAAAAATGGGTTCTAGGGTTTTGTTGTGAAAGATACGTCGCTAATGTTAAAGAGCGAGTGTTAATTCGCTTATATATAAATATTCTCACAACGGTTTACAACACCAACCGTGGTGATATAACCATGGTGATATAAACGTGTCACAATGGTGGAAAACATAACCTGTAGTCATAACCCTTTAATTTTTATTTAAAAATACATAAAAAAGAAAAGGTGTGCCTTAACATTAAAGGAATAATATATATGAGGGAGATGAGGTTCGAACCCATGAAATCTTGATGGTATCACCATGGTTAGATCCATAACCATTGTTATATACAATTAATTTTTAATCAAAAAATAATAATATGTTAGTGCCTTAGTTTGGAGATGTCACCACGATGTAGGGAAGAAATGTGTGACCATGACGTTGTTGTTTATGCGTTTTGTAGTAGTGGAAGACTCATGTCAAATATTTGAGAAAAAGGTTTTAAATTGAAAAGCTAAAGTGGCAAGAAGATTTGGGTGAAGCTAAATCACTTTAGTCTTTTGAAATTGTTTAATATGCTTAAGTGTATTGAAGCATTTATTAAAGAAGAAAGTTTGAAAATGCAATGACATAAAGTCAAGATTTTTTTTTTATTGAAAGTGGTGAAGGTTTAAAAATAGGATTAGGGTTAAAGATACAAAGGGTAAATACCTAAAAAACAAATACAAAGATAATTTACAACGGTAAAACACGTGAAGATGAACCAAGACATACATATGCACATGACTATCAAGTCAACGATATTATCCCTTTCCTTGGATTTGAACATAAGTACTGACACAACAAAGTATAAACACTAATCACTAATTCATGAAGGTTAGGATCACTAATAAAGCAAAGAGAAACCACGCATAGTACAAAAGAGAGGTCAAGATCACAAAGTAGCATGGCTTTTAAGAGATTCATTTAAGAAAAATGTTAAATCAAAGGTGAACAAGTATTAATCACAAGAGCTCATATCAAGATAAACAAAGGTGAATCATTAAAGAAAAGGTGGGTGTCATGGTGTAGAAGGTCAAATCTAATCAAGGTTCATGAAGTTAGAGTTTTAGGTGCATGTATGAACATGGGATCAAATCAATCTTGACATTAGGGGTAAGGGAAAATCACAGGCTTATCAAGTGAAAGTTGTGACAAAAGATAGAAGATGGAAACATACTTTGATAAAACATTCAATCATGGATCATATGGACATATAAACTAATACACAAGGTACATGTAAAATCAAGCTTTGATGTCATTAGTCCATCATGACAATAATCAATTATAAACATCAAGAGGATTTAAATATGGTAGACATCAAAGTTTAGAATCAAACAAAATCATGGTATCAAAGTTAGGAGCATACACAAACATGTGATCAAAGAGAGTCTAAACTCATGGCAAGCATATATCAAGTACTCATCATGGATCAAGCAAGAACAAGTGACAAAATATTTCATGCATAAAATTTTAGACAAAACATTATGGTCCAATTTTAGGGTTTCTTGAAGTAAGATAAGAATCATGCATCAAAATCATGTTAAAACCCTAAAGTAAAGTCAAGTTGATCATGGTATAAATTCACAAGGCGCATATTATCAAGAAATAAACAATACATGGCATGTCATGATCACTCAAAGTTAATTTGGTCGAGAAATAAACAAAGAAATCAAATAAAAAGTCTTAAAAGAACAACTAAAAGACTTGGTTTTCAAATACACAAAAATAGTCAAAATAAATTATTTTTTTGGTGTTTTTTCATGGATTGGAAAAATATATATACAAACAAAGAAGCATACAAAATATCAAGCCAAAAGGAATTAATTTTCACATAGAAAAATCAAGTTGAAAGTTGAAAAGAAATAACAAAATAAACTAGTGTTAAAATAGATGGGATGCTGCCCAAGGGATTTGAACCCACACCCTAATTCTTAACACTCAAAACAAATACCACTAGACCGCTGCATGTGTGGTGCCAACATGATGCGTTCACTTAAATATATATGAAGAAATTTATCAAATGGAAATTAAAATAATAACACAAAAAGGCATGGGGCGAGGGGGATTTGAACCCCAGACCTTATGTATGCAAGACTCTCAAAACCAACGATGTTACCACTGGCGTAATGCCGTTCAAGTTAAATAATAAATTCAAATAAATATATTATAAAACAACATTTAAAAATGGAAAATTGCGCCACCACCATCTTTATCTTCTTCGTAAAAACAACAACAATAACATCAACGGTGTAATTTCTAACTTCCTCATTTCTCAACCAAATTAAAAGATGTAAAAATCAAACTTGCTCAGAATTTTATGAGGATTTCAAAAATGTACATATCACAAGTTAATATTTACTGTAGCTTACGAATTTTAGCCAAAACCAGAAACCCTAAGTTTCTTCAAAGTTAAATTAAATGATGAACAAGCTCAACAAATGCCTTTTTTCATAGGGCTTTCATTCATGACATTAAAACATACAGAATAGTATCAAGAAACATTCAAATGATGCTTGTATGGATGACTTAAAAATCAAGAAAAAGTCACCTATTGGAGCAAGGTCCAATTCCTTCTTCAATGACTTTCAGTGATGGAAAATGATCTTTTTAGCTTGTATGACGTCTCAAGAATATAATACAACTTTTAGTTTTCTTTGAAATTGTCTCAAACTGTCTAACCAAGTTCACTTATGATGGTGACTGAGCATGGGTTGGATGGAGCAATGGAGGTGTTCCAGATGCAAACTAATGCATTCAGAAGGTTATATATGGTGTGTAGATGGTGTTTGGATGATTTGTTTGCAAATAAATTGCAAGGGGAGTGAAAATCTAAGAAATGGATTTTTAAAGTTTTAATGGAGTTTCAATGTTTTACTATGTGTTTCTCTGAGTTTGTATGGTATTAGGTGTGTTTTAGACTTGAGAATGGCTCTCTATTTGTAGGGAAAGGTTGAGAGATTGAGAGCTGGTCAAAAACAAAAGATGTGGAGTTTAGATTTAGTTGGATCACAAATGGAAGTTACATGCATTATGGTGATTCCCATGCATGCTTTCAGTGATTTGTGGAATAATAAGACCTCTTTTCTAAGTAGTAGGAGGTTTATTATAATAATGCTTGTTTATAGAAAATAGCATGGGCTTAAATTAAGGTTTGGTGAGCTTTATGGAAATGGATATGGAGCTTTTTTGCAAAATCTTCCAAAAGTGGTATCATGAAATGGATAAAGCCTATAATCTTTGTGCAATTCATTAAGGATCTGTATAAATGCTCAATTATCTTGATATTTGCAAGTAATATAGCCTGAAAAGAATATTGTATGGCTTAGGATTTGGTTTAACATGAGTTTTGAACCAAAAACATGCCTTTTAAAACCTCTCTACCATGGCCACTTCATCTCTTCGAAATTCATATCTCAAGTGTGATAAATTCATGCTCTTGGACTTTTTGAAAATATGAGAGCATCCTATACAAATTACATGTTGATAATTTATCTTGAATCAACTTAGATCAATGAGAAAAATTCCTCACAAAAATGGAGTTTCAAATTAAAAACACTTAGAGAACTTTTGTTATTTTGACAATTTTGAGATGCCAACTTCAACACTTCATATCTCTCAATCTTTATGAGATTTTAATTCAATTCCTTATACAAAGTTGAATTATGTGGGATAATATTCAAGTACATACTTTGTGAATGATAAATGATGGCTTGAGGAAGAAGTTACAAGGTTGGAAAGTCATGCATTTGAACACACATTTTTTACACTTGGTAAAATTTTCACTTCCTACAACTTTACCCTTTTGTTAAATCCAATTTTTTGATTTCAATTGATCAAATGCAAATATAAGTCATATTTTCATGAAATTTAACTTGAGAGGTCCATGTTTGACTAAAAATCTCAAAAGTCAAAGTTTGACTTTGAGCAGTTGATTTTTCCATATGAATTCAAATCTTCCAATTTCAATGGATTCTTGTGATCATTATGCAACTTTCATCACATTGAGATACCCTTGAGGTCCATAATATGATGATATGATAATCTATTGAGTGATATGTAAGGGAGATCAAACTACAAAACCCTAATTCTTGACCTTTCATCTAAGGTGCCAAAATCCTAATCTCTTTCAACCATTTGATGGATTCAATAATGAAACCTTAATGTGATGAGATTATGATTAAGATGATGATCACTTGATCACCATAAATGAATGAGGAGCTTGAATCTCGGAGGACCAATGATTTTATCAATCCCTTGGACTCCTATCTGGTAAAAACAACAAAATAAGCAAAGTATACTCTTGATATTTCTACAACGTTAGTGATGTAAATATGAATGATATTATCTTTCGATGTTATATGATGATGCAAAAAGATAGTGGGATCTTAGGTAAAAAATTAAGGTACAACAAGTTACAAGAAAATAGCCTTCGCCTTCAGATTCCCAAGAACAATCCTGAAAGCGCCCAAGAACAATCATGTTTTCTACCCAAGTGTTTCTCAACCTATTAAACCTTCAATATATGAATAATTAAAACCCAATGTGTAAAAAAAAATCTCAACTCCCCAATTCCCTTAGATAACTCCAAAGGTTTTCCAAAAACCCTTGCCTTTATAAGATTTCTCTTGAGAATAGCCAAAACTCTATGTTATACCTTTAAACTCTTGCTCTCCCTTGTTGTTGTAAGCTCTAAGATTGTCGCGCTATAATAACATAAGAGATACATATTTATAATTGCTAAAATCCAGCAAATCTAAAACATATCTTATTAATGGTTAGAATATAACATATTATTATAATCTTATAATTATAAATATCTTATAATATCTCTTAGAATATTATATATATATATATATATATATATATATATATATATATATATATATATATATATATATATATATATATATATATATATATATATATATATATATATATATATATATATATATATATATATATATATATATATATATATATATATATATATATCTTATAATATCTCTTAGAATATTATAAATATATATATCTTATAATATCTTTTAGAATATTATAAATATATTATAATATCTTTTTATATTAATTTATATGATCTTCAGATTAATATAAAATATTCTAACATTAATGAATGGATCAATGAACCGAATCGACCAAGTTCTATACCCGTGAACCGCTCAGACCAGATTACTTTTCAGCTTCCTAATTCTTGCCAATCTCGAAACATGTTTTATTTCTCCTAATCAACAAAGGTTTTAAGACATATTTCAACAGCATCCACTTTAGGGACGAACAATTTATTTCAGGTGTCTAATTGTAAAACAAAAAAGGAAATACGGGAAACCTTGGAATCCAACATCAAGAAGGGTAAAAATTCAAGAAGAGAATACATCATTTGGGAAGACAATGATGTGAGTACAAGTTCCAAAAATAAAGAAAACGCGCATCTATCTTTCATGGTTTCACATCACTTTGATGATGATGAGGTTAGTAATGATGAACCCTCTTATAAGGAATTACATTATGCTTTTAGTGACTTGCACGATGAATGTTGAAATCTTTCTAGATTATGTGCTAAGTAAAATAAAATGATTTCATCTCTAGAAATTAAATATAAAAGCATGCAACTAGAATTGGATAAAATTAACATAATTTCATCTTCTGATAAATTTATATCTCTTTAATAAAAAATTGTTGATCTTAATCAAGTTATATGCAATTATGAAAAGGGAAAAACGAATTAGATCATTTTCTAAATAGTCAAAGATATGTTAATGATAAAAGTGATCTAGGATTTTTTAAAGTGGAAAATTCTAGTCAAATTGAGAAAACCATCTTTGTCAAATCTAGCAATGTTTTTCATAACGCGCATCCTAGAAAAGTATGTCATAATTATCATAATAAAATACCTAACATGACACATACTTGATTTTATTGAAATACAAAAGGTCTATCTTAGAATGTTTTCTATATAAGAAACTTTGGTGTTCCTAATTGTGTAAATGTGTGGGTAAGAAAATAAACTAACCCAAAAGGATTGAAAGAATATTGGGTACCTAGAAAGTATTATTGATTGTTTCTTATAGGTACTTCGAAATCATGTGCTAAAATTATTAAATTAAGATTTGTTGTTAAAGATATAATAAGACCATATGATATGTTAAGATTAGAGTTTCATTTGGTGGAAGATAAATTGAAAAGACCGACACTTTCAAAGACCATCTCATAGGTATCAAAATAATAACTTTAGAAGAGCATCAATATTGACATCAAATCATTGTGAAGAAGATAAATATTTTAATATATGATATATATTTTTCCTATATCACTTTACTTTGGATTTTAGTCTTTTTCTTTTTGATAATTTCAAAAAGGAGGGGAAGAAATTGTGTTTTTGTTAATTTTTAAAATACCATATATAAAGTATGAATTACAAAATAAAGGGGGAGATATAAAAGATAATGGAAGCTTCAAGTGTCAGACAAAAACTTCCCATTAGTATATTTTGTCATCATTAAAAAGTGGGAGATTGTGAAAAAGATATTTATAATCTATATTGGTTTAGTTTTGATGAAGACAAAAGCTTATCAAAGAAGAAAAAAGGTTGAAGTCTAGCACAATCATATTTTAAGATTACAAAAGCCATTGGATGTTGAATTAAAAGAAAGTTATAATAAAAAAAAGATATTCAATTATAATTCACATTATGTATATCCTTAGATGCTCAGAAAATCATTCATCTTTTTATCTTTAATTTTCCTAAGCATTCATGGATCAAAACCACTCAGTTGAAGCCTTTTCAAAATTTATAGGATGGTAACCAGTTACACAAATCACGTAATCGATTACAGGCTCATTCTGTATGAAATTTTTTAAAATGTTATGTACTTTTTAAGTCACGTAAACACTTACATGATTTAAGAAACCAGATAAGTGACAGTTTCCGCTTGAAATTTGAAAATATTAAGAACATATCATTTTCATAACTTAATATAATTAAGAACATAGCACAAAATCTGGCCACACTAATATGCCCCTCCCTCCTCTTAGCTTTCATCTCGTACTTACATCAGCTACATGGAGAATTTTTCCATCACGTTTTCTTTCATATGTTTGTCATCTAATATTCTTTGTGTCATTTGCATTAGCAAACAATCTGTTGAACCTTGGAATTATTGGCCTGTACCATAACACTTTGGCGTGAAAATGCTTCTTGCTAACATCTTCGTCATCATCACCATTGTTGTCCTTCACCTTGTAGCACGACTCACCAAATTTTGGGTATTGATTAAATTTTTCATGCTTTTTCCTGTATAATATGCAATTATTACGGCATGCATGTATTTTGATATACTCCAAACCCGTTGGACACATATTTTCTTGGCTTTATAATTACGGCCTAACAAATTGTTATCTTGTAGGAGCATTTATTTCATCAATTCAAACAATTATGTGAAACTTTTATTCGTCCACCCACTTTTTGCCTTCAGATTAAATAATTTTAACATCACCAATAATCGTGTAAAACTTGTGCACGCCTTATATAACAATGCATCCTTGTCACTATATAAAGTATCATAAATATGAGCTTTCATAAAATAATCTTCTCCATTATCATAAATCGTATCTTTTAGTCTATTATCCATATCTACGTCAACTTAATTCCTTGTAACATCACAAATTGTATTTTATCTACTTTATCATGTCACGTCCATATTATATAATTTTAACAAATTTCATCACAACATAGGTGATGAAATTTTTCTTTCTTTTCAGTTTTTTTGATATTCCCGCATATAACACAAGGTCAATAAAAATTCCATTATTATCAAGAAGATTTTATCATGTGTATTCAAGGAATTCAATAACTGCTTTCTTATACATCAGACCTAATTTATCAGCTTTCATTCAACTATGATCCATAATACATTCTGAAATTTCTATCAAATGCTTGTAAAACTATTTAACAATACAACAACACAATAATAACATTCTCAATACAACAACTTATCATGTCACTTTTCAATAATAAGGAAAAACAATATATACAAATAACACAATAATACAACAACACAATAACAATCTCAATACGACAACACAATAACAATGAAAAAACTACAATAATAATATATAACATTCTCAACAACATAAAAACAATCTTAATTTCACTCAATCACAATAATATATAACATTAAACAAGAACAAAAACCTATTACTATATCAACAAAATACATTATTCAATCATAGTCAAAATAACAACTAGCAACATTAAAACCCAACACACCTTCTAACATGAATAATGATGAAATATTTTACGTATCGTAACTGTGAAGAAGAAGAAGAAAATAGGCCAAGAAATTATTTTTGTGTACCCTTCTTGCAAGTTTCGTCTTTCCCCTCCTTTATTAAAACTTGAAATGATGGAGTTTACTTGGCGTCTTTATGGAGATTGGTCTTTGTTATAACCTTCTTCTATTCTAAAGGGCTTTCACTAGGGCAATATTGTGTTATGAAGGAAATAAACTAAAATGTGTTACGTTTTAATTTAAGAGAAAAACCTTTCACCCATGTTGACAATAACAACCGTAGTGATATCTTATACATGTTACCATAATTTTTCTCCTCAACCGTGGTGAAATGGTATAGGTATTTGTCTATAAAAGCTCATAAAGCACATCATTATCCTTTTCACTAAATCTAACTCATTACACCTTCAAAATTCATATTTCATTCTTCAAAAGTTAAGATAGTATATTGAAAAACTTGGTTTAAAGATTAATGTTAAGTTTCACTTTATCAAGTAAATGATATGCTTGAACCTTAACATTGATCTTAATGGCCAAAATTTTCAAGGTAGTAAAAATGAATGAAGATATTGCACATAAAATGTCCCTGGGATTGTAAAAATTGTGAATGTTTGTAAAAACTAAATTTCCTGAAATATTGCACACAAAATTGACCATGATATTGTAAAGATGAACGCCATATTTTACTATGGTTGAAAAAAATGATTGTGGCGAAAAGTATTTTAATTTTGATATAAATATAAAAGCTAAGTGGGAACGCCCTTTTTTGTAACAAAAAAATAGAAAATTATTGGTGTTTAGATTTGAAATGTTTCGCTCCTTAACCTATCACCACGGCTATTAGCCTAGACCGTGGTGAAAAGTTTTTTAATAAATAAAAACAAAGAAGGCATCTAAATATGAGTTATTACTTTGGTTGATTATGAAATTAAAAAATGTTATGAAATGTTACTACTACAAATAATACATTTCATGACAAATCTTTCACCTCAGCCATTGAAAATCAGAGGTCAAATGATCTGGAACGCGCCAGTATTCATTAGTTTTAAAAAAAAAGATATCTTATACATCGGTTTTATTGAAAATTGACATAAAATGTTGCTCAATATTTGAGCTTTGATTCCCAACTCCTACAATATTAAATTTTATTTAGAACCAAAAAGGCGCATATATTTGACAAATCATCTTATCTCACTACTACAAAATGCATAAACAATAACATCATGGTCACCATGGTTCTTCACTACACCGTGGTGACATCTCTAAAATAAGGAGCTCCCATATTATTTTTATTTCTTAATTAAAAATTATTTGTATATAACAACAGTTGAGAATCCAAAATATGGTAAAACAATCAAGTTTTCATGGGTTCGAACCTCAGCACCATCATATATATTATTCCTTTAATGTTAAGGCACGCTTTTTCTTTTTTATTTATTTTTATATAAATTTTTTAAGGGATATGACTACGGTTGGTATGTTCCACCATTGTGATATATTTATAATAAATAAATACTTATTAATACGGTTGGTAAAGAACCGTTGTGAAATAATTTATCTATATATAAGCGAATTAACTCTCACTTATTGTCAGTAGCGTCGTTTCCTTCATAGTGAAACCCTAGCACTCATTTTTCTCTTCTTCTTCACCATTATCTGTGAATCTTGTGCTTCACACGTTAAGGTATTCTTATTCTTACATCTTATTGTTAGATAGTTCCTCATTATCTCGTTTGTTTCATGTTGTTTTTGTTTATTAATTGTTCTCATTTCTTTTGATTCATCTTCACTACCTTAACAAAGACCATACTTTGGTTATGGTACATATTATTTGTGTAGCTATGAAAAAAAGTACAAGAAGCATGAAGGTATGATGGAAACTTCATCCACCTTGTACTTCTTCTTCATAGCTTCACAAACAATATGTTTTTTATACTTTGTTGACAAATAAGTTTGTGTTTTCACATGTTGATAACTTTCATGGTTATTGTAGGACTCAACAAGAACAACACCTTTTAGTAAATGAAGAAACAACATTGGTAGTAAACTTCATCTAGTTTTAGATACAATGAGAAGAAATATAAGAAGTATGAAGTTGTTGTGTAAGCTTCTTTCTCCTTATATTTCTTTTTCATTGCTTCACAAACTAGATGAACTTCAGAATTGATTCTTATTCAACGATTAGTTTCATTAAAAGGTGCGTCCTTGAAATTTATAATATATATTTTTCATTGCTCACAAATTTATAATATTTGGTTATGTTATATGATGTTGTTTGAGTTTATTATATTCTATGTAGATTGTTTGTTTAACTATCCCTCACTTAAATTACATTCATTTAAATTGACATGGATACTTATAATCTGCAAATTAAATTGTATTTGAAAACCAACTTATACCAATCATTGTTTCCAAATTGCACGTGTCTCATCATTCATTTTATGTTCTTTTACATATAGATTATGGTATAATGACCTAGATCCTCAGATGCATCGTTGTCTTCTATTATAGATAAATTTCATTAACTATAATTTATTAGATAATTTACCTCATCATCAGCACTAATGGTCATAAAAATTACAATTATAAAAATTAAGATGATAAATTATAATGATGAGGCAGATTATCCAATGTCATGTTGTTATGGAAAACAAGCAATCTACATATTATATAATAAACTCTTGGCACTTTTCACAATAATTATCTATTGTAACTATGATCAAAGGTCATTTATGTGTTACATAATTTGTTGCTGATGGGTTTCAAACCCAGTACCTAAGTGTATATATCACAATGGTTTATAAGTATAACTACTGTGATAAGTAGCGTGCGTCCTGCCTTTCAATAATAGTTTCTAGACCGTGATAGAAACATCAAACTTACAACCACACCCTACTTAATAACTGTATGACCCATGTTATGGTACCGTTTATTCCAACCATTGTGAAAGTGGTTTTCCGTAGTAGTGATCCCTCGGTTTTTGTATAAAATCCAGAGTAAAATAATTCATGACACGTATCACATACAATTTGTTTTTTATTTGTAAATAAAATCATCTAATACTTTAGATTCTCAAATAATCGAGGTAATATATAATCATATTTTACTATAAATCACTTGTTAATAGATTTATACCATAAATCTAACTTATATGTAGCCGCTCAGCTCCAAACTCGTATGCGTCAGTCTTTTGGATGGATTACAAGATAGAAAAAAATATTCAATGTTTTTTCTTAAACAAAATATTTTTTCGCACCTTGCAATCTATCCCACATGTTGATGTTATTGTTTTGGAATAACCTTCATATGTTGTTAATCAAATGGTATACAACAAAATCTGCTCAAGATATTACCAACATTATATATCTTCTCTTTCTTGTGAAAACATTTTCTCTAGGAACATATCTTTGAGATTTACTTAAAGTGCAGAAAATAATCTCATGCTTGGAACATATAACTTATCAAAATCGGATAAGTTATTGAGTGTGTGTGGGGAACACGGGTATACAAATAATTCTAGAATAAGAGGAAAGATTTGTCAAAACCTGATTTTGTTGTAAAAATGATATTTTAATATTTTGTGTAATTAATGCAATTTAAAAAAAAAATCAAAGTTTATTCACCTCATTTTTCAACTGAAGCCAGGGGGGGGGGGGGTTATGTGGAAAGAAATACTTTTTACCTCTTTTTTTCATAACTAAGAGGATATTTAAGTGTGTTTATTAATGATATTCACTATCTTTAAACAAATTTTTGTCGTCCATTTAATAAGGATCAACGCTCTAGACATTTTCATTAGTGATCAGTGTGAAACCTAACAGACATCCAATATAAATGCATTATGAATATAAATTTTTAATGAAACATATAACATGAAAACTTTGAAGCGTAATGAAGCTTGGTAGAATTCTCTATGATAGATTGTAAGAGAAAAAATAATTTTATTTAATATTTGTATTCTTCAATAATCATATTCATTGCAGAAAATAATTTGGGTAAAGTTGTGCATATTTATTTTATTTAACTAGCTTTTTTATATTAGAAATAAATGAATGCAAAAGTCATGGAGAATGTATTCCACCCAACATTTTCTTTTTTCCAAGATTTCAATGAAACGTGGATTCATCATTTATTCTTATTGACGGTGATGACGATGAACCATGTTTAAAATTTGTTATATACTTTCACTTTAATATTCTATGTAAACGTTGTAATATTATGGGTAAACAATGTAGTTTGTAACGAGTTTTAAAAAAAAATGAATTTATCTTACCTCTCGGTTTCATACATAAACTGAGAGGTATAATACGCTAGTTTTAAAAATAATAAAAGTATAGATGATGGGGTTCGAATTAATGTGGAGATAATTTACCTCTCAGTTTTTTAAAAATCGAGAGATAAAGTGGAAGTTTTTTATGACACCCTTTGTTATATCACTTATGTAATCGAGGTTAAATGTATTTCACCTCTGAAACTACATGTATTTTTTGTAGTAGTGTGTATATTTCATACTATAGTTGTTTGATTTGAATTTTGTACTTATGAGTTAAATGGAAGGAGAATATCAATGTATATTAATTTTTAATATGGCATCTAATAAGATCCTTTTTTTCCATGTCATATAATTTTAAATACAGTTATAGAAGTTAAGTGATGACAAAATAATATATTTTCTTTGAATATAAATGTGAAATTGATTTACTTGTTTGGAATATCTTTTAAATTAAGATTTTTTTAGGGCAAAATATGTTTTTGGTCTTCGTAAATATTCTATATTTATTTTTAGTTTTTTTTTTAAATTTCTTCAAAGAATGGTCTTCTTAAAAATTTTAATTTTAACTTTTGATCTCTCATGCCAAAATCGTCGCTAAAATTGTCGCTAATTCAATCGCTAAATAAAAAATCGTCGCTAATTTTGTCATTAAGTTATAAAACCGTCCCTAAATTGCATGAGAGACCAAAAGTTAAAATTAAAATTTTTAAAAAGACTATTCTTTAAAGAATTTTTTTGAAGGAATTAAAAGTTAAGTATGAATATTCAGGATGACTAAAAAAATATTTAATCTTTTTTATATAACCAACAATGATATAATTTGAAAATTTTTTTAAATAACCATTTTTTTCAAAAAAAAATCTCAAATAACCACTTTTTTTAAAAAAAATTACCAAAGTAACCACTTTTCAAACAAAAAAAATTTGCCACACAGAGGTCAAGCCACTCTGTGTGGCGCATGCATGTAAAATAAAGAGGAGGCATCATATTGCTTGGCTTGTCCTCCAATATAGTGTCATGCAATATGGCGCATGCATATAGTTTTAAGGAGGAGGCGCCACCTTAGATGGCTTGACAGTTGTATTTGGTTTTCTATAAATGTAACCACCCATCTTCACCATTTTGTCACACCATTTGTCACATCACTCATAGAAAATGTATTCACTCCCTTGCCAATGTTTTCCACTCCATTGCAAAGTTTTCACTGATCAAAAGAGATGATCATTTTATTTTTTCGGTGACAAAGCCTCCAATGAAGATCAAACTCTGGAACACATAGACGTTTGAGCATTTTCAGAGATACTGATTCGCTGGTTGGAAGGAGACATTCCTGAAGGTGAACAGATAAGAAAAATAGAAAGACAAATTACAGTGAGGAACGAAAATGGAGTAAGTCAATCATGGAAAAAGGTGATATGTGACGTTGATGTCATGATGATGATGCTTGGACCAAACAATATTGTGTTGATGGTTTTTATCTCTTAGATACTATGATGTGTTTACTTGTTTTGTCTACTTATCATGTTGTTGTGTTTTGCGTAGTTGACATGAGTTTGTCGTGTTGTAATTTTTTGGACCATTATCTAAAGTTTGTTTTAATCAAATGTTAACTTGAACATGAAATGAAAACCTGAATTTAAATTGAAATTTCTTGCTTACAATAAATTAATTACTCCAGAAAGTTTTCTATAAAAAAATTAGGTTGTAGAGCTAGACCCAATATTCTGACAATTTTTTCGATTGTGTTCGGGAAGATGACATGTAATACATAATCTTATCATTTTGTTGGTCGTATTTGTTTTAGTTCTAATATGAGGGCTATTGCAGCACCCCTTTTTCTTCCTTTGCAATTGTTCATTGTGCTAAACAATATCCCCTTCATAAGAAGACCAATAATCCTCATTTTCCAACAGGAGAAGGTATTGATGTACACACTTAAAATGCTCTTGATTGTGTAAACGGTGGATACATGTCTTATTGGGTCCAAGCAAACATGTGAACATGTCGCTATGACATTAGAGCAAGGCATGCAAAATGCTTGAAACTTTCTACAATCGCACCAACTTCTATCTAGTTCGACCCAATAGTATCCCATTGGCCTCCCTTCATTATAATCCATTGTCTCTTGTACACTGAACCAACCTTTAATACGGTCAAACACAGTGACACTATAGGTGTTAGCTTTGGCAGCCTCCTCGTTAAATTATTTCATTGTGCATTCACTGAACAACTGCCCTGATTGTAACACTACCCTCCATTTTGAACTTCTTGTATCGAACAATGATCCCAACCTAAAACTAGTTGCTCTAACCAATGTCGTAATTGGTATATTTCAGATTCCTTTGAAGATAGAGTTTAATGATTCCACTAAATTTGTTGTCATGTGGCCCCATCATTGACCATTGTCAAATGATTGAGTCCACTTCTCCACTGAAATGTTATCGATCCACCTTAACGCTTATGAGTTTGTCAACCGGATTTCTTCATGATAGTGTTGGAATGATGGTTCTGTTAAGACATATCCTGCATTAACAACTTTCATTCGAAGTGAACTTGTCTTTGATATGGAGAATGAAGTTTTGTGTGATATATCTAATGCAATAGACATATGTTGAAGGGGGATCCTGCCAACTGTTATCGGGGTTATTGTATGCACTCACAATTGATGGATGTCTGTCTGAAATCAAACAAAGGTTGGGTTAAGGAGAAACGTGTAATCGGAGACTCTTCAAAAAGAAATTACACGCACCACCTGTCTCACCTTCAACTAGAGCAAAGGCAGTCGGAAAAACATTATTGTTTCCATCTTGTGTCACTGCCATGAGTAGTGTTTCTTTATACTTTCTGTATAACCAAGTTCCATTAATTTTTATAATAGGTTTACAAAATGCAAAACCTTTGATGCATGGTTCATACTCCCAGAACAATCGATGAAATATTCCATTTCCATTTACACGAGTTCTGTCTGGGGTAAATGCCAGGAGTGTCTCCAAAATTATAACAGTTCCCAGAGCATAATCTTCACCAAAAACCTTGGAAGTTCTTTGTACAATTCCTTCCAATTACCACAGACAAGTTCAACTGCCTTAGTCCTTGCGATCTATGCTTTCCTGTAAGAGAGAGTATTATTGAATTTTGTAACGATGTGAGAAATAATTGTACTCACCTTTAATGATGGATCCTTACTAATAAGAGGCAACATTTCTTGACATATTAGTTGAGAACTAAGTTTTCGATGATCCTGTGTCAGAACGGTGGTGATTCAAGTGTGGAGTGGATCAATGGTACATATTTCCCATGAATCATTTCTCTTCCTATAAGATATAGTTAACCGAAAAGGGAAATTTTGTTTTTGACGATATAAAATAACGTACCTCCCTGAATTAGTTCGATCTGTAGTGAAGTCAGCTAAAATTTCCATGTGGTATTTTTTTATAGCTCTAACACACTCTTCTTTTGTACGAAATTTATCTCCAACTTTCAAGTCCCCTTCGCTCTGCATATAAGGATTGTGAAAGATATATGAGGTTGGTTCGTCTTCCCCCAAATTCAAGTTCGTCGTGTGAAACAGAGGGTTGTACGCATGACTCGTAGATAGAGGTTCATGCTCTTGATCTGCAGCGTCATCATTGACCATAAAATCAATCATTTCCTTATCATCTTCTTCTTGGTCAATAACATCGACTTCAGGATGATTGTCCTCATCAGATTCATCTTCTTCTTCAAAATCTTGAGAAAGATCTACACCTGAAATTGATCAAGTTATTATAATAAAACATACAATTCAATCTCATTGAACCCGAATTGTTCATGATGAAGAAAGTGGTTATTTAAAAAAAAATCTATAATTTGTGCACATTACTCCTTTTATATATATATATATATATATATATATATATATATATATATATATATATATATATATATATATATATATATATATATATATATATATATATATATATATATATATATATATATGTTTGTTACACTACTTATGAAGAAAGTAAAATAATCAATTACTGGTCTTCTTTTAATTAGGGTTAGGACCAAACTATCCTATTTAAAGTAATATCATCATAAAATAATCATTTTTTTGAGGTGGTTCAGATAAGTCCAAAGATCAATCTTCAACATATGATTTTGATTTAAGCTTTGATGTAATGAGTGCATGCAACTCCCACAATCAAATAATGATGGTACATGAATGGTAACGTAATGAAAATTTGGAACTCCAAAGCACATGATTGAGCAAGCTAGCTAGCACAGAAGGGTACTTCACTAAAGCATATGAAGTAACATAAAGCTTAGACTAAAGTGATTTTAAAGTTTTAATTTTTATAAAAAGAAAATAAGAAAGTGGATTAAAAGAATCTTGTAAAAAGATATATAATGGAGTGTAGTAGCAGACAGTAATGAAGTTGTGGTTACTTTTGACCAATGAATTTTGCTATTAAACGTAATCCAACGGGTGAATGAGGAAACCCAGGGAATATTTATCATAAGCTTGTAAAGTTATGGAATCCTATGTCATTAAACCTTAAAAAAAGATTAGATCCAAGAAGCTTAATTGAGTTTGATTAAGCAAGGTGGCTAAGTCCCCTCCATTGATTAATAATAAATTAGTTTATATACATTCCTTAGTTTATATACATTCCTTAGGTTTTGGCCAAGGGCCCGAAAGGAACTTTAAGCTATATAAGTATTTATGTATGATATAATTTTGTTTATAAGCAAAAGTATTGAATTAATATAGAGTACAAGGGGTTCTTGTCCTTACAAGATACAATCAACAATAAGCTTTAGTCAACCCAAACAAGTAGGTGGGGGTATCAAAATCAATCATAAAATAATTATAGTGGTAGAAATGTTTAAGATTAAGATATGAAATTGACTAGACTTGTACAAATCAAAATAAAAATCGTCACCGCGCTTTATTGTTTCCAAAGAAATGAGAAAAAAGCGAATAACCCAAAAAGAGAGGGAAAGATTCTAAGTAAGGAGGTTGGTTATGCAAAGGGAATGTATTAGCACCCTAAACATCTACGGTACTTCGCAGGAACCTCTTTGTAAAATCGGTATATTTTGCCTATAAAAATGTTGTATAAAAATAGATGGTGGAGGTGAGAAAAGAAATATATTTTTATAATTTTTGCACCCATCGCGGTTGCGAACCTTTAGTGTCTACGTACCACCTTCCGTGCAATAGGAGATCAGGGTACATGTAGTTCCTCTTTAAAAATTTTAAAACATAAGTTTGTTGGCTAATTTTATGAGATAAGATATTATTGAGATTTATTGAGATTTATTACATATTTTGCTCTATCTTCCACTGGTGGAGGTTATTGTTATTATTACACATTTATGTATTGTTATTGATTGTTACTGTTACCTTATATTCAGGAGTTTATTATGATTGAAATTCTTAAGATTTATTAGATTTTATAACCGATTGTAAACAAGTAGTCTTGTAATGTGTATATATAGTAATTCTAAAGTATGAATAGATAAAATTGATATATTACATTTGTGGTGAATTTAACATGGTATCATGAGCTAGGGAATATCCTAAAATTAAATACATTTTTTTTCTTCTTCCAAATCAAGCACCATACGAGATTATGACTGATAACAGTGGTAATAAGGAGAAGAAGGTGGATTTGGTGTTTTTTCTCGGCACCAATGACAATCCCGGTAACGTGATCACACCAATACAATTTCGTGGACCGAATTATGATGAATGGGCAAGGGCAATTCGAACCTCGTTGCAAGCAAAGCGAAAATACGGTTTTGTGGAAGGGAAAGTCCCAAAACCAACAACACTTGAGAAATTGGAAGACTGGACTGCAGTGCAGTCGATGCTCATTGTGTGGCTGTTGAACACGATCGAGCCATCATTGCGCTCTACTATTTCTTATTATGATGATTCACAATCCTTGTGGACACATCTCAAGCAACGATTTTGTGTTGTGAATGGTACTCGTATATGCCAATTAAAGGCATCACTAGGAGAATGCAAGCAAGGCAAAGGTGAAGAGGTGTCGGCCTACTTCGGTCGTCTGTCTCGTGTATGGGACGAACTTATGACTCATGTCAAAAAGCCAACTTGCAAATGTGAAGGTTGTACCTGTGACATCAACCAACAAGTGATTAATTTGAGTGCTGAAGATTATCTGCATCATTTTCTTATGGGCCTTAATGGGGTTTATGCGACGATTCGCTCAAATTTTCTTTCTCAAGATCCATTGCCAAATATTGATCAAGCATATCAGCGAGTCATTCAAGACGAGAGGTTGCTGCGAGGAGAATCTTCAATTCATCTGAACCGTGACAATGTCATGGCTTTTAAAGCTACACCTGCTATGCGAGGTAAATCTAATGTTGTGGACAATTTTGAAAAATTTTGTCCTCACTACAACAGAGAAGGATACGACAAACGCTCATGTTATGAAGAAAGTGCGTAGCGACAATGGCACCGAATTTAATTGTCTACGTGATTATTTTTTTAATCATGGAATTGTGTTTGAGACATCGTGTGTGGGTACTCCGCAACAAAATGGGAGAGTTGAAAGAAAACATCAACATATTATGAATGTGGCGCGGGCACTTAGATTTCAGGGTCATTTACCAATACAATTTTGGGGTGAATGTGTGTTGGCAGCATGTTACTTAATTAATCGAACACCGTCTAGGGTACTGAATTATAAGACACCTTATGAAAAATTATTTGGTAAAGTCCCTAAATTAAATAACATAAAGATTTTTGGTTGCTTATGTTATGTCCACAATCAACGACGTGATGGGGATAAGTTTGCGAGTAGAAGTCGAAAGTGCATATTTTTGGGCTATCCCTATGGGAATAAGGGATGGAAATTGTATAATTTAGAAACCAAAGAATACATTGTCTCTAGAGATGTGAAATTTTATGAACATGAATTTCCATTTGCTGTGCAACTAGACACAACTCATTCTGCTCCTCCTATTATTTCTGACATTGAGTATGTTGACGATGATATTGGTTGGGAGACTTATGATGCATCAATTGGAGGAGGGGGTGCATCAGTGGTCTTGTGCGAAGGTGGTAGTGGAGTTGCTATAGCAGCCGATGAGGGAGCTTGTATCAGTGGTATAAATAGTGAGGAAGCACCCACACACGAAGTTGATGAGGCTGGTGTTGTGGTGATGCAAGAGGATGATGCGGGATCCGAAGAGAATGAGGTGGAAGTTGAGATGGGAAGGGGGATGAGAAACAAAGTTCTGAATATAAGACTCAAGGATTTTATCACTAATACAATACAAAAATTAAAGTCCTCGAAAAGTTCATCTACCCAAGAACATGCCTCAGGTACTCCTTAGCCTATTACTTACTTTGTATCTTGTGAAAGATTTTCTATTAGACATAGAAATTTTGTTGCAGCTGTGACGGAAGGGAAAGAACCTAAGAATTTTAAAGAAGCCGTAAAGGATTCTGGTTGGCGTGATGCAATGCGCAATGAGATACAAGCCTTGGAAGACAATGAGACATGGGTTATGGAGAAACTGCCACCCGGGAAGAAAGCTCTTGGCAGCAAATGGGTATACAAAATAAAATATCACTCAGATGGGAGCATAGAACGATGGAAAGAAAGACTTGTGGTATTCGGACACCATCAAATAGAGGGGATAGACTATGATGAGACATTTGCCCCAGTGGCAAAAATGGTCACTGTTCGTACCTTCTTGGCAGTGGCAGCAATTAAAAAGTGGGAAGTTCATCAAATGGACGTGCACAACGCCTTTCTCCATGGTGACTTGGAAGAGGAGGTGTATATGAAAGTCCCTCCAGGTTTTAAAAACACTGATCCAAATCTGGTTTGCAGGTTGAAAAAGTCATTATACGGTTTAAAACAAGCTCCTCGTTGTTGGTTTGCAAAGTTGTTCACGACATTGAAGCGATATGAATTTGTTCAGTCCTATTCAGATTACTCACTCTTTACTTTGCATAAGGGAAAAATACAAATCAATGTGCTGGTTTATGTGGATGACTTGATTATTGCAGGAAATGATATTTCAGCCCTGAAAATTTTTAAAACTTACTTAGGTACATGCTTTCATATGAAGGATTTGGGAGTCTTAAAATATTTTTTGGGGTTAGAGGTAGCTCGTAATCACGAGGGAATTTATCTATGCCAGCCAAAATATGCGTTGGAAATAACTGAGGAAACAGGTTTATTATGGGCCAAGCCTGCGGATTTTCCAATGGAACAACACCATAAGCTAGCGCTGGCTTCTGGTAAGCCTATTGAAGATCCAGAACCATATCGAAGACTTATAGGGCGGTTGATTTATTTATCTGTGACTTGACCAGATCTTGCGTATTTTGTACATATTTTGTCTCAGTTTATGCAAAAACCATGTGAAGAGCATTGGGAGGCAGCCTTAAGGGTTGTTAGATATTTGAAGAAACATCCGGGTCAAGGTATTCTACTCCGGTCTGATAGTGAACTGAACCTAGAGGGATGGTGCGACTCAGATTGGGCTAGTTGTCCACTTACGAGACGTTCTTTGACTGGATGGGTGGTGCTACTTGGTTTTTCTCCGGTGTCTTGGAAAACTAAGAAACAACCAACCGTCTCTCGTTCTTCTACAGAGGCTTAGTATCGATCTATGGCGGTTACTAAATGTGAGTTAAAATGGCTCAAACAATTACTTGGTGATTTGGGATTTAGTCATTCCAAAGGGATGCGATTGTATTGTGATAGTCAATCAGCATTACATATAGCTCAAAATCCAGTGTTTCATGAGCGTACGAAGCATATTGAAGCTGATTGTCACTTTGTTCGTCATGCGGTGATGGCTGGAACTATTTGTCCTCTGTATGTTCCCACATCAGTACAATTAGCAGACATTTTTACAAAAGCCATGGGAAAAGTGAAATTTGAGTTCCTTCTTCGCAAGTTGGGCATTCGAGATCTCCACGCTCCAACTTGAGGGGGTATTGAGATTTATTGATATTTATTACATATTTTGCTCTATCTTCCACTGGTGGAGGTTATTGTTATTATTACACATTTATGTGTTGTTATTGACTGTTATTGTTACCTTATATTCAGGAGTTTATTATGATTGAAATTCTTAAGATTTATTAGATTTTATAACCGATTGTAAACAAGTAGTCTTGTAATGTGTATATATAGTAATTCTAAAGTATGAATAGATAGAATTGATATATTACATTTATGGTGAATTTAACAGATATCATTGTCATTGTCCGTGTGGAAAACATACATACTATCCACAATCATGAGAAAGGAGAATTTACATCATCTCAAAGTGGAGGATATGACTTGGATTTTAAAATCAACAATGCCTCACTCAACACACAAGTGGGAAATATCTCTCTTCACTACATATTGTAGAAGTATAGTTGTTTGCATCACTACAAGGATTGACAAGAGTCTAATCTTTTGAGAAAGGTTTTAAAATAAAAAGCCAAAATGGAAAAATAGCTTGAAATGAGATTGATTGACTTTTAGTCTTCTCACAAAAAATGTCAAGATATTATTAAGTTGATTGAAGTTTATTTATGAAAAGGTTTTGAAAATGCATGGACCTAAGTCCAAGTTTATTATGAAAGTGGTTCAAGTTAAAAAAATAAGAAGAGTTTTCAAAAGGAGAAAGAAGATTTTTGAAATTAAAGAAGATGGGAGGAGAAGAAGAGACTATCCTAAAGCATAAGATAAAAGCTAGGGATAGGAACCATCTAACCAAAAAGAAGTTAATTCTTGACATTATGAGTCAAGATAGAATTCACATTCTTTAGATTGAAACTAAGTAAGCAAAGATACTAGACCTCTTGAGGGAACCAAACTTCAAGTGTATTAAGTCTTCACAAAAATTGGGCAGAGTAACGGTTGTATACGGGTGAATTCTAAACTACGAGCAAAGTATGTAATCACAATAACCTGCTGTTGTACCCCAAAATTTTCCCTCCCATTTCTCTCAATAATTTCTCATCACAAAGCCCTTGGAGCTCAAGATCCAGTTAGGGTTTCATCTGCTCAAAGACTTCTCCTTGTACTGTTGACCCAAATTAGGGTTTATGTTTGCACAAAGATGTTTTGACCTAAAATGTCTAAGATGACTTTCATGCTTCATGTTGGACTCCCAAGTTTATCCATACCAAGTTTCAAGTCTTAATTCCAAATTTTGCCCAGTCAATTGGACAGTTGACCTGGAAATCAACTGTATTGGGGAAAAAGTCAACTGTGGCCAATTGACAGTCAAATCTCATGAAAATTGACCCACATCAATATTATGAACTCACATGGACCATTTGATCAAGTTTGGATCACAATTCCACAAGAAATTTGATCAGATCACCAAAAGGGCAAAATGGTCATTTTTAGGGTTTTGACTGCACAAAGGCAATTTTTGACTGTTTGACCTAGCCAATGGCAAACCAAGCTCACATATGGACTCAAGGACCCCATGGAATTGTCTTGACATGCTCAACAAGTTCAAAAGACCCCAAATGCACAAGATTGACAGTTGAATTTCCCAGTCAATTGATCAATTTTGACTGTATACTGAAAAGTCAAACTTTGACTTTTTGGTCAAAATCAAGTGTCAAGATTCATTTTTTATCAAAACATGCCAAATCATGAAACTTGTTCATCAAGAAATCAAGAATTGCAAATTAGGGTTTGAAATGAAGATTTTTCATAACTTAGAATTTTTCTAAGTTATGAAAAACCCTAATTTTTTCCTAACTTTGTCCCACCTTCTCACCAAGATTCATTTGGATTCAAGCAAAAGTCAAAACATGAAAGTTGTAGCCTATTGCAAAATTTACAACTTTTATTCACAAAGTTTTCCCAAAAGAAGCTTGTAGCTCAAGTTACAATTTTTGGAACAAGGGTACCAAATCATTCTTAACTTAGAGAAAATTTGCCCTATTTTAGGCAAGGTTTTTACCTAACTTCAAGACCATTTTTCACATACTTCCACTTGGAATTTCAATTTGCATTTCAAAGATGGATTGTAGTACACATTCCAAGCTTTCCAAAATGTCATAGAACTCATCAAACAACCTCATGATTAGGGAGAATCGAATTTGGCAATATGGAAAAAACTCACTTTGTTCATGACCAAATTACATGTCCATACACTTAGGCAATTTTGAACTCAGCTTTCATTTCTTGATTACAGGCCCTAAATCCCTTTTGCACTCATAAATTTAATGCAAACTCATTGTTCCAAGACCATATTTTATGTGTTCAAGCTTTACATAGAGGTTTAGTCCCAAAGTAGAAAAAGCATAATGGCCATTTTTGCAAAAGTGGAACTTTATGTCAATTAGCAATCCAAGCAAGTACAGTGCATATCCTCTTGGCACAAGTTATTAGACTAATTACACTGATCAAGACTAAGTGGTGCAGCACATTAGGGGGGCCTCTATCAGCCTAAAAACTCAAGTGGTCATTTGTTGCTTAAAGTTGAAGAAAGCTAGCATAACCATACACAACACTCATCTCAGCAAAGACCAACCTAAGCAAACTTTGTCCTCACATTTCTCACTCCCTAACTGACCTAAAACACGACCAAACCACCCTTCATCCATCCATATACAGAAAATCACAGTTTTGTGGCAAAACAGGGCATATTCTGCAACTTGAATCCCACAACTCATTTCCATCGTGCATCTTGGCCAAAACCAGTTCAAACGCTTTCCTTACCATCAATCCAAACTATCCAAAGCATTAGAAGTAGACTGTAACTCCTCTAATCAGTTTGGCCATTTTCATTTCTTCCTCTTGCAGGTTGACTTCTGCAGCTTGATATAGAAGGTTTCAAAGCATACCAAGTATTGGAATAGCATCCTCACACTTCAAGCAAGCTGTACAAACCATCATCTTGCCCTGAAAGCTCCTCCATTGCCAGACACGATTCCAACTGAACATGTATATTCATGAACTTCTATCTCTCAATATAGGCATTGTTAGCTCTAGGTTTATGAATGAAAAGTGTTCTACTCATGCCCCTGAAACTGTACATATCTTTACTTTCCATTTATTTTGCATGTGCTATGAGAATTTAAGGTCTGAACATTGATAAAAAGTTAGGTTAAGATTTGGGAATGGAGAAATTCTCTCTCATTTCTGAGAGTTAGGATGAGTTCTTTACATGTCTAGAATCGTGGCTTGATGCTTAACACTTTTCATGTTATGAGTTTGTGCTAAAAGTCCAGGAATCAGGAGTTGTGTTTGAAGCAAGAAAGGGCGCGTATTTTCAAAGGTTTTGTCTGAAGGTTGAAGACAAAGTCTTCTTGGGCTGGGCCTGAGTTGATTTCTTTTTGCACCATGCTTTTACAATTGCACCCCCCTGGCCCATTTTGAGTTTTGTTTGCCATTTTCATTTTTTTCTTTTTTATTCTGGTTTGTTATTTTTCATTAAAACATAAAAAATATTAAAAACATTTTTTCACATTTTTTTGCATTTTATTTGATATTTATTAGCTTTAGTTAGTTATATATATATAAATACTCATTACTTTTTGTTTAGAATATTAGAAATAAAACAAAATACATTTATTTTCTAATTTTAGTTTATGTTTATATTCTGAAAACATTTTATACAAAATATACTTTTTTTTGTAAATATTAAATATTATCATTTTTGTATATATAATATATATTTAGTAAATAATACAAATACATATATATTTATTAGTATATTTAGAAAAAAATACAAAAAATATATACATTTTTATTTTATTAATATTTGACATTAAAAATACCCTTTTTTAATATACTTCATTTTTATTTTATTTTTGTACATAATTATTAAATATTGTATATATTAAATAATTAATACATTTTTATTTATAAAATTAGGGTTTTGCCCTAAGTACATAAAAACTCCAAAAAATAATACTTTTTATTTTGTTTATTTGACATATAAAAAACATTTTTTTTCATACGTATAAAAAACATTTTTGCATCTTGCATATTTATTCCCTTTTTATTTAATTATTGTATATTAATTACCTTATATAATTCTAAATTGATGTAATAGTCTAGGTTTAAATTCCTTGTCAAAATACCCCAATTTGAACATTTGTACCCCCCTTCCCATATATTGTGTTGTAATAGTTTAGGACTTTATTTTTTGCACTTTAATGCTTTCTAATTATGCCATGTTAGAATTAGGGTTTGTATGCGAATCAAAAACAACAAAAATAGTTTGACCTAATTTCAAGATAAACAAGCATGAAAATGGACAACACTAATCACACTTGCACCCCTAGGGTATTCCACTTGTTGCCTTCAATAAATGGGCCATATTGCATGTTAGGTCTCTTTGGGCAAAACAAATACAATACCAATGATCATAGTCCCTCGATGACGCTTTCAAAAGTTGCCTAAAAAATGATCAAGTACCTTAAAGAAAAATTGCCCAAAGATACTTGGCACCATTGCAATTATGGTCTAAACGATGACCCGCGCCCGTCCCTTTCACATCCTAACACAAGATTGTCCACCAAATGCAATGGTGGAACAAAATTGTTAAAAGGGTTAAAACATAGCAAAAATCTTTGAGAACTTTAGGGTAGATGGCTCTTAAGTACTTGTCAACTTGCAAAATGAAAACACTTGCCTATTTTTCAAACCACACTTTCAAAACAAACTTTCAAAAACCTTGAAACATCTTTTCAAAAAGATAAACACCTTTTGTAAAACATTCGAGTAAAGAATTGTTATAAGGGTAGCCTAGACAAGGCATCTTCTTCAAAACATTTTCAAAACCACGCACAAAGCACCATTTCAAACAATTGAAAACCAAGGAAAGTTGATCTAAGCAAGTACCTAAGAGCCCATGGATAACCATGGATAGAAAGGGTGCTAATACCTTCCCTTTCTATAATCTACTCCCCGAACCCACGAAATATCTCAAAGGTTTTTGCTGTGCTTTTTAAACCTTTCCTTAGGATAAAATAAAAAGTCGGTGGCGACTCTTGCTCAACCGAAACATTTGCGAAAACAAACGCAAAACCATAGTCAGTTCTCCCACCGTATCACAGAACTGGCGACTCTGCTGGGGACAAATTTAAAAGTGGAGTAACCTTAGGGCTTAGATCACCCTCTTGCATGATTAATTATTTGTTTTGATTGCTTTATATCTTGGCTCTTTTGTTTGGGTTTGCAATCCTACACCCGGATTTTGGGAAACATTCATAGATAGCAATACGTTGTGGAAACTGTACGGGGTATACCGACACGGTCGAAGCAATAGCTATATTAGTGCGACATATTTATGAGTACCGGTAACCCTTGAGTTCAATCAAGGAGAGTACGGGGCTGCTGAGTGATGTCACTAAGCACTAATGACCTAGAACCTTACTTGACCATCTTGGCCTTTTATTAGGGGTAGTGAGATGACCGGCTTTGGTGCAGTCCGAAGTTGGTAGATACTCGATACTACACTCATTGAGGGTTGTTTTCTTGGAATATTTTGGTCGCTAGTTAAGTGGCTAAACCAAAACCATGAACGATGAAAACAATCCAATGATATTGAGCTCCTTAGAACCCGGTTACTATTTATAGGACAGGTTTTTAAGCCAACTACACTCAAGAGGGTACTTACCTATGAAACCCCATGCAAGCCTGAAACTAGGGTTTGGTGTGATTTGCTTGTACATATGTTTGTGCATACATCATGAACATCATAAAGCATCATATGCATTCACTAACCACTTCAAGGGTTTAGATCTTCATCTTTGTTCTTGTTTTGTAGGTCATGGAAATTCCTCGCAGAAAAACCATCCAAGTTAACCTTGTGAGAATCTCTCCTCAACTCAAGGAGCTCACCTCAAGAATTCCGGAAAGCTCATCCTTCAGTGAAAGACATGGTAGACTGCTCAGCTTAGTCAACACCAACATTGAAGAAGACATGATGAAAGTGTTATTCCAGTTCTTTGACCCTCTTCACCACTGTTTCACTTTCCCTGACTACCAGTTGGTACCCACTTTGGAGGAATTTTCTCAACTCTTGAGAATTCCTATCCTTAATCAACTACCTTTCAACGGTACAGAAAAGGAACCAAAGCTGGAAGATGTTGCTCGAGCATTACATCTACAGCCTTCTGACATCAAAGGGCATTGGGAAACTAGAAGTGGCGTCAAAGGTTTCTTAGCAAAATTCTTGTTTGAGAAGGCACAAGAGTGTTGGAATTCATTGGACCTACAAGCCTTTGAAGAGATTGTGGCACTCCTTATCTATGGGTTGGTCCTATTCCAAAATTCTGACCAATTGGTAGATATCAACGCCGTCAAAATCTTCTTGTCCAGAAATCCAATACCAACATTGCTTGGGGACATTCTTCACTCATTTTACACACGGACAATGAGAAAGAGGGGTGTTCTCATGTGTTGTACTCCTCTCCTTGCAAGGTGGTTTATTTCGCACCTTCCACAATCTATCCTGAAGAATGACCAAGGCTCAAGGTGGTCCCAACGGTTGATGACTCTTACTCACTCTGATGTACATTGGTGTTCTCGGTCCAGAGAAAATGTCATCATCGTCGATCGTTGCGGAGAGTTTCATAATGTTCCTTTACTTGGAATCAGAGGAGGTATCACCTACAACCCTTGCCTAGCTTTGAGGAAATTTGGATATGCACGGAGGGATGGCCCTCACGACATGTTGATTCCTGACCTAGTTTTTGACTTCGACAACGATGCGCAAGGACTTCGCCAAAGATTCATCAGAGCTTGGAGGATGCCCAACAAGGTTGATAGCAAGACACTGGGGCATAAGAACTCCATCCCTCTTGAGCCTTACCTCAAGTGGGTACGAGCCCGAGCCCAGAGTCTAATGATGCCTTATCCTCATGTTCTCCCTGTGATTAAAGAGCCTGTTAAGGAAGGAGAGATTCCCTACACCATCCTATATCCTGACATGCCTACATCGTGGGAGGAAATGCAGAAGAGCTGGATTCAGCTCAAGGAGGAACTGAACACTTTTGAAGCCAGCTTCTACGCTAGTGAGAAGAAGGTTCTAGAGCTTACCCGCCGACTCCATGAGGAAGAGACCCTCAACACCTACATCGCACCAAAGAGGATGCGCAATGTCTTTTTACCTTGAGAAGTTGTTTTTGTAATATTTGGCCCATGGGGCATTTATGTACTAACAAATTTCTTCTTATTAATATGATGTGCGTTCTTTTTTGTCTGCAACAAGTTTGAATATTCTAAATCCTTGAATGCATTGCATACATAAGCATACCATTCATCATGTGCATAAGCAGGTCTCACGCCTGGTTTCCTTATTCGTCTGCTGTTTATTTCAGTAGGATGGATTTCGAGCAAACAGTCAAAGACTTGCAGGCTCAAAATGCACAGTTTCAGCAACTCCTGATGACCTTGGCTAAGGGTCAGGAGGATCTAAAGACCTTGCTGGGGAATAAGGACCCAGTGAAAAAGAAGAAAAAAGAGACCCTGGGTGGCTACTTTAGGGAGAAGATTTGAAGGAGAGGCCAGAAGAGTGCTTGAATTTCCTCCTACTTCTGAGGAGGGAACCAGTAAAGGAGGTGGGGCTGCGGTACCTTCCGAGTCCGATGTGGAAGAAGAGGAGGCCGAAGAGGATGAAGACTACTCTGATCAACAATACCCTCCGGCTGATGATAAATACAAAGGTTTAGAAGACAGGTTGGCAGCCATGGAGCTACAGAGGGTGCCGGGTTTGGATTTCGAAGACTTGGGTTTAGTTGCCGGGATTGTGATTCCCCCAAAGTTCAAAGTGCCAGTTTTTGTGAGGTATGACGGGCTGTCCTGTCCAAAAATGCATCTCCGGTCCTACGTAAGGAAGATTCAACCATATACGGCAGATAAGAACCTTTGGATCCATTTCTTTCAAGACAGCCTTTCTGGGGCTCAACTGGAGTGGTTCTATCAGCTAGAGGGAACTAACGTCAGAAACTGGGAAGACTTGGCCACCGCCTTTTACAAACAATATCAGTATAATTCTGACCTTGCTCCCACGCGTACCCAACTTCAGGGTATGTCACTAGGAACAGGCGAAGGATTCAAAGAATATGCACAAAAATGGAGGGATTTGGCTGGCATGGTGCAGCCTCCTTTAACCGATCGTGAACTTGTTGACATGTTTCTAGGGACCCTGTCTGGTCCATTTTTCAACCATCTAATTGGTAACTCTTCCGCGGGGTTTACCGATTTGATCTTAACAGGCGAGAGAATAGAAGCTGGCATCAAGTCAGGGAAGATTCAGAAGGGTGCCGCTGCAAGTGTTGAGAAGAAACCTTTCAAGAAAGAAACGGCTGTTGTATACTCCCAGAGAAGAGCAGGGAAGACTGAGCGTCGGCCAACTGTGGGGGCCGTAATGATCCAAAACCCTTCAAGTGAGCAGCCTCGCTATAACCAGTCCAGACCAAATCAACAACGGGTGGAACGGCCACAACGGCAGTTCACCCGCATTAATATGACGCCAGCGCAAGTGCTTCCCCATCTGTTGAAGTTGAATCTCGCCACTATCAAAGAGGCACCAAAAAATGTGAATACGTCCTCTTCGCATTATCATCCTAATGCTAAATGCGCCTACCATTCTGACAGTGTCGGGCACGACACCTACGATTGTTGGGCACTCAAGCATAAAATCCAAGACCTGATAGAGGCGAAGGAGGTGGAGTTCGACGCTCCAGAGAAGCCGAACGTGATATCTGCTCCAATGCCGAAGCACGGCCGAAATGTCAATGCCATTGAAGAAGATTTGTATGTTGCTGATGTCAATGATCTGATAACTCCGTTGTTAACCATCAAGTTGAATCTGTTAAAGGCCGGGATTTTCCCGGGATGTAAAGAAGATTGCTACTGTTGTTACTCTCTGCCATTTGATTGTCCGTTACTGAAGAAAGGCATCCAAGGCCTAATGGACAATCGACAAATTTTGTTTGAAAAAGTTTCTGCTATTCCAACCCATACTGAAGATGTCTCAATCATAACCATTCACACCAATCTTTCCAAGGCCGTCAGAAAGCCTGTTAAGATTACGCCAGCTACGAAGTCTGTTCCTTTGAAGATAACAATGCCAGGGCCTGTCCCCTATATTTCTGAGAAGTCAATACCATGGAACTACGGCGGTGACGTCTACTACCATGGTATTAAACAAATCGAAATAACTGAAGAAAGTTCGGATGAAGAAGAAGCCAGCATTGGAAACATTGCAGGCACGAGCAAAATCACCCGGAGCGGGAGAATATTTTCTCCAGAGATTGCCCCTCCAAGAGAAATCTTTGGACCCTCATCTGCTGACAAGGTTATCCCTGCACCAATAAAACTCTCCGCTAGAACCCCATTGATTGAAGATGTTGTTGTTCCTAGTATTTTCTCTCCTACCATTGCTGATAAAGGTAAGGGAACCCAAGATGAGCTCATCAAGACGAGGGCTCAACCCTTGGTCATCCCGGAAACCTCCAAGAAAGAAATGGAAGAGATCTTGAAGATAATCAAAAGGAGTGATTACGATGTGGTAGAACAACTGGGGCAAACCCCCTCAAAGATCTCCATGTTGGCACTACTACTTTGCTCAGAAGCGCACGCTAAAGCTTTGATAAAATTCCTGAAGGCAGCCCATGTGCCCTAGGAAACCTCTGCAGATCAATTCCAAAATTGCGTGGCCAGCCTTACTGCGGACAATGGATTAGGTTTCTCTGATGCCGACCTAACTCCTAAAGGTAGAAACCACAATGATGCTTTGCACATTTCAGTCGAATGCCGAGGAACTACTCTCGCACATGTCTTGGTCGACACTGGTTCGTCGCTGAATGTACTGCCTAAGAAGGCTTTGGACCGACTAGATTGTGAAGGGTTAGAGTTGAAGCCGAGTGATATTGTTGTCAGAGCTTTCGATGGTTCGAAGAGGATGGTCCATGGGGAGGTTGATATTCCCATCAAGGTGGGCACTGAGGTGTTTAAATCTACTTTCTATGTGATGGACATCCGTCCGTCATACTCTTGCTTGTTGGGTAGGCCTTGGATACACAATGCCGGGGCAGTCACCTCCTCCTTACATCATATGTTGAAGTATCCTGTCAAGGGAAAGATCATAACTGTCCATGGTGAAGAGGAGTATATGATCAGCCACCTGAACTCCTTCCGGTACGTGGAGGTAGAGGGTGAGTTCATTGAGACACCTTTCCAGCATTTCGAAGAAGTCCTTCCTGAAATGACAGTAGCAAAGTTGGCATCTGAAGCACCGAGGCAGATGGCCAGGATGGCATCTCTAGAGGACGCAAAGGCCGCAATAAAGGAGGGGAAGAATTCAGCATGGGGGCAGTTGCCTGATATTCCACATAAAACAGACAAATTTGGATTAGGGTTCACTGCCGCGGGCCAGAAAGCTATGCGCCGTTCGAAGATTGAAAGAGCGCCAATCAAAATTTCTCCCTACGGAATCAATGCTTTGGAGGAGAAGACAAAGAGAGCAACATCGAAGAGTGGATTTACCCAACTATCAAAGGAGGATTATGCAACTGGGAGGCAAAAGACTTTGTCCCCATCACTTTTATTCATCAGTAATCTATCTGTCAAACATTTCCTTTTGGTCTGTAATATTTATTTTCGAACAATCCGTACACTATCTTTTTACCTCATGCCTTGCCCGGGGCATGTAGGTCCATTTGTAAGGGTTTTGATTATTTTTCATATCCATATGCCATGTTTAATGATTCATTGGACGTTTTTCATTTGATAAACTGCTTGTGTTCATTTTCTTTCCTTTTGCATTTTTTGTTTAAGGATGGCTATCCCTTACACACACCCCACACTCACAAATGCAGGTACCCATCCACTCCGGATTCCATGGATGACTATTCTGCTATATCCTTCAATAACTCTGAAGATCTGGTCAATCAAGCCGAGTATGAAGATGACGAAGATTGTGAAGTACCCGGGGAACTAGCCAGACTTCTACAGCAAGAGGAAAGGGCTATCTTACCTCATGAAGAGTTGTTGGAGACTGTCAACTTAGGAACCGAGGAAGACCGGAAGGAGGTACAAGTGGGTGCCAATCTGGAACCAAGTGTCAAGGAGCGCCTGATACAGTTGTTAAATGAGTATGTTCAAATCTTCGCTTGGTCTTATGAAGACATGCCGGGTTTAGACACAGACATCGTGGTTCACCGTCTCCCCACAAGAGAGGATTATCCACCGATCAAGCAAAAAGTCCGCCGAATGAGGCCTGACATGTCTGAAAAGATCAAAGCAGAAGTGATGAAGCAATTCGACGCTGGCTTTCTGGCTATTACGTCCTATCCTCAATGGGTCGCTAACATCGTGCCAGTACCTAAAAAAGATGGCAAAGTCAGGATGTGTGTGGACTACCGGGATTTGAATAGGGCCAGCCCCAAAGATGATTTTCCGCTACCACACATTGACATTTTGATCGACAATACAGCTCAGCACAAAGTGTTTTCCTTCATGGATGGATTCTCGGGCTACAATCAAATCAAAATGGCCCCCGAGGATATGGAGAAAACAACTTTTGTCACACAATGGGGCACTTTCTGTTACAAGGTGATGTCGTTCGGGCTGAAGAACGCAGGGGAAACTTATCAACGCGCCATGGTAGCTTTGTTTCATGATATGATACATCATGAGATTGAAGTTTACGTAGACGATATGATAGCTCGGTCACAAACAGAGGAGGAGCACCTTGAACATCTAGAAAAGCTGTTTGCCAGGTTGAAAGAATACAAACTCAGGTTGAATCCAAGTAAGTGCACTTTTGGAGTTAGGTCTGGTAAACTTCTAGGATTCGTTGTAAGCAACAAAGGCATTGAAGTCGATCCAGGAAAAGTAAAAGCAATACAAGAGATGCCTTCTCCCCGTACTGAAAAGGAGGTTAGAGGGTTCTTGGGGCGCTTGAACTATATTGCCAGATTCATCTCTCATCTGACTTCTACCTGTGAGCCAATTTTCAAACTCTTGAAGAAAGATCAGGTAGTCGATTGGAACTACGATTGCCAAGCTGCTTTTGATAAGATCAAGGAGTATTTGCTAGAACCTCCTATTCTGATGCCACCTGTCGAAGGAAGACCATTGATCATGTATCTGACCGTCTTGGATAACTCAATGGGGTGTGTTTTGGGCCAGCATGACGAGTCTGGTCGAAAAGAGCATGCTATTTATTACCTTAGCAAAAAGTTTACCGACTGTGAAACTCGCTACTCACTGCTCGAGAAAACTTGCTGCGCTTTGGTATGGGCTGCTCGCCGACTAAGGCAGTATATGTTGACTCATACTACCTTGTTGATTTCCAAAATGGATCCTATCAAGTATATCTTCGAGAAGCCTGCTTTATCTGGAAGAATAGCTAGATGGCAAATGATCCTAACCGAGTATGACATCCAGTACACCACCCAAAAATCTATAAAAGGGAGTGTACTAGATGACCATCTGGCTCATCAAGCTATCGAAGATTATCAACCCATGAGATTTGACTTCCCAGACGAGGACATCATGAATTTGTACAACATCGAAAGTAACGGACCGTATGACGGACCCGAAAAGGGATCCCGATGGACCCTGTACTTTGATGGTGCTTCAAATGCACTTGGAAACGGTATCGGTGCAGTACTCATTTCCCCGGAAGGTTGTCACACACCTTTCACGGCCCGACTTTGCTTCAGCTGCACAAACAACATGGCTGAATATGAAGCTTGCATCTTTGGTCTCAAGGCTGCTATAGACTTGGGGATCAAATCTTTGATCGTATTTGGGGACTCGGCTTTGGTTATCAGTCAAGTCAAAGGAGAGTGGGATACCAAGCATCCTAATCTTATCCCATACAAAGAACATGTCTTGACATTGTTGCCTCATTTCGAGCAAATTACCTTCGAGCATTTCCCGCGAGAAGAGAATCAACTAGCAGATGCTCTAGCTACAATGTCCTCCATGTTTAAACTCAACTGGGATAATGAGGCTCCCCAAATCACCATCGAGCGAATGGATGAACCTGCACATTGTCACGAGATTAATACCGAAGAAGTAGTGGAACAACCCTGGTTCCATGAAATCAAAAGGTATCTCCAGACTAGAGATTATCCCGAAGGAGCTTCCGTAAATGACAAGAAGTTCTTAAGGAAATTTACTGCCAAATTCTTCCTGAGCAACGACATCCTTTACAAACGAAGCCATGATTGTGTATTACTCCGATGCGTAGACAAAGCTGAAGCAGAGTTGATCATGACTGAGATACACAGCGGCACATTTGGCACTCACTTGAGCGGGCATACAATGGCTAAGAAGATCCTAAGGGCAGGCTATTACTGGTCTACCATGGAAGCTGACTGCCATCAACATTCCCGTACTTGCCACAAATGTCAAATCTATGCTGACAAAATTCATATCCCTCCGGTTCCTCTCAACGTTCTGACTGCTCCTTGGCCATTTGCAATGTGGGGCATTGACATGATTGGGGAGATCAAGCCCACGGCTTCCAACAGACACTGTTTCATCCTGTTTGCCATTGACTATTTCACCAAATGGGTCGAAGCAGCTTCCTTCTCCTCTGTTACTAAAAATGTGGTTGCCCGCTTCATCAAGAAAAATCTCATATGCCGGTATGGTGTTCCAGACAGGATCATCACAGACAACGGTACGAATCTGAATAACACGATGATCACCGCATTGTGCGAGCAGTTCAAGATTTATTATCACAATTCATCTCCCTATCGGCCGAAGATGAACGGTGCTGTTGAAGCTACGAACAAAAACATTAAGAAGATCATTCAGAAAATGACGGTCACTTACAAACACTGGCATGAGATGTTACCGTTTGCTCTGCATGGATACCGTACGACGGCACGTACTTCAACCGGGGCAACCCTGTAAGTGTTTAGGTATTGGCTTGCATTTTTGGTAAATTCCAAGTGTATGTGTGAATGTCATGACTGATGTCATAACATTCTAGTTCAGGTTGTACTAGCTCATTAGGTACATGTGCAGAAAAATATTGTAATTCAAATACTGATGTTTATAAGTGTGTATCTGAGCATGTTTGCAAAATGATCACATTTTGCTAAATCAGTAGACAGGTTTTCTCAGATGTCATAACAGATGTTATGACATCCTGTTCTGAACTAGCAGGATTGCAGGATTGGATAAGTCTGAGTTTTTTCAGGAAATAACTCAGTCCTTTCTGAACAGAATCCTGCGTTTTCTGAGGAGCAACCTAGCTCAATCCTAACCTGATCAATAAAGTACTGTGACCTGGTCTTTAGGTCAAACGGAATCAACCCTAGGTTTTTGGAAACCCTAACTGAAGTTGCAGCTGCTATATATTCAACAGAGCTGCGGTTTTTCAAGTATCCCTGCTGATTGATTAGAAGATCAATTTTGTAATCTGTATAGATTTGTTTATTGTACTCCAAGCAATTATCATTGTGATAAGTGCCTTGGAATAGGTTTCAATTGTAAGGGTTGTGTAGCACTCAAAGCTTTGAAGCAAGAGTGTTTGAATGTCACTTGACTAAAGCTGTGAAGCAGAGTCAAGTTAGTTGTGTACATCACTCAAAGCTGTGAAGCACGAGTGATTGTGTTACTTGATTAAAAAGCTGTGAAGCTTAATCAAGTGTGTGTTTTTGAAGAGTGTCTTCATCAATTCTTAAGTCAAATTGGTTTATGTATCACTGCTGTGATTGAGGGGGAGTGAGTAGGAACTCAGGTTTAAGTTGTACTTAGATTAGAATTGCATTGGGTAAGTCTTAAGTGAAGGAGATAAACTGGTTGGTTTATTCCTGAATTAACATCTCTTATAGTGGATTCTCTCCCTGGCTTGGTAGCCCCCAGAGTAGGTGTTGTTGCACTGAACTGGGTAAACAATTGACTGTGTTATTTACTGCTTTTGTATTTACTGTCATATAGTAAGTCAGATACGGTGTCATAACATTGGACGTGACATTGAGTATCTGCAGCCAGAATTTCAATTGGCATCAGAGCAGGCACCCTGCCTGTATTACTGGGTGAGATCTAGGGATATCACTTTCTGGCACTATGGACAAAGAAGGAGTTTTTGGAAATAGACCACCCATTCTGGATGGAACTAATTATGACTACTGGAAACCTCGTATGATTGCCTTCCTAAAATCTCTGGACAAAAAGGCTTGGAGAGCTGCTGACAAAGGATGGATTCATCCCACCATAACTGAAAGAGATGGGACAATCAGTCTGAAGCCTGAGGAAGATTGGAGTAAAGAAGAAGATGAGTTAGCTCTGGGAAATTCAAAAGCTTTAAATGCCTTGTTCAATGGAATAGATAGAAACATCTTCAGACTAGTACATCAATATGAACTGGCCAAGGAAGTTTGGGATACTCTCAAAACTACTCATGAGGGCACTTCCAAAGTAAAAATGTCAAGGCTTCAGATGTTGACCACTAAGTTTGAGAATCTAAAAATGATGGAAGATGAAACCATTCATGAGTTTCACATGAACATCTTGGAGATTGCCAACACCTCAGGAGCACTGGGAGAAAAAATGTCAGAAGAAAAACTGGTGAGGAAGATTCTCAGATCCTTGCCTAAAAGATTTGCAATGAAGGTAACTGCCATAGAGGAAGCCCAGGACATTAGCAAGTTAAAAGTGGATGAACTTATTGGGTCTCTTCAGACTTTTGAGATGGGGATCACTGATAATGGTGACAAGAAGAACAAAAGCATAGCACTTGTATCCAACACTGATGTTGAATACAAGGAAGATGAAGAAGAAAACATATCAGAAGCCATTGCCATGCTTGGAAGACAGTTCAACAGGCTCATCAAAAGAATGGACCCAAAGTCAAAGTCTAATGTTCATAACATTCCTTCTGACATTGACAGCAGAAGACCAAGGTCAGAAGATAAGGGAAACCAAGGCAGAGGTATTCAATGCCATGGATGTGAAGGATATGGACATATTCGAGCTGAATGTCCTACCTTTCTTAAGAAGCAAAAGAAAGGAATGACTGTTACCTGGTCTGACTATGATTCAGAAAGCAATTCTGAAGAAGAATCCGCCAAACTAGTTACTGCCCTAACTAGTGTTTGTACTTCTGAAAGTGACACCAGTGATGAAGAAGTGACATTTGAAGAACTGGCTGATACCTACAAGAAATTGTGTATCAGAAGTGGTGAAGTCTGTGTGCAAAATGAGAAACAATCAAAACTCATTGTAAAGCTGGAGGATGAAAAGAGGGCAAATCTTGAAACTATAAGTCATTTAGAAGGAGAAGTTCAACTGCTGAACTCACAACTGAATCAAATGACCAAATCTGTCAAGATGTTGACCAATGGAACAGACAAATTGGAAGAGATCCTTCAGGCTGGACAAAATATGGGAAATAAATCTGGCCTAGGATTTGTGGAAACAAAGAAATTTGTTACCAGGAAGCAAATGTCAAAACGGATGTCTCAACATTACTCTCAACATCAGGGACAGAGACATATGAAGAAGAGGTACCAAAGATGGAGATGTCATCATTGTGGGAAATATGGTCACATAAAGCCCTTCTGCTTCAGATTACATGGATATCCGAATCAGAACTCAGATGTCAAACCTAAGTCGAAAAGGGTACCACACACTCCTCAATGGAAGAAAAAGGCTACTGCACTGATAGCTCACACTTCCCTGAAGATCTCTGCAAAGGAAGATTGGTACTTTGACAGTGGATGTTCCAGACACATGACTGGATTCAAAAATCTCCTCAATAATGTTATGCCTCACACCACCAGTTTTGTGACCTTTGGAGATGGTGCTAAAGGAGAAGTCAAAGGAGTTGGTAATTTGGACTACCCTGGGGTTCCAAGTCTGAATAAGGTACTGCTGGTAAAAGGATTAACTACTAATCTCATTAGCATCAGTCAATTATGTGATCTAGGATTCATGGTCAACTTCTCAAGATCTGAATGTCTAGTATTTAATGAAAAACTAGATGTTGTAATGAGAGGAATCAAATCCAAAGATAACTGTTATGTGTGGCAGCCTGAGAACACTGATATCTCCACTATGAGTCAAATCATCAAAGAAGAAAAAGAGATGAAACAGTGGCAGCATAAGCTTGGAAGAATAAAAAGAGCTATTCCTATGGAAGCTGTCAGAAGAACTCCAAAACTACAGGCTGATAATATATGTGATGTGGCAAATAAACTTGAAAAAGAATGTGTTGTCAGAACCTTAAGTCATCTTGACAAGGATGTTGGAAAGAACAAGTCTCATGAATTCTGTTCTCAAAACATCTGGTCAAAACAAATGCTACCTAAGTACAATGTTACACAAGATGTTGTGACATTGTGGTGTGACAATCTGAAAACATTCAACATCTCCTTGAACCCTATTGACTTTGAAGAGAAGAAGTCATTTGAACTGGAACATAGCTTCTTTAAGCTTCAGCTGACTGATTATTCTACCAAGGCGCTTGTTGGAAATAAACTTGAAAATTTGAGGGGCAGATTGGGTATTCACCAACATGATAAATTATAGCAATTAGTTTTGCTGAAAACAAGGGTTGAAGGGATTAATTTTATTAAGTCTATATTTAGTGGGTTAATCATATTCATTCACAATTCCTTCAAAAGCCTTAAGAAGTTGAAGAGACTCCCTTGTACTCCCTACCTCTCTCATCCTTGCAACCTGTTTCCTCCTCCCAATCAAAGAGTTTTCTCAAACTGCTACTATTACTCAACGTTAAACACAATGTCTCAGACATCGTCTTCCACCATGGCGGCTTCGTCTCACTCATCATCGTCGTCATCTGATCAAGATTCTAGGGCAATCACTACATGCATAGAATCTGAAGTTCTTGAGGTCACTCCTCTCAGGGAGATGGCAACTGACCCAGCCAGAGTCAAAAAGCTCTGGACCAGACATGCAGGAAGAGCTCAAGCTACAGTCTCTGGTAATTCTTCTCTTCCTTCGTCTTCTATACCTAATAAAGAAGGGTCAGTTCGAGTACACCAAGCTATTGCTAGACTGGTTACTAGCATTCTGAGTGGCAACCAATCTGTACCAGGGATTTCTATCCCTTTGAATCAATCAGAAAGTCCAAATGTAGAAGGTTCTGAAAATGTAGATGTCACTGAGGATGTTGTGACACCAAAAGACAACATTCAGAACCCCTCTGAAAAGGCTGCTGATCCACCCATCATTGATGTGGATGAAGATTACTCAGATAATGAACTGATTGCTAATGTGAACCCTAGCATTGCTAGGAGATTGATGAAAAGAAAGAGTAGTGAGACTGTTAAACCTGATGCTAAGAAATCCAAGGCTGAAGGGATGGCTGAGAAAATTCAGACAAAAGGGAAGAAGGAACAGGTGCAGACTGCTAGACAACCAATCTCCAAGAAAAGTAAAGAACCTGAAACTTCTGATTCTGATGATGAATCAGAATTTGAGATTGACATTGACAATTCTCTCCATCAGAAATCAACAAGTTTCTTGGAAGAACAAATAAGGACTGTCCTGATCTAGAGGCAACTGACAATGAAGTGTGTTTGACCATCACTGCCAGGCAAGTAAAGTGCTGGCCATTGAAAGGGAAGCTGAATGCTAGTAAACTCAGCATGAAATTTGCCATCTTGCATAAAATAGGTGCAGCAAACTGGGTGCCTACAAATCACAAATCAACCATCTCCACAGGATTGGGGAGATTTATCTATGCTGTAGGAACCAAGACTGCCTTTGACTATGGAAGGTACATCTTTGAACAAACTTTGAAGCATGCAGGGAGTTATGCTGTCAAAGGACCAATTGCTTTTCCCTCCCTCCTTTGTGGAATCATCCTTGCACAATACCCTGACATCCTTGTAGCAAGAGATACAGTCTGCAAAAGAGCTCCTGCCCTTGGCCTGCACTACAAACTGTTTCAGGGATCTCATGCTCCAGACATTGTCATAACATCAGCTGAGACATCGTCTGCAAAGACCCAGTCCAAAACATCAGATGTCATAGCTGTTTTAAAAGAAACTTGCAAAGATCTGGATGCTAGAAAAAGGACCCTAGAAGCTCTAATTGCCAGGCTAGAAAAGGAGGAAGCTGAAGAAAGCAGAAGGGAATAAGATGAAGGACAGCTCAACATTGAAGAAATTGGCTCCTCTGAATCTGATGACAGTGCTTGAAGGTTGATTGCTGCTTGGTGGTGTTGCTGGTGGAGTTTGGAAGTGTGTTCTGTTGTTGTCAGCTGTTGATCTCATTATTTTGTTTTGGATAACTGTATAACTTTATAAACATGTAATCTTTGGCCCATTTGTGGCTAAAGTGGGGGAGAATATTTTTGGTACTGCTTAATTAGTACTTGACACTATATTTTTCTGCTGTCACTTATTTCTGCTGCTATCTATCTATCTCTGATTGTTTAGGAACTTTAGCCAAAAATCTGCCAAAGGGGGAGTTTGTAAGTGTTTAGATATTGGCTTGCATTTTTGGTAAATTCCAAGTGTATGTGTGAATGTCATGACTGATGTCATAACATTCTAGTTCAGGTTGTACTAGCTCATTAGGTACATGTGCAGAAAAATATTGTAATTCAAATACTGATGTTTATAAATGTGTATCTGAGCATGTTTGCAAAATGATCACATTTTGCTAAATCAGTAGACAGGTTTTCTCAGATGTCATAACAGATGTTATGACATCCTGTTCTGAACTAGCAGGATTGCAAGATTGGATAAGTCTGAGTTTTTTCAGGAAATAACTCAGTCCTTTCTGAATAGAATCCTGCGTTTTCTGAGGAGCAACCTAGCTCAATCCTAACCTGATCAATAAAGTACTGTGACCTGGTCTTTAGGTCAAACGGAATCAACCCTAGGTTTTTGGAAACCCTAACTGAAGTTGCAGCTGCTATATATTCAACAGAGCTGCGGTTTTTCAAGTATCCCTGCTGATTGATTAGAAGATCAATTTTGTAATCTGTATAGATTTGTTTATTGTACTCCAAGCAATTATCATTGTGATAAGTGCCTTGGAATAGGTTTCAATTGTAAGGGTTGTGTAGCACTCAAAGCTTTGAAGCAAGAGTGTTTGAATGTCACTTGACTAAAGCTGTGAAGCAGAGTCAAGTTAGTTGTGTACATCACTCAAAGCTGTGAAGCACGAGTGATTGTGTTACTTGATTAAAAAGCTGTGAAGCTTAATCAAGTGTGTGTTTTTGAAGAGTGTCTTCATCAATTCTTAAGTCAAATTGGTTTATGTATCACTGCTGTGATTGAGGGGGAGTGAGTAGGAACTCAGGTTTAAGTTGTACTTAGATTAGAATTGCATTGGGTAGGTCTTAAGTGAAGGAGATAAACTGGTTGGTTTATTCCTGAATTAACATCTCTTATAGTGGATTCTCTCCCTGGCTTGGTAGCCCCCAGAGTAGGTGTTGTTGCACTGAACTGGGTAAACAATTGACTGTGTTATTTACTGCTTTTGTATTTACTGTCATATAGTAAGTCAGATACGGTGTCATAACATTGGACGTGACATTGAGTATCTGCAGCCAGAATTTCAAACCCCATTTTCTTTGGTATACGGCATGGAAGTTGTCCTGCCTATGAAGGTTCAGATTCCTTCCCTAAGGATTATGAAGGACACAGGTTTGAATGAAGATGATTGGATTCAGACCCGACTTGATCAACTCAATCTGATCGACGAGAAGCGACTCGTTGCTATGTGCCATGGTCAGATGTATCAAAAACGGATGATCAAGGCCTTCAATAAGAAAGTCAGACGTCAAGCGTATCAAGTCGGAGATCTCGTAATCAAGCGGATTATCTTGCCGCAAAGTGATCCCAGGGGCAAATGGACTCCCACATATGAAGGACCATTTGTGATCAAGGGCATATTTTCTGGTGGTGCAATGATTCTGACCACCATGGACGGCGACGATTTGCCGCACCCTGCGAACGCAGATATAGTCAAAAGATACTACGCATAAAATAACCCGACAAGTCGAAAACCCGAAAGGGCGGCTTGGGCAAAAATGGGCATCCCGGTGAACCGAAAACCCGAAAGGGCGGTTCAGGAAAAAATTAGGGATAAAAATAAAAAAAATCTGTACACCCGGCAAGTTGAAAACCCGAAAGGGCGGCTTGGGAAAAAAGGGGTTTCCCGATGGATCGAAAACCCGAAAGGGCGATTCAGGCAAAAGTTAGGGAATTAAAGCGTATGACTATGTCTCATCGGATCACTTCAAAGACAATCTCTTCATCAACCAGTTCCAGGTTTCTGATCAATCCAGTCATCGGCAGACGAAGCATCGAATGGACAGATATTCAGAGTTGTGAAGGCTATAGTGGAATGGAATCCCATGGAATTATTTCACATAGCCATCTTTCTTTTGTATAAATTTTTCAATATTTACGACGAAATCCTCTTACTAGGATGGTTGTCTCCTTTGTACAAATATACTCATAGAAAGTTAATACAAATACTTTTCCAGAAATTTGTGTCGTTTCCTTTTTCTTTTCTCTTGCACTATTTGTTTTATTTTGAGAAACGTCCAATGTTTTGTTAAATAGGCATATGCATTTGAACATAATCATTTCCTTATGAATCAAGAAAGAGGATTACTGGTAGGTTGAAGGTACAGTTGGATATCTTTATACCCTTTCAAAGGAAGTCCCGAGCAGATTTGAGATCCACATTCCTCTGTCAAAACTTAATTCCCTAAACAAAGTCAGACTTCAGGGTCCTCATCAATAAAAACTCTCTCAAAATAGATTTCCCCAGCCAGAGAATCCTCCAGAACTCCATTCCCCTCAGAGTTTAAGTCTCAGTATCCCCAGCAGAGCTAAAACTTCAAACTACCAATCCCCAGCGGAACCAGACTAGTGAACCTTCTCCCCACAGAAATGCTTCTTACTAGACTGAAGATTCTCAGTCTTACCTCCCCAGCATGAGTCTACCAGGTTCTAAAATCCCCAGTAGAAATCATCAGAAATTCTCTTACCCTGCAAGTCACCAAGGAAATTCCAAGTCCCCGCAAGTGGTTCTTAGGCCCCTCGACGTTTGAAGGTCTGGTATTCCCCAAGCAAATCTGAAGATTTTCAGTGTTCAGTTCCTCATTGTATATTCGAAGATTCTCCAGTGAAGATCTCCTCAAGACAGGGATTCCCCAGAAGATTAGTATACAACCCAAGCTCCTTATTCCCCAGCAACAGCCAAGGAATTATTCTTCCCGGCAGCAGTCAAGATGCTTTTATCTTCAGCCATCTAGGATTCATTTATCCTCCGCAAGATAGCTCTCCAGCTTACATGCACATTTATTTACATCCATATCATATAACATACATTGTATCATGCATCATGACATTGCATATAACTAACTCTTTACCTTTTCAGGTAAGATCAGTCGACAGACAAAAATCATTATCTTCCGAGATTCTTTCCAGGAATAGTTCAGATGTGACCCAGACATGGCAACATTCTGATGCTTATTCCAGATTCATCCAGATGCAGTTTTACACGAGCTCATCATCAGGAAACCCTACACGGGTTCCTCCTCAAACTTTAAGATTTCTGAAAACAGTTCACGGGTTCTCCAAGTAACGGATGTTAACCTATCTCTTGTTCAGACTCTTCTCAAGACTTCTGAAAACAGTTTATAGATTCTTCCCAACAACGGATGTTAATCTATTGCTTATTCAGATGCAACCTTTGAAAACAGTTTACGGACGCTTCCCAACAACGGATGCTGCTCTATTGCTTATTCAACCTCAAGATTTCTGAAAACAGTTCACAGGTTCTCCAAGTAACGGATGTTAACCTATCGCTTGTTCAGATTCTTCTCAAGACTTTTGAAAACAGTTTGTGGATTCTTCCCAACAACGGATGTTAATCTATCGCTTGTTCAGACCCTTCTCAACTTTTGAAAACAGTTTACAGACGCTTCCCAGCAACGGATGCTGCTCTATTGCTTATTCAACCTCAAGATTTCTGAAAACAGTTCACGGGTTCTCCAAGTAACGGATGTTAACCTATCGCTTGTTCAGATTCTTCTCAAGACTTCTGAAAACAGTTTGTGGATTCTTCCCAACAACGGATGTTAATCTATCGCTTGTTCAGACTCTTCTCAACTTTTGAAAACAGTTTACGGACGCTTCCCAACAATGGACGCTGCTCTATTGCTTATTCAACTTCAAGATTTCTGAAAACAGTTCACGGGTTCTCCAAGTAACGGAGGTTAACCTATCGCTTGTTCAGTTTCTTCTCAAGACTTCTGAAAACAGTTTATGGATTCTTCCCAACAACAGATGTTAATCTATCAACTTGTTCAGATGCAACTTTTGAAAACAGTTTACGGATGCCTCCAGATACGGATGTCAATCTATTGCTTGTTCAGACCCCCAGTTCAGAGATGGTCCTAAACATGGACACCTTTCCGATACTCATTCCAGATGGCATCGTTAAGCCCATCCCCGACAAGATTCCGTCACCCTTCCAGATGGCATCTTTAAGCCCATCTCCAAATGGCATCTCTAAGCCCATTCCCCCATCCATTGCTTTGACGAGTGCAAATTTAAGGGCACTCTAGTGTCCAATCTCCTTTTACCCTCGAGTCGCGAAAGGCAAACTTGCCAATCTAACTCTTCGGATTCAAGAAGATTGAACAGGGGCAACTGTTGTACCCCAAAATTTGCCCTCCCATTTCTCTCAATAATTTCTCATCATAAAGCCCTTGGAGCTCAAGATCTAGTTAGGGTTTCATCTGCTCAAAGACTTCTCCTTGTACTGTTGACCCAAATTAGGGTTTATGTTTGCACAAAGATGTTTTGACCTAAAATGTCTAAGATGACTTTCATGCTTCATGTTGGACTCCCAAGTTTATCCATACCAAGTTTCAAGTCTTAATTCCAAATTTTGCCCAGTCAATTGGACAGTTGACCTAGAAATCAACTGTATTGGGGAAAAAGTCAACTGTGGCCAATTGACAGTCAAATCTCATGAAAATTGACCCACATCAATATTATGAACTCACATGGACCATTTGATCAAGTTTGGATCACAATTCCACAAGAAATTTGATCAGATCACCAAAAGGGCAAAATGGTCATTTTTAGGGTTTTGACTGCACAAAGGCAATTTTTGACTGTTTGACCTAGCCAATGGCAAACCAAGCTCACATATGGACTCAAGGACCCCATGGAATTGTCTTGACATGCTCAACAAGTTCAAAAGACCCCAAATGCACAAGATTGACAGTTGAATTTCCCAGTCAATTGATCAATTTTGACTGTATACTGAAAAGTCAAACTTTGACTTTTTGGTCAAAATCAAGTGTTAAGATTCATTTTTTATCAAAACATGCCAAATCATGAAACTTGTTCATCAAGAAATCAAGAATTGCAAATTAGGGTTTGAAATGAAGATTTTTCATAACTTAGAATTTTTCTAAGTTATGAAAAACCCTAATTTTTTCCTAACTTTGTCCCACCTTCTCACCAAGATTCATTTGGATTCAAGCAAAAGTCAAAACATGAAAGTTGTAGCCTATTGCAAAATCTACAACTTTGATTCACAAAGTTTTCCCAAAATAAGCTTGTAACTCAAGTTACAATTTTTGGAACAAGGGTACCAAACCATTCTTAACTTAGAGAAAATTTGACCTATTTTAGGCAAGGTTTTTACCTAACTTCAAGACCATTTTTCACATACTTCCACTTGGAATTTCAATTTGCATTTCAAAGATGGATTGTAGTACACATTCCAAGCTTTCCAAAATGTCCAAGAACTCATCAAACAACCTCATGGTTAGGGAGAATCGAATTTGGCAATATGGGAAAAACTCACTTTGTTCATGACCAAATTACATGTCCATACACTTAGGCAATTTTGAACTCAGCTTGCATTTCTTGATTACAGGCCCTAAATCCCTTTTGCACTCATAAATTTAATGTAAACTCATTGTGCCAAGGCCATATTTTATGTGTTCAAGCTTTACATAGAGGTTTAGTCCCAAAGTAGAAAAAACATAATGGCCATTTTTGCAAAAGTGGAACTTTATGTCAATTAGCAATCCAAGCAAGTACAGTGCATATCCTCTTGGCACAAGTTATTAGACTAATTACACTGATCAAGACTAAGTGGTGCAGCACATTAGGGGGGCCTCTATCAGCCTAAAAACTCAAGTGGTCATTTGTTGCTTAAAGTTGAAGAAAGCTAGCATAACCATACACAACTCTCATCTCAGCAAAGACCAACCTAAGCAAACTTTGTCCTCACATTTCTCACTCCCTAACTGACCTAAAACACGACCAAACCACCCTTCATCCATCCATATACAGAAAATCACAGTTTTGTGGCAAAACAGGGCATATTCTGCAACTTGAATCCCACAACTCATTTCCATCGTGCATCTTGGCCAAAACCAGTTCAAACGCTTTCCTTACCATCAATCCAAACTATCCAAAGCATTAGAAGTAGACTGTAACTCCTCTAATCAGTTTGGCCATTTTCATTTCTTCCTCTTGCAGGTTGACTTATGTAGCTTGATATAGAAGGTTTCAAAGCATACCAAGTATTGGAATAGCATCCTCACACTTCAAGCAAGCTGTACAAACCATCATCTTGCCCTGAAAGCTCCTCCATTTCCAGACACGATTCCAACTGAACATGTATATTCATTAACTTCTATCTCTCAATATAGGCATTGTTAGCTCTAGGTTTGTGAATGAAAAGTGTTCTACTCATGCCCCTAAAATTGTACATATCTTTACTTTCCATTTATTTTGCATGTGCTATGAGAATTTAAGGTCTGAACATTGATAAAAAGTTAGGTTAAGATTTGGGAATGGAGAAATTATCTCTCATTTCTGAGAGTTAGGATGAGTTCTTTACATGTCCAGAATCGTGGCTTGATGCTTAACACTTTTCATGTTATGAGTTTGTGCTAAAAGTCCAGGAATCAGGAGTTATGTTTGAAGCAAGAAAGGGCGCGTATTTTCAAAGGTTTTGTCTGAAGGTTGAAGACAAAGTCTTCTTGGTCTGGGCCTGAGTTGATTTCTTTTTGCACCATGCTTTTACAATTGCACCCCCCTGGCCCATTTTGAGTTTTGTTTGCCATTTTCATTTTTTTCTTTTTTATTCTGGTTTGTTATTTTTCATTAAAACATAAAAAATATTAAAAACATTTTTTCACATTTTTTTGCATTTTATTTGATATTTATTAGCTTTAGTTAGTTATATATATATAAATACTCATTACTTTTTGTTTAGAATATTAGAAATAAAACAAAATACATTTATTTTCTAATTTTAGTTTATGTTTATCTTCTGAAAACATTTTATACAAAATATACTTTTTTTTGTAAATATTAAATATTATCATTTTTGTATATATAATATATATTTAGTAAATAATACAAATACATATATATTTATTAGTATATTTAGAAAAAAATACAAAAAATATATACATTTTTATTTTGTTAATATTTGACATTAAAAATACCCTTTTTTAATATACTTCATTTTTATTTTATTTTTGTACATAATTATTAAATATTGTATATATTAAATAATTAATACATTTTTATTTATAAAATTAGGGTTTTGCCCTAAGTACATAAAAACTCCAAAAAATAATACTTTTTATTTTGTTTATTTGACATATAAAAAACATTTTTTTTCATACGTATAAAAAACATTTTTGCATCTTGCATATTTATTCCCTTTTTATTTAATTATTGTATATTAATTACCTTATATAATTCCAAATTGATGTAATAGTCTAGGTTTAAATTCCTTGTCAAAATACCCCCATTTGAACATTTATACCCCCCTTCCCATATATTGTGTTGTAATAGTTTAGGACTTTATTTTTCGCACTTTAATGCTTTCTAATTATGCCATGTTAGAATTAGGGTTTGTATGCGAATCAAAAACAACAAAAATAGTTTGACCTAATTTCAAGATAAACAAGCATGAAAATGGACAACACTAATCACACTTGCACCCCTAGGGTATTCCACTTGTTGCCTTCAATAAATGGGCCATATTGCATGTTAGGTCTCTTTGGGCAAAACAAATACAATACTAATGATCATAGTCCCTCGATGACGCTTTCAAAAGTTGCCTAAAAAATTATCAAGTCCCTTAAAGAAAAATTGCCCAAAGATACTTGGCACCATTGCAATTATGGTCTAAACGATGACCTGCGCCCGTCCCTTTCACATCCTAACACAAGATTGTCCACCAAATGCAATGGTGGAACAAAATTGTTAAAAGGGTTAAAACATAGCAAAAATCTTTGAGAACTTTAGGGTAGATGGCTCTTAAGTACTTGTCAACTTGCAAAATGAAAACACTTGCCTATTTTTCAAACCACACTTTCAAAACAAACTTTCAAAAACCTTGAAACATCTTTTCAAAAAGACAAACACCTTTTGTAAAACATTCGAGTAAAGAATTGTTACAAGGGTAGCCTAGACAAGGCATCTTCTTCAAAACATTTTCAAAACCACGCACAAAGCACCATTTCAAACAATTGAAAACCAAGGCAAGTTGATCTAAGCAAGTACCTAAGAGCCCATGGATAACCATGGATAGAAAGGGTGCTAATACCTTCCCTTTCTATAATCTACTCCCCGAACCCACGAAATATCTCAAAGGTTTTTGTTGTGCTTTTTAAACCTTTCCTTAGGATAAAATAAAAAGTCCGTGGCGACTCTTGCTCAACCGAAACATTTGCGAAAACAAACGCAAAACCATAGTCAGTTCTCCCACCGTATCACACCTGCACACAAAGCAAACAAACAACCTAATGTCTTGAGGTAAACCTCAAGAACTCCAGACAAAATATCAATTAAGGTCACAAGGTCTCCAACATAGGCCAAGGTCTCTAACACTAAGTCCAAAAAGTCCAATACTCCATGATGCCAAGGATAGTAACCAAATAGTCCAAGTATCATTAAAGTTTTTATGGTTCATATTGATTATTAGGTGTCTTAGAAGAGAAAATAAAAGACTCAAGTGAGCAAAAATAAAAATGACATGAAATGTAATGCTTAAAGTAAATGGTACATAAAGCATAAAAAATAAAAAGGGAATAAAATAAACACAATTTAATAATTAGTGGTTAGTTGGATGACCATTTTGAAACTTGCATTTGGAACTCATTAGAGGATGGGTATAACCAAAGCCTCCACAAAACAAGTTGCATTTGCTTTTTGTCAAGTATATCATCCATTTGGAATCCTCAAAAGTACCATTTAATGATCAATGATGTTTAAGTGATCCGCGTCGACCAAAAGTTTTGTAGATCTATTAGAGGATTGGTAGAACCAAAGCCTCTGCACAATGAATCTCAAGGTTATTGGATCAAATAGATCAAATTAACATACTTGTGCTTGCAAACATAGGTTTGAGCTACGAGTGATCATTTATTCGAATCGGGGCAAAATTTAGCGCTATGTTAAGCAATCGTAAGTGGACTTATGTAGAAGTCGCACCTATTTTGAGGCCGGTCAATAGCAATTTATGCACCATTTTTTTTAGACATGATATAGAGATCATGCTCTAATAGCACTTAGTGCAATGCGAAAGGGACAAGATGAAGAGGGGTGGGAGAGAATATACAAACCACATTTGAATTAAATTTAAATCAAACTATTATTAAAATCATTCATCCATTTTTGTGGAGTTAGACTCAACACCATGGATCCAATGATGTTAACAAAGTTCATAATCAAAAATTCAACCTAAGATCATCCAGAAAACAATCACAAAATAATATTGCATTTAGTATATACATTAAAAAGGTTTTAAAATGTTTTAAAATAGAAATAAAAGAGAAAAATATCAACTATGTTCAAACTAATCAAAAAATATTAATTAAGACCATAGAAAAATCAGAAATGAACTCAAGTTTTTTTAAAAAAATTTGGTAATTTTTTAAAGTCAGAAACTATTTTTTAAAATTAAAAGAAATGAGTAAAATAAATCAAAAATGATAAAAAAATACCAAAGGCAGAAATAAAAAATAAGTGAGGTCACCAATATTTGTTACAATATCATTGAATTATTCCATAATTTTTTCAGAATTAAAAAATGCATAAAAGTTTTTTTTAAACATTTAAAAAAAATCAAATAAAGTGAAAATTTATAAAAAATATCAAAACACAAAATTAAATTGTGAAAAAATAAAAATAGAAAGAGAAAAATTAAAAATATTTTTCATAATTTTTTCAGATTTTTTGACTAAAAATGAATGTTCTATGATTTTTTAGAAAGTTAAAACAATTAAATATAAAAATAAGAAAAGAAAATAAAAACCAAAAAAATATGGGTCATCTGATCAATGTCAAAATGCGTTAGTAAACAAATCAAGTGGACCTGGTGCGTTGTGCATGTTATGGACTTTAGTGAATAATGCATTGAATCATTAATTAAATTAGATTTAAAAAAAAAAGCAAGTGGCGTGCCATCATTGGTTGGAAGATGACACGTTGGTCATCTTCAACCTCCAGCCAACGTGAATTGTAGGTCTCTCAAACTGTAAAATCATAAGCTCAGACTTATGCCATTCGCTTCATCTCTTCAAGACAAAGACAACCACACCTTCGCGACAAATTTATATAAATTGTAGCTCAAGCAATTTGGAAGGAAAGTTTTAAAAAGGGATTTAAAATTTCATGGTCAAAACAAGTTTTCAGATGAAAGTAAGTGTTGCGACTAGAACCAGGGCAATGAGAGCATCACAATGATATCAAAATTTTGAAGAATTAATGAAGGAATCTACCTATTGAAGTTGAGTTGCAGAGCTATGAAACTAGACTTCTATGGAGCAATATAGGGCTTAATTCTTGAATGTAATTATATGGTTAACTTCAGGGAAGATCAAGGAAGGTGAATTGATGGAAAAATTGGATTGAAAAAGGCTTGAAAGCAGATTTCGAAGTAGCAGAATTTTAAGTTATGGAACAAGTTTGGGAGGGTGATTCTGGCTATCCAAGCTTGAGGAAATGAATGGGGGATAACCCTCTATTTATAGGGAATCAAATGGAATGTTCAAGGATGAGAAAAGATGAAGTTTGGAGGGAAATCGTGTGAAGTTGCAAACAAGAAAAGTGTGACTTTTAATTTGATCAAAACTCATCCAAAATACGCATTTTGGTATGCTAATCACTTCTGGAAGTTCACTAAACATGTTTAGAGGAAAAACGCACAGAAACAAAGTGTTTAGAAGTTAAGCCAATGATTTAAAATTCTAACTTTTGAAGAAACTTCAGTTCCAAGTTACCAAGTTCAAATCAATGGCATTCTCAGCTCAAGGGGTCTTAGGGCATGATTCTTGATGCTTTAGAAAGATGAGGTTACAGTATTTGCAATGGAAAAAGAATGGAATCAAATGGATGCTTGAGCTGAAATTTACATGGAGTCAAAGTTGCGGAAAAAAATGTTGACTTTCCATACTTAGAAATATTTCAAAATTTTCTTCAAAAGTGACCTACAATGTTTTGCATCCAAACATGGCCTTCCACTTGGAATTTGTTCTTGACCAAAAATGATGGCATGAAGTAGACCTCTTGAATGAAATTTTGAGACTTGAACCATTCAAAATCTCCAAAAATTGAGAGAGTTATGAATTGTTGAAGTTGCCAAAATATCATGAAATGACCTATAATATTTTGTATCTTTAGGGCATCTTCCATCCATTTTCTAACTTTGAATATAAAAGAAGGAATAAATTTCACATACTCAAGATCATTGTGGAAAAATAGTGGGCTCAAGGTGATAAAAATTGACCAAGTTATGATCATTTGAAGTCACACATGGGAAATTGGGGGTTCATCTGGAGGACTTGTAATCTTTCTTCATCATCAAGTTTCTTCCACATGAAAACTCCTTGAAACTTTTGAAGTAATTTGTTAATAACCCTTTGAAGAGAAGGATGTATTTGGAATCATACAAAAATACCAAAAGATGAGCAATATATACTTTTTTGAAGTTCAAAACCCAAGCTCCTAGATCAAGAAAATGCTTTGAGGAACTTTGACAATTTTGAACAACCTTCTTGTACCAACATTTTTGCTTTGTAAATAGAAGTTGTTGAGGATGATAATGAGAACTCATAAAAACCAAAACAACTTCCATATCTTGATAATTGAGAGAAATATGCACTTGTGACCAATGGTAACAAGACCTTGTCCAACCATGACAAATTCTTCAATCAACCCCTTGTACTTTTGAATCAATTTTGATAAATTTATAATGTGGTGAACCAAAATAAACCTTGCCATGCCATTTCTTGAAAAACAACTCCAATGGTGAGGTTTTAACTTTTCAAGCTTTATTGACTAGGGCATGGAAATAAACTTATGAACCCATGGATCAACTTGCTAAGTCACATTTCCTTTACCTACATTGTTAACAAGTAAGACAAACCAACATTGCATTTTATTAATTAAAAGGAAAGTAAAAACAAATCATGCATGATCACAAAAGAAAACAATTCAAGGTGCTTGGTGATTCCTCAAAGAGCAAAGCTAAAGATAGGGAGGGGAACCACGAATCCTAATGTGATCTTGTTGTGATGGAATCAACATGGTATGATGAGGGGATCTTAGGGGAAAAATTGGGGTACAACAGCGGCCCTTATTTAAGTTTCTTCTATCCGGAGATACGAAGGTTGAAAATCTTCGTGTCAACACGATCGAAGATACTTAAATATAAAACAAACCCTATTTTTGGCCCTAAGATGCCATGCAATGCTTATGAGCATGAATGCATATGAACAAAACCAAAGATACACAAAACACCACTGGGGATGTAGCAAAGGAAATACAGAAACAAAATAGAATCCCGACTAGGAAAATAAATCACTGGTGGATCAAAATACATGACTTATAAAGGGTAATAAAAAGTCAAAGGATACACTAACTCCTACTGAAGGCGAAACTACCAATGTTCACTGAAGGTAGAAAGAGGAAAGAAATAACAACACTGACATTCACTGACGGTGAGCTACCAATGTTCACTGAAGGTAGAAGGAAAATAAATATCATAGCATCGCCATTCACTGATGATGAACTACCAACGTTCATTGAAGGTAGCAAAAAGATAACAATCACCAACTTTCACTGAAGGTGACCTACCAACTTTAACTGAAGGTAGAAAGAGAAAATATCATGACATCACCATTCACTGATGATGAACTACCAACATTCACTGAGGGTAGTAAAAAGATAACAATCACCAACTTTCACTGAAGGTGACCTACTAAATTTCATTGATGGTAGAAAGAGAACATATCGTGACATCGCCATTCACTAATGATAAACTACCAACGTTCACTGAGGGTAGAAAAAATATAACAATCACCAACTTTCATTGAAGGTGACCTACCAAATTTCACTGATGGTAGAAAGAGAATATATCATAGCACCGCCGTTGATTGACGATGAACTACCAACGTTCACTGAAGGTAGAAAAAAGATAACAATCACCAACTTTCATTGAAGGTGACCTACCAACTTTCACTGAAGGTAGAAAGATAAAATATCATAGCACCGTCGTTCACTGTCGATGAACTACCAACGTTCACTGAGGGAAGCAAAAATATAACAATCACCAACTTTCACTAAAGGTGACCTACCATTTTTCACTGAAGGTAGAAAGAGAAAATATCATAGCACCACCGTTCACTGATGATGAACTACCAACGTTCACTGAGGGTAGCAAAAAGATAACAATCACCAACTTTCACTGAAGGTGACCTACCAACTTTCACCGAAGGTAGAAAGAGAGAATATCATAGCACCGCCGTTCACTGATGATGAACTACCAACGTCCATTGAGGGTAGCAAAAAGGTAACAATCACCAACTTTCACTAAAGGTGACCTACCAACTTTCACTGAAGGTAGAAAGAGAAAATATCATAGCACCATCGTTCACTAGCGATGAACTACCAACGTTTACTAAAGGTAGAAAAAAGATAACAAGTTTTTCCCCAAAATTCTGGCGTTTCACCTAGAACGGGTCTCAACTTCTTCTTTAACCAAAGCATTCTACCTGGAAAGGGTGACATATAAGTTGTCTCAAATAAAGAGACTACCACTTGTAAAGATTTCACAATGAACTATCTCTGCGATATTGAAAGTCTTGCCATCCACTGGAGTAATTTGGCAACAGACTGCAAAATATCCACTCATGGAAGTACATGTTGCTCAAGTAAAGAGACCTGCCACTTGCTGTTATGGAGGATTGTAAAAAATGACTTTCTGGGGAAAGAAATATGACTTCCTGGGGAAAGAAAAATGACTTCCTGGGGAAAGAAATATGACTTTCTGGGGAAAGAAATATGACTTCCTGGGGAAATGCCAATATATTCCTGCTTGAGGACATAAAGGTCTCCTCGTGCAAAATAAATGCACATTCTCAAACCAATGCTCGAAGCCTGCAGAAATCCAAAGTAATAATATTGTCGAAGATCAAAATTCAAACCCGAAATAAACTAGAATGAGACAGTCGTCCGAAACACTTCCTTTGAGAAATAAACTCAAGAGGGAGACCCAAATCATCCAGATAAAGAGCTGTACAAGAAGGATGAAGCAAAAAACTTCCACGAGGGATGACTCATTAGGGAAATTGAAAGAATATACACTTTCTGCTTAAGGCCAACACTCTATTGGAGAGAGGACAACATAAAATTTGTGTGATACGGTGGCAGAACCGAATGTTTAATACTGGTTTGCGTTTTGCGTTTTTTTGTTTGCAAAATGTCGCGGTAAGCAAGAGTCGCCACCGACTTTTATTTCATCCAATCATGGAAAAGGAAAAAGAACAGAAAAAACCTTTTTTCGTGATATTTTGAGTACGGGGGTAGATTAAAGAAAGGGAAGGTGTTAGCACCCTTTCTATCCGTAGTTTTCTACGGGATCTTAGGTACTTTCTCATTTTTCAAATTGCTTGTGTGTGCTTGTCTGGAAAATGTTTTACTTCGTGATAACCCTTGTATCAATCCTCAAGGATGTGACGAAGTTGTTTTGGAAATTTGTTTTGAAAGGTGTTTGTGTGAAAAGTTTTTATTGAGCAAGTACTTAAGATTCTACCTACTAGAAAAAAGATTGTTTGTTCTATTTCCTTTAGACAGCGCTATCCTACTATTAAGGAGTATGTAGCACCGTCGTTGGAGTTGTACGAGACATTCGAAAGGGACGAATACAATCACTAAAGAAATAGTTAGAAAACTTTAGTAGTAACCCTAGAGTCTTAAGATCTTTCTGAGGCAACATTTTCGAGGTAACATTTTGATCTTTTAGACTGGAGGGCGACCACTAAAATTTCCTATGCTTAATGACAGTTTACCGAAGGAAACCGAAGTGAGGTAAACCCTAGGAGTGAATATGTGCATATGATTTGTTTCAGTTATTTAATCTTTGCAAATTAGGTGATCTACCGTTTTAATTTTCCAGACATTCTTGCCATACAATCCTATTAGCCATACATCTAGACAGTTAAAATTGCGGAAATTAAAAGTGCGAGGAAATAAAACCTAGATATTACAAGGCTTCAGGGAGGGGGATTAATTACATAACCAAAAATGGGGGAAAAACGGTAAACAAAAACCCTAGTTTAAAGCTATTACATACCCTTAGTAGTTACAAAATAATGGCAAAATAAATAACAAGCGCGCGGCGAATTAAATACGATGACGGTTTAAAAGATAACCTAAAACTCTAATTGAGAAAAAAATAATTTTGTTCTTGTGTATTTTTATTTGAGAAAACATTTAATTGCAAATTAATTAAACCTAATTTCTAATTGTTTTTAAATCATGAAAGAAATTAAATTAACCTAATTTCCTAATTTAATTAATTAATTAAAGAAATAAAAAATATTTTGTACAAAAAGATTTTGTATGTTTTTGGTTTTTTTATTTGAGAAAAGAAATATAAATTGTAAAATTAAAACCTAGATTCTATTTGATTTTAAATGAAACAAAAATTAAATTTACCTAACTTACTAATTAAATTAAATAATTTATTATTAAAAAAATTCTTTTTGTGTTTTTGTGATTTATTGATTTTATGATTAATTAAAAAAACAATTAACTTTTTTGGTGAAAAATAATTTAAAAAAAATAATTAAAACAAAAGAAATAAATAAAGAAAAGAAAAAGAAAGGGCATCTATGCTAGCAAAAAGGGGGTGTGAAGCTGAAATTTCAAGCCCAATAAGCTCCAAGCCCAGTCAACCTTTGGATCCGGTGTAGCGTTGACTTGCACGTGTACCATGGTCCCTCATGGATGGGGCGTTAGATCTTGGCTGGAGATGAATCTGATGGTCAGATCCTGAGTTGCATGGTGGATGTAAGTGTTTAGTTATTGGCATGTATTTTTGGTAAAACCAGGTGTGTGAATGTCATGACTGATGTCATAACATTCTGGATTATTAGGTACTTTATGTAGAAAAAGTATGGCATACAGTAGCTGCTGTTTATGAGTGTGTATCTGAGCATTTTGCAATGATCACATTTATTACTTTCTACCAAAATCAGTAAACAGGATTTCTGATGTCATAACAAATGTTAAGACATCCTGTACTGATCTAACAGTTATGCAGTTTGGTTAATTCTGAGATTTTTCAGGAAGTTGGTTCATTCTTTCCAGAACAGAATCTCACGTGGACTTTAGGTTAACCTAGCTCAACCCTAATCTGGTTGATAAAGTCTTGTGACCAAGTCTTGAGGTTAACCCTAATTAACCCTAGCTTTTCGTGGAAGCCCTAACTGAAGAAATAGCTGCATATATATTCAACAGGAAAGCTGATTGGAAATTAACTCTTAGACAGGAGATCAATTAGGAGCTGTATAGTTTTAACTGCTGTAATCTAAGCAAGTATCATTGTGATAAGTGACTTGGAATAGGTTTTGATTGTAAGGGTTTTTGTATCACTCAAAGCTTTGAAGAAGAGTGTTTGTGTCTCTTGACTAAAGCTTTGAAGCAAAGTCAAGTTAGGTTTATGTATCACTCAAAGCTGTGAAGCACGAGTGCTTGTGTTACTTGATTAAAAGCTGTGAAGCATAATCAAGTGTATGTTCTGAAGAGTGTCTTCATTATTTCATTAGTCAATTGTTTAAGTATCACTGCTGTGATTGAGGGGGAGTGAGTAGGAACTCAGGTTTAAGTTGAACTTAGATTGAAGTTGCATTGGGTAGGTCTTAAGTGAAGGAGATAAACTGGTTGGTTTATTCCTGAATTAATATCTCTTATAGTGGATTTCCTCCCTGGCTTGGTAGCCCCCAGAGTAGGTGTTGTTTCACACTGAACTGGGTAAACAATTGACTGTGTTCTTTACTGTTTTTATTTACTGTCTTATAGAAAGTCAGATACGGTGTCATAACATTCACTGTGACATTGAGTATCTGCTGCCAGAATTTCAATTGGCATCAGAGCAGGCACCCTGCCTGTATTACTGGGTGAGATCTAGGGATATCACTTTCTGGCACTATGGACAAAGAAGGAGTTTTTGGAAACAGACCACCCATTCTGGATGGATCAAATTATTACTACTGGAAACCTCGTATGATTGCCTTCTTAAAATCACTGGACAAAAAGGCTTGGAGAGCTGCTGACAAAGGATGGAACCATCCCACCATAACTAAGAAAGATGGGACAATCAGTCTGAAGCCTGAGGAAGAATGGAGCAAAGAAGAAGATGAGTTAGCCCTGGGTAATTCCAAAGCTTTAAATGCCTTGTTCAATGGAATTGATATAAACATATTCAGACTGGTACATCAATGTGAACTGGCCAAGGAAGTTTGGGACACTCTCAAAACTACCCATGAGGGCACATCCAAAGTAAAAATGTCAAGGCTTCAGATGCTGACTACCAAGTTTGAGAACCTAAGGATGATGGAAGATGAAACCATTCATGAGTTTCACATGAACATCTTGGAGATTACCAACACCTCAGGAGCATTGGGAGAAAAGATGTCAGAAGAAAAACTGGTGAGAAAGATTCTCAGATCCTTGCCTAAAAAATTTGCAATGAAGGTAACTGCTATAGAGGAAGCCCAGGATATCAGCAAGTTGAAGGTGGATGAACTCATTGGGTCTCTTCAGACTTTTGAGATGGGGATCAGTGAAAATGTTGACAAGAAGAACAAGAGCATAGCACTTGTATCCAACACTGAAGATGAAAACAAGGAGGATGAAGAAGAAAGTATTTCAGAAGCTATAGCCATGCTTGGAAGACAATTCAAAAAACTCATCAAGAGAATGGATCCAAAGTCAAGGTCAAATGTTAAGAACATTTCTTCTGACATTAACAGATCTTATGACTCCAGCAGAAAACCAAGGTCTGAAGAGAAGGGAAATCAAAGCAGAGGAATTCAATGTCATGGATGTGAAGGATATGGGCACATTCGAGCTGAATGTCCTACTTTTCTTAAGAAACAAAAGAAAGGAATGTATGTTACCTGGTCTGACTGTGATTCAGAAAGTAATTCTGAAGAAGAATCTGCCAAACTAGTTACTGCACTAACTGGTGTTTGTACCTCTGAAAGTGACACTAGTGATGAGGAAGTGACATTTGAAGAATTGGCTGATACCTACAAGAAATTATGTATCAGAAGTGCTGAAGTCTGTATGCAAAATGAGAGACAAACAAAACTCATAATAAAGTTGGAGGCTGAAAAAAGGGCAGACATTGAAACTATAAGTCATCTAGAAGAGGAAGTTCAAATGCTGAACTCAAAACTGAACCAGATGACCAAATCTGTCAAGATGCTGACAAATGGAACTGACAAATTGGAAGAAATCCTTCATTTTGGACAAAATGTGGGAAACAAGTCTGGTCTAGGATTTGTGGCAGCAAAGAAATCTGGTGCAGACAAGAAGATCAGGCCTGATAAACAAATGTCAAAGCACATGTCACAACACAACACTCAACATCGGGAACAGAGAAATATGAAGAAAAAATACCAAAGATGGAGATGTCATCATTGTGGGAGGTTTGGTCATATAAAGCCATTCTGCATCAGATTGTATGGATACCCTAATCAGAACCCAGGTGTCAAACCTAAGTCTAACAAGGTACCACATACTCCACAATGGAATAAAAAGGCTACTGCCCTGATAGCCCACACTTCCCTTAGAGTCTCTGCAAAGGAAGATTGGTACTTTGACAGTGGGTGCTCTAAGCACATGACTGGAATCAAGAACCTTCTCAAAAATGTCAAACCTCACACCACTAGTTATGTGACCTTTGGAGATGGTGCTAGAGGAGAAATCAAAGGAGTTGGTAACTTGGACTTCCCTGGAGTTCCAAATCTAAATGAAGTACTATTGGTAAAAGGCCTGACTGCTAATCTCATTAGTATCAGTCAATTATGTGATCTAGGATTCAAGGTCAACTTCTCAAAATCTGAATGCCATGTAACTAATGAAAAACAAGAAATTGTAATGAAAGGAGTCAGATCTAAAGACAACTGTTACTTGTGGGAACCTGAGAACACTAATTACTCCACTGTGTGTTCTGTTGCCAAAGAAGAAAAAGAGGTGAAACTGTGGCACCAAAAAATTGGCCACCTTCATCTAAGAGGAATGAAAAGGATTATATCTATGGAGGCAGTCAGAGGGATTCCAAGACTGCAAATTGATGAAGGGAGAGTTTGTGGTGAATGTCAGGTTGGTAAGCAGACTAGGATGTCACATCCAAAGTCAAGACATCTGACCACCTCTAAGGTTCTAGAACTTCTACATATGGATCTGATGGGACCAATGCAGGTGGAAAGTCTTGGTGGAAAAAGATATGCCTATGTTGTTGTGGATGATTTTTCCAGATTCACCTGGATTAACTTCATTAGGGAAAAATCTGATGTGTTTGAAGTTTTTAAAGAACTGTGCAAAAGAATTCAAAGAGAAAAAGAAGGGTGTATTGTCAGAATCAGAAGTGATCATGGCAAGGAATTTGAAAACAGTAAGTTTAATGAGTTCTGTTCCTCAGAAGGAATTAGTCATGAATTCTCTTCTCCTATAACTCCTCAACAAAATGGAGTTGTAGAAAGGAAAAATAGGACCATACAGGAATCTGCCAGAGCTATGATACATGCCAAAAGACTTCCTATTCATTTTTGGGCCGAAGCTATGAATACAGCCTGTTATGTCCATAACAGAGTCACTTTGAGAAAGGGAACCTCATCCACCATTTATGAACTCTGGAAAGGAAGAAAGCCAACTGTGAAGTACTTCCATGTATTTGGCAGCAAATGCTATATTCTGGCAGATCGTGAACAAAGGAGAAAGCTGGACCCTAAAAGTGATGAAGGTATATTTCTAGGATACTCCTCCAACAGCAGAGCTTATAGGGTATTCAATTCCAGGACCAAAGTCATGATGGAATCAATAAATGTCATAGTTGATGATTATCATGAAGAAACAGATGTCCCTTGTAATGTTGAGACATTCTTTGAGACTCCAACTCAACAGAATGACCTTCCTAACACCACTACAGCAGACTCTGAATCCAAGAAAGCTAGCAAAATCCCTTCCATCAGAATTCAGAAAGATCATCCTAAAGAACTCATCATAGGGGATCCTAACAGTGGAGTCATTACAAGATCTAGAGAAATCATCTCAAACTCTTGCTTTGTGTCTAAAATTGAACCAAGAAATGTTAAGGAGGCTTTAACTGATGAATACTGGATTGGTGCAATGCAAGATGAATTGAACCAATTTAAGCAACATGAAGTTTGGGAGTTAGTTCCTAGACCAGAGGGAACAAACATCATTGGCACAAAATGGATATACAAGAACAAATCAGATGCTGAAGGAGTTGTCACTAGGAATAAGGAAAGACTTGTTGCCCAAGGATACACTCAAGTTGAAGGGGTTGATTTTGATGAGACCTTTGCCCCTGTAGCCAGACTGGAATCTATCAGACTCCTATTGGGAATTGCTTGTCTCCTAAAGTTCAAGCTATTTCAGATGGATGTAAAAAGTGCCTTCCTAAATGGGTACTTAAATGAGGAAGTTTATGTGGAACAGCCTAAAGGTTTTGTGGATCCAAACCACCCCGATCATGTCTACAAATTGAGGAAAGCACTATATGGCCTAAAACAAGCTCCTAGAGCATGGTATGACAGGTTAACAAAATTTCTCTCAGACAAAGGATACAGAAAATGAGGCTTGGATAAAACCCTCTTTGTCAAAAATGAAGGAGGGAAGTTAATGGTAGCTCAAATATATGTTGATGACATAGTGTTTGGGGGAATGTCAGAACAAATGGTTAAACATTTTGCTGACCAGATGCAGGCTGAATTCGAAATGAGTCTCATGGGAGAACTGACTTATTTTCTTGGACTGCAAGTCTCACAGATGGAGGACTCAATCTTTCTATCTCAAAGCAAGTATGCAAAGAACATTATCAAGAAGTTTGGTATGGAGAATGCCAGTCACAAAAGGACTCCTGCACCTACTCATTTAAAGCTATCTAAAGATTCAAGTGGGGTTAAGGTGGACCAAAGTCTGTACAGAAGCATGATAGGAAGTTTGCTGTACTTAACAGCCAACAGACCTGACATTGCTTTTGCAGTTGGAGTTTGTGCAAGATACCAAGCTGATCCTAAAGTCAGTCATATCAACCAAGTGAAGAGAATTTTGAAGTATGTAAGTGGAACTTACAACTATGGCTTGCTATACTCTCATGGATGTGAACCAACTCTGACTGGTTATTGTGATGCTGATTGGGCTGGAAGTGCTGATGATAGAAAAATCACCTCTGGAGGATGTTTCTTCGTAGGAAATAATCTAGTCTCCTGGTTCAGCAAGAAACAGAACTGTGTGTCTCTCTCTACTGCTGAAGCTGAATACATTGCAGCTGGTAGTAGCTGTTCTCAAATGATCTGGATGAAACAGATGCTTAATGAGTATAATGTCACACAATATGTTATGACATTGTACTGTGATAATCTGAGTACAATCAACATTTCCAAGAATCCTATTCAGCATAGCAGGACGAAGCATATTGACATAAGACATCCCTTTATCAGAGACCTTGTAGAAGAGAAGACGATTAAACTGGAACATGTTGCCACTGAGCTACAGCTGGCTGACATTTTTACCAAGGCACTTGATGCAAATCAATTTGAAAACTTGAGGGGCAAGTTGGGTATTTGCCAACATGAGGAATCGTAGCAATTAATTTTGCTTAAAACAAGGGTTGAAGGAGTTATTTTTGTTAAGTCTATTTTGATTGGGTTAAACATATGTTTTCCCATTTCTTTCAAAATTATTAAGAAGTTGAATAGACACTCATTTTCCTCCTTCCTCTCTCGACTCTGCAACAAATCCCATTCTTTCAATCAAAGTTTTCTCTCTAGTTGCTACTGGTTTTCCAAGACTATCAAAATGTCTCAAACATCATTCTTATCCAAGACGATCGTTTCATCCTCATCCTCTGATCGAGATTCTCGGGCAATCACATCATGCATGGATTCTGAAGTCCTGGAGATTACTCCTCTTAAAGAAATGGCAACTAACCCATCCAAGGTCAAAAAGCTGAGAACAAGGCATGCAGGAAGGTCTCAAGCTACTTCATCCAGTAATCCCTCTCAACCTTCATCTTCTGTTCCAAATAGGGAAGGCTCAGCTTATGTACATCAAGCAATAGCTAGGCTTGTTACAAGAATTCTGAGTGAGAACCACTCTGTACCGAGGATTTCTGTTCCATTAAATCAAGAATCAGCAAGCCCAAATGTTGAAGTAAATCCAGATGTCTCTGAGAATGTTGAGACACCAAATGACAACATTCAGAAATCATCTGAAAATATTGATGATATCCAGAACCCTTCAGAGAAGAATGTTGAACCACCGGTTATTGATGTGGATGAGGAATACTCAAACAATGACCTAATTGCAAATATCAACCCTAGCATAGCTAGGAGAATGATGAACAGAAGGGAAGAGGATGCTGCTGAAGATCAGCTCAATGCTGAAGAAGGTGCCTCCTCTGAAGATGACAGTGCTTAAAGTTTGGTGGAGTTGACAAGCTTGATGCTGGTTCCTGTTGATGCAAGTGATTTCATATTTTTTTGTTGTTTGTATTACTCATTTTGGATAATTGTATAACATATAAGTACATGTATCTTTGGCCTATTTGTGGCTAAAGAGGGGGAGATATTTTGTGTTAATTACTTGGTAGACATTATATTTTCCTGCAGACATATTCATTCTGCTGCTCTCTATTCTCTGATTGCTTAGGAGTTTTAGCCAAAAATCTGCCAAAGGGGGAGTTTGTAAGTGTTTAGTTATTGGCATGTATTTTTGGTAAAACTAGGTGTGTGAATGTCATGACTGATGTCATAACATTCTGGATTATTAGGTACTTTATGCAGAAAAAGTATGGCATACAGTAGCTACTGTTTATGAGTGTGTATCTGAGCATTTTGCAATGATCACATTTATTACTTTCTACCAAAATCAGTAAACAGGATTTCTGATGTCATAACAAATGTTAAGACATCCTGTACTGATCTAACAGTTATGCAGTTTGGTTAATTCTGAGATTTTTCAGGAAGTTGGTTCATTCTTTCCAGAACAGAATCTCACGTGGACTTTAGGTTAACCTAGCTCAACCCTAATCTGGTTGATAAAGTCTTGTAACCAAGTCTTGAGGTTAACCCTAATTAACCCTAGCTTTTCGTGGAAGCCCTAACTGAAGAAATAGTTGCATATATATTCAACAGGAAAGCTGATTGGAAATTAACTCTTAGACAAAAGATCAATTAGGAGCTGTATAGTTTTAACTGCTGTAATCCAAGCAAGTATCATTGTGATAAGTTACTTGGAATAGGTTTTGATTGTAAGGGTTTTTGTATCACTCAAAGCTTTGAAGAAGAGTGTTTGTGTCTCTTGACTAAATCTTTGAAGCAAAGTCAAGTTAGGTTTATGTATCACTCAAAGCTGTGAAGCACGAGTGCTTGTGTTACTTGATTAAAAGCTGTGAAGCATAATCAAGTGTATGTTCTGAAGAGTGTCTTCATTATTTCATTAGTCAATTGTTTAAGTATCACTGCTGTGATTGAGGGGAGTGAGTAGGAACTCAGGTTTAAGTTGAACTTAGATTGAAGTTGCATTAGGTAGGTCTTAAGTGAAGGAGATAAACTGGTTGGTTTATTCCTGAATTAATATCTCTTATAGTGGATTTCCTCCCTGGCTTGGTAGCCCCCAGAGTAAGTGTTGTTTCACACTGAACTGGGTAAAAAATTGATTGTGTTCTTTACTGTTTTTATTTACTCTCTTATAGAAAGTCAGATACGGTGTCATAACATTCACTGTGACATTGAGTATTTGCTGCCAGAATTTCAGTGGATGCATGGAATAGCAGTGTATGAGATCCTACGTATAAATGTTAAAAAATAGGAAAAATGTCTGGACCTGGGATCGAACCCAGGTCCTTCCCTTCACAAGCGTGTCTCTCTACCAACTGCATTGGACAAGTTATTCATAATTATAATGAAATAAATAAAATATAATTCAAACAAAATGCCATGCCCCAAAAAATGCGCGTGGATTCAAACGGGCCAGTGGTATGCTGCCACACCCTCATCTTCCTCCCAGAACTGTCGTCTTTGGCATTAAGCTTTTACCTACGGACAAAATTGTCACTAAAGGCTATAGTGACAATTTTTGTCCGTAGCTATATCCCTGTGAAAATCAAGAATCTCATACGAGCATGATAAATTAATTATAATGGTACCAACCAACTCGTCTTGGCCTCACGAGCATTATGGTACCTCATTCATGGCCCAATTTTACCTGCATCAAGAAACCCTAAACAAGAACATAAAAACCCTAACAATGGCAGGTGCGTGTATAAGCTTCAAAAATGAAATTAAACCATCCAGTTAGCTTGCAAACATGATAATAATCATAAATATGACAATTAAAGGTGATAATGATGCGTAAATTGTAATAATCAAATTTGAAAAAGCTTACAAACCGTGTGAGGTGTAGAGATGAATTCTGAGCATTTCAGACCTTGCAAATGGTTGAGATGGCTTCAGTGCACGCCCAGGATGTGATGGTTGGCCTTTAATTGCTCTGAAAGGTCCTCTAGACTGAAAACCGAACCTCACTTTTTGTCAAGATTTTTGAATTTTCTTTTGCCTTTTCACGAATGTAACCCTTGTTCTTGATCTGCAATTGTTGTATACATATAGTAGACTGAATTAGGTCAATAAAATTGTATCATATCTTTGAGAATTATGAAAATGTGATTTGATTTGATTCATGTATGATATCTTTCTAAAACAAGCTTCAATCTAATCTTTTCCAACCCTAATGAGTCTTGCACGAATTAATCATCATGCTAGCTGAACATGGACTCCAAATGTGCATAAAAATCTCAAGATTTGATTTGTTTTCATTATTTTACCATTTAATTTGATTTATTTTGATTTAAATGAATAAAAAATCAAAATAAATGATAAAAGTAATAAAATAATAGGTGGAAAAGCTCAAGGGTTGTGGGTCCTATTAGAAACAAGTTTCAAGCTAGAAAACATGGGCCCCTTTGGAAAAAATGCCAATTTGATCAATGTTGACTTTTGACAATTTTCCAAAAATTGTCAACTTTGACAATGCACAACACTCTCAATTTTGACCCTAGAGAGGTGTTCTTGGACTTTTTAGAAAGCTTAGGATGTACCCTTAACATCCCTTTTGGTTTCATCTCAATTGGATCTTCCATGTTCATGTATGAAGCTTTGACCCAAAAGGTGTTTTTGTTGACTTTTTAAAAAAGGACCTATAATGTAGAAATTCATATCTTTTGATGAGTGCATATTTTGAACTTTATGGCTGAAGATGAATTGTAGGGAATTGTATCCTCTTCAAAATGAGCCTTGGATGGAAAATTTCTGATAAAGTATGAAGAAGTTATGCTTGGTCAAAGTTGGGTTGACTTTTCCTGCAAAACCCTAATTTAGCAACTTTTGGGTTTTGATGAATTTGGAGCATTCCTTGGGGAATCATGGTCAACCCTTGATAAAATGATGGAAGTCACTTAAAAATGTTGATGTTGACCAAAAATATTGAGGTTTGACTGTATGTGGGCCACAATTGACATTTGACCTAATACAGTCGATTCTCAAGCATTTGAGCAGTTGACTGAGCAAACTTCTTATGCAAGGCCTGAAACTTGGCATGGATGATCTTGGGAACATAATAAGACTTTGGAAAGCATTTGAGGCCTTTGTGGTTCACCCATCTTGATGAAAATAGAAACCCTAATTTGAGGTACACTGCCTTAGGAGAGAGTTTGTCAGGTCAACTCTTGGGCAACCTTTAGCAAATTGAGGAGCTTAATAGACATGTATTGACTAAAATGAGAGGGAAAATTTTGGGGTACAACAATCTGAAAAATAGGGTAATATGTCAACAAAATATTAACGAATGTGAATGAGCGGTGATTTTCCAATTTTAGTTATGCATGATGTATGTATGAATGTATGAGTGTTTATCGCGCATATGCTTACAAAACAGATATATAACACTGGGAGTAAACAGGAAAAACCAACTTGGGCACAATCAACACTCGGCCAAATTACATCCAAGATGAACAATCCAAGAAAAAGTAAGCGCAAACTGAGGAAACAAAACCTACTGCCTGGTTTAACTTTATTGGGGAGAAACATAATTCGGAAGTAAACAAAACATAGCGACCAAACAGTACAGATACAAAGATACAACATCCTCTCCCAGGCCTTTACCAGGGAATATCACTCAGACTTCAACGGGAAATCAAATATTTTCAAAAGTAATGCTTCTACTGGGGATTTTGAAAAATCAATTTCAAGTAGAGAAAACGAACATCAAATCATCAAAACATTCATTGGGGAATTCGTGTCGACTTCATTGGGGAGGTCAACACCACCTTCACAAAGGGAAAACTAATATACGTTCTTTACTGGGGAAAATAGAGGCCTATGTTCTTCGAGAGTAATCATCGTACCAACTTGTCTGGGAAGAAAGAACTTCTATTAAACAAACCAAATCTTCACTGGAGAAATCTTAGATTGAATCTTCATACATGCAAACTCAGAAAAGAAGAGAAATGAACCAAAACTTGACTGGGGATACTGGAGTTACAAACCCTATACGACGAAACATCTTGAGCAAAACTTCTCCGGGAAACAAGACTTCATAAAAGCAATTGGAGTTCGTCCATTTCTGGGATCACCACTTTTATTTGTTTCTCTTGCGTCACAAATTTTAAAGTAAAAACAAATTGTAAATTCTTTTTGAAAATTAATTTTGTTATTCAATATTTTCGCTTTGAAAGTTATTATCAATAATAAGTGGAGTCTTTGCAAGCTAAATAAAATAAGAAATACAAATAATTGGGTAAAAGCTCAAATTTCATTAATAGAATGGTAGTCTGTGAATGACGAGACTCCATGGATAATTACAAAGTTCAGAAAATTGTAATATATAATGGAAAAGATACATTGAGATACAATGACCACCATCCCCTCTAACAACTTTTGAAATCCTGAGCAGCAACTTTTGTTAAAGTATGATGAGGATCTGAGAATATTGTTGCTCCAATGATCAAGTCTTGTCTGATGTAGTTACTTTCCAAGAAAGTCCCTAACTTTTTCCTAAGCTGCCCTTGCGGATTTTCAACTTAGCGGGAATTTTTCTGTTTATGTCTCAAATTTTTGCCTAGACCGCCCTTTTGGGTTTTTGGCCTACCGAGACGCTCTTTTTTGCCTAAGCCGCCCTTTCAGGTTTTCAACTTAGCGAGTTGTTCTTTTATTTCTTTAGGCGAATTATTTCTTGACTGTATCAGCATTCATGGGACGTGGGAAATCCTCTCCATCCATAGTTTCAAGAATTAATGCACCGCCAGAGAAGGCTTTCTTGACAACATATGGGCCTTCAAAATTGGGATTCCACTTTCCCTTAGAATCAGCGTTAAAGGACATGATCTTCCTGAGCACGAGGTCACCTTCTCTGAATTAACGAGGTTTGACCTTCTTATCAAAAGCTTTCTTTATCCTTTTTTGATATAACTGGCCATAACACAAAGCCGTCATCCTCTTCTCTTCAATCAAATTCAATTGATCAAACTTGTTCTGAACCCATTCAGCCTCTAACAACTTGGTTTCCATTATCACACGCAAAGAGGGAATATCAACCTCAATTGGGAGCACAACTTCCATTCCATACACAGGGGAGAACAGGGTTGCTCCTGTTAAAGTGCGAACAGATGTTCGATATCCATGCAAAGCAAAAGGGAGAATTTCATGCCAATCCTTATAAGTAACAACCATTATCTGGATAATTTTCTTGATATTCTTATTAGCAGCTTCAACAACCCCATTCATCTTCGGCCTGTACGGAGATGAATTATGATGGACAATCTTGAATTCCTCACAAAGTTCTGTCATTATCTTGTTGTTCAGATTCGAGCCATTGTCAATGATAATTCTGCTCGACACACCATTGTAGCGGTAGAAATGTTTAAGACTAAGCCATTAGATTGACTAGACTTATACAGATCAAATTAAAAATCGCCACCGTGCTTTATTATTTCCAAAGGAATGGGAAAAGAGCGAGTAACCCAAAAAGAGGGGGAAAGATTCAAGGTAAGGGGGTTGGTTAAGCAAAGGGAGGTATTAGCACCCTAAACATATACGGTACTCTGCAGCAACCTCTTTGTAAAATCTGTATATTTTGGCTATGAAATGTTGTGTAAAAAATGGATGGCGGAGGTGAGAAAAGAAATATATTTTTATGGGTTTTTCACCCGCCGTGGTTGCGAACCTTTAGTGCCTATGTACCACCTTTTCGTGCAATAGGGGATCAGGGTACATGTAGTTCCTCTTTAAAAAATTTAAAACGTAAGTGTGTTGGTTAATTTTTATGAGATAAAACATCGTCGTCATTGTGCGTGTGGGAAACATACCTACTACCCACAATCATGAGAAAGGAGAATTCGCGTCATCTCTAAGTGGAGGATATAACTTGGATTTTAAAATCAATAATGTCTCACTCAACACCCAAGTGGAAAATATCTCTCTTCACTATATATTGTAGAAGTATAGTTGTTTGCATCACTACAAGGATTGATAAGAGTCTAATATTTTGAGAAAGGTTTAAAAATAAGAAAGACAAAGTGGAAAAAATGATTTGAAATGAGATTGATTGACTTTTAGTCTTCTCACCAAAAAAATGATGTCAAAATATTATTAAGTTGATTTAAGTTTATTCATGAATTTTTTTTTGAAAATGCATGGACCTAAGTCCAAGTTTATTATGAAAGTGGTTCATATTTCAAAACAAGAGGAGTTTTCAAAAGGAGGAAGAAGATTTTTGAAATTAAAGAAGATGGGAGGAGAAGAAGATACTATCCTAAAGCATAAGGTAAAAGCTAGGGATATTAGTCATCTAACCAACAAGAAGCCAATACTTGATGTGATCGGTGGAAATAGAACTGACTGTTTTTTTAGCTGGTTTCGCGAAATGTCGCGGTAAGCAAGAGTCACCACCGTCTTTTATGTTCTCCAACATGGAAAGGACAAAAGCACAGCAAAATTCCTTATGAGAATGCTTCTCTGTTCGGGAGGTAGATTTGTAGAAAGGGAAGGTGTTAGCACCCTTTCTATCCGTGGTTATCCACGTGCTCTTAGGTACTTGCTCTTATGTTTTCAAAATTTGTTTGCTTTTCAAATGTGTGTGTGGGTTTGAAAAAGTTTCGTTTGAAAAAATTTCTAAGTAACTCTTGTATCAGTCCTCAAGAGTGTATGAAAAAATTTGTTTGAAAACTTTTAGAAAGTGTGAGGTGTGAAAAGTATTTTTGTTTGTTTTGAGAAAGAGCAAGCACTTAAGAGAATCTACCTACTCTAAGGAATTAGGCTGTGTAAGTGTCCTTTAGATAGTGCTATCCCACCCTTGAGAGGTAGGTAGCACCATCGCTGGAGTTGTTCGGGTCAATTCAATTATCGGGACAATGTGGTCACCGAAGCAATGGTAGGACATCTTAGAAGTAACCCTAATATCCTAGATCCTTTTATCCGAGGCAACCGTTTCGAGGCAACTGGATCTTTAGACAAAGGGAGACCTCTAAGACACCCTATACTTGATGACCACGTTCGAGGTAACCAGTGAGGCGTACCCTAGGGGTGGCATGTGCATGTGTGTTGTTTTCATGTTATGTTTATCTTGTATATGTTATTTGTGAGCTACGGATTAATTTTATTTACATACATTCTTTCATGCATATTAGCAGTTAGGAGTGCGGAAAATAAATTGCGGAAATGTAAATTCTACGCTATTACAAGGCGCGGGTCTATACATCGCCAAAGACAAAAACCCGTTTTGGTAAATAAAGTGCAGGAAAATAAATAAAGCAATAAAGGAGGTCCTAATTAACTATTACACTTCCAGAAGTATTTACAAAAATAATCAAAATAAAATAAATACGCGCGAATAGAAAATGGAATCGGGAACGTCTTAAGGGTTTTGACCCTTTTTTGAATAAGAATTGAATTTTTGTCCCTTTTTGTGATTAAATGAAATTAAAATTAATAACTAATCTAATTAATTAATTAATTAAAAATAAATAAAAGTTTTTTTTTGTATTTTTATGTTTTTAATGAAATAAAATAAAAGGAAATAAAATTAAAAGTTAATAAAACCTAATTCTAAATTTATTTTAGTTATTAAGAAAAAAAAGTTAAAGTTGCCTAATTAAAATTAATTCAATTTATTAGTATTTATTTACAAAAATAAAATGAAATTAATAATAATAATAATATTAGTTCTTTTTTGATTTTTTTTATAGAAAATAAATTAATTATGTTAATAGTTAATAAAAGGGAAAAAATAAAATAAGACAAACAAAATATAAAAATGACAAAATAAAAATTGCAAACCCAAGGGGGGTTTTGGGCCAGATTGGAGGTGTTATTGGAATTGTGAGGCCCATTCAGAAGCCAGCTTGGTTTGACTTTGGAGATTGCCTGCGCCTGTGTTGACCTGAGAACATGATGCTCCTTCCCTTGTGGCCATTGGATTTTCACTTGGAGACACTTGGCGCTTTGGATTTGTGAGGCGCATGATAAGCCTTCTTTGAAGCCTGCACACAAGTATGTAAGAAAAAATAATATGGGATTTTGAGGGAACCTGGGAATACTTACAGTGCTTGATAATGGACCTTAGGACGTGGCAAGGGTTGCTTTAGCTTCAGGGTATGGCAAAGAAGAGAGTCACGTTCTCCTTTTGGCCTGAAAATGCTTGCAAAACTCCTTTTGATCTCACACTTTTTTTGACAAATTTTGAACTTTGCTCTGGCCGTTTGTGCACTTTTTTTCGTTTTTGAATGAGGCTTGCAAGGCTTGTATATATAGTAATGAGTGAGAATCAGTCACTATTATGAGCTCTTAACCATTGCAATTAAACTTTGGATTTCTCCATAACCACCATTAAAGCAATTTGCCAATTTTGTTCAAATTTGAATTTTATGCTTAAAATGGACCTTACACGATTTTGGTAGGTGCATTATGCTTCATCAAGGTTATTCAAACCACAAGATATCATTGAATTAATTTTTTTGATTTTTATTTGAATTTTATGGATTTAAAATGAATTAAATCAATAAAATTAAATAAAAAATATAAAAATTAATGTTTAATCTTGAAATTAATCATGGGACACGTGGGCGGCATGACAAGGCTGAACCAAGTGGAAAAAAGTGGGCCCTTTTGTCAAAAATTGAAGTTTCAAGGATAGTTGACTTTGGCCATTTCACAAAAATTTCCCAACTTCTCCAATGCATATCTTGCTCAATTTTGATCATATGAACATGTTCTTGGACATTTTGGAAAGGTCTTGGAGTCCTCTAACCAATCCTTTGGTCCCATGTAATTTTGATTTACCAATCTCAAGTTATGGTCTTTGACTTAAAATGCCTTTTTGTTGACTTTTGAAAATGACCTATAATGTTGAAATTGATAACTTTTTGTGAGAGCATTTCTTGGATTTGGAATGTGAAGATGAGTTGTAGGAACTGTCATCCCCTTCAAAATGAGAATTGGATGGGATTTTTATGATGAACCATGAAAAAGTTATGCCTTGGTCAAGTTACAGTTGACTTTTCAGCTGTCCAAAGATAGAAACTTTTGACACCTTGATGATTTTTGAGCCATTCTTATGAAATCATGGTCAAGATTTGATCAAATGATGATTGTGGCCTCAAAATAAGATGTTGACCAAAATTTTTGACTTTTGACTCCCAAATGACCATTTTGCCCCTACAGTTGATTGTGAAGCAATTAGGGTTTTTGACTGTGCAACTTGACCTTGTGAGCCTTGAAACTTGACATGTAGGTGCTTGACAATGTATATGAGAATAGGGGACTTGATTAAGCCCTTGAAAACCTCAACATCCTTGCAAGAACCAAAACCCTAATTTGACTGGCTCAGGAGGGTGCTTGACTGTGTAGCCCTTGAGTAAACTTTGAACCATTTGAGGTGATGCTTGTAAAAACTTTGAAGAATATGGGAGGGAAAATTTTGGGGTACAACAGTTGCCCCTGTTCAATCTTCTTAGACCTGAGGATGTAGATTGGCTGACGTGTCTTTTGTGATCCGAGGGTGGAAGATGATTGAACACTAGAGTGCCCAGAAATTTGCACTCACATAGTAGAGTATCAACAGCGTGATAGTGGGAATGGGCTTAGAGATGCCATTTGGAGAGATGGTGGATAGGAGGATGGGCTTATAGATGCCATCTGGAGACGTGACAGAATCTTGTCGGGAATGGGCTTATAGATGCCATTTGGAGACTGTTGGTATGTGGATAGGCTTATAGATGCCATCTAGGTGTAGATCGCGTAAGAGATTCCTTAGCGAGAACTTGCATACCTGAGAAAGATAATTTCCTGACCTGTTACAGGTGTTGATCCTCACTCAGTCGCTCACAGACATGCCCTGGCTAGATACAGGTATCGAATCTGGAACTTCAAAAGGTTGATGGGTTATCTCTACTGACAGGTTATCTCAGAAAAATCTTTAGGATTTAACTGAACCAGAGGAGGTTTTGTCTTTCTTGACGAGTTGTCTCTTTGGACGGGTTGTCTTCATGGACGGGTGATCTTCAATGACGAGTTGTCTTCAATGACGAGTTGTCTTCAATGACGAGTTGTCTTCAATGACGAGTTGTCTTCAATGACAAGTTGTCTTCAATGACGAGTTGTCTTCAATGACGAGTCATCTTCAATGACGAGTTGTCTTCAATGACGAGTCGTCTTCAATGACGAGTTGTCTTCAATGACGAGTTGTCTTCAATGACGAGTTGTCTTCAATGACGAGTTGTCTTCAATGACGAGTTGTCTTCAATGACGAGTTGTCTATGATGACGGGTGTCTATAACGACGGGTGTCTATAATGACGGATTGTCTTCTTTGAATTTAGGAAGTAATTTAACTGGACCTGTCTTCTTTGACTGGATGAGCATCAGAAAAACCTTTGGGATTTAACTGGACTTGTCTTCTTTGACTGGATTTGTCTTCTTTGACTGGATTTGTCTTTTTTAACTGGATTGGTCTCTTTTGACTGTATTTGTCTACTTTGACATAGCTGATTTTTTAACTGTATCCTTCCTGAAAGGTAAAGGTCAGTCGTATGCAATGCATGATATGGATCAAGCAATGATGTTCTTGACATAAATGAGATTGTATGACATGATGCGCATATGCATGATGTGATGTTTATGAATGTATCTTCGTCTGGGAAAGTAAATCCTTGACGCATGCCGGGAAGTTGAATCCTGGGCTGATGTTGAAGAATAGAGTTCTTCGTTTCCGCTGGGGATGATGATTATAAGAATAAACCGGTAGGAGAAGACGACTCCGTTGGGGAATAAACTTGTTGAAGAGATTACTCTGCGGGGAATTACTCTGTGGGAAGAGATACTTCGGTGAGACTTGGTGATAACTTCGCTGGGGATTCCATTGAGAAGTTATGTTGAGGAATTTGATGAACTCCGCTGGGGATAGGAAGAACTTCGTCGAGGACGATCTTTCCGTGGTAATTAGCTGAGGATATCCCAGTTATAGGCTCTGGTGGAGAATGACCTTTGAATAAAGCCGGGGAGATGCTTTTGCGCTCTGCAGGGGATTAGCTTCCAGAATCTACTGGGGATAAGCTTCCAGAATCTACTGGGGAGATTGATTCAACTTTTCTGGGGAGACTTTTGGACTGTACTGGGGAATGGCCCCACTGGATGTTTGTATTCCGCCGGGGAACAATCTTATATTAAGACTGCCGGGGATGCTTGCTGAGGAATAATTTGTATACTCCGCTGGGGAATATTGAGATTTTCTGGAGATACCCAACTTCCTTAAGGCTGACTGTAGGCTAACTCTGCTTGGGGAGAGTGTTGCTGACTTGCTGGAGATGTTGTGCCTTTTTAGGGTTAATGGGAGACCAACTATGCTCGGGGAGAGTTGTTGAATCTTGTCTTACTTAACGGGGAGTGAAGGTATCCTGGTTACGTTCTTCAGCCGAACCTACCTTGGTACCTTGGTGGACAGAGCAACTAGATCGCTTAGAAAACTCATTACTGCCCCTGTCTCTGATGTGAGAGAAGAAGATACCTTGTGGAGGTAATGGACAAATCTTCTGGTAGATAGGTGATGAGATGTCGGGACATAGTCGTACGCTTTAATCCCTAACTTTTGCCTGGACCGCCCTTTCGGGTTTTCAGTCCACCGGGATACCCATTTTTGCCCAAGCCGCCTTTTCAGGTTTTCGACTTGTCGGGTGTATAGATTTTTCATTTTCATCCCTTATTTTTGCCCGAACCCTTTTGGTTCGTCGGGAAGCCCTTATTTTTGCCTAGGTGTGTCAACCTAGCGGGTCTTTGATTATGCGTAGTATTTTTCGACTATGTCCATGCTCTCAGGATGTAGGGAGGTGCCCCTGTCAATAGTGTTGCGTTGTCATACCACCAGAAGATCTTCGTTTGATCGTCCGATGCCCCAAGTGATCCAGATGGAGATTTGCCCCAAGCTGGTTGGCCTTTTGAGAGATTCTCCGAATCTTGACTTGACTGCCCCAGATTATGGACAATAATCATGCCATGCCCCTTGATTGGAAGTGCTTTTCCGTTTGAGGTGACCTTTTGTTGAGAAGACCTTTGTTCACTGGATATTCATCGTGCAAAGTTCTCTGATGTTCAAACAAATAGTCATATGCAAGCAATGTTATATTAAAAATGCAAAGCTTATGTCTGTCTTGAAGTTGTTTTTTGAAAATGCGTTTTTTTCAGTAAAACAAACAAATTTTGTAACATGTGATGCCAACTCAAGATTTTACAGCGAGCCTTAAGGAGTCAGGATACCTTTGATAACAGTATGCTTTCGAACTAACCCATGCTTCAGCTAGGACTTTTAAGGGTTATAACGTGGCCTGGTTCACGGTTTAAGAAACAGAGGATAAAGGCTCAAATTTATTTGTACCCACCCGTTCTTCGTGATGTTCTTCAAACCTAAACTCAGTTGATCATGCGTTAGACCTTGTTCGAGTCTTTGCTCTGATGTTCCAATGATGGTTCGGATATTGACAGTTTATTTTGAATAGGCAGTCATCTTTTTTGTTTGAGGGTTTGTTGGACCTCTTTCTTTTGATTTTGTTATCCCTGTTTTTTGCCTGAACTGTTTCTTTTGTGATTACAGTCAGCGGGATGCCCCAGTTTTGTAAGTCTCCTTCATAGGTTTTGACTTATTGGGCTTTTTATTTTGATAGATAATGACTGCCTGTTGTTATGATTATTCGGAACCATCACGGTCTTTTGTTTTAGAAGGATTCCTTTGATGCTGTTCATTGTGCGTCTGGACCAACTGAGAGAACTACCCTGCCCCAGGTTATGATTAAGGGTTTTAATTTTTGAAAAGAAAACTCCTACTTCTTTGGCTCAAAGGGGTTGACGAGGGATTATCATCCTTACAACTCCAGTGTTTAGGAATTGAAACAATGCCTATACCTCATCAGCGGGGTCTGTTCAAAAGCATATTGTAGATTGTGGTATCGTTTTCGTCATCCTCCCTCAAGAGGCTTAGAATTTTAAATCGAGAGTTTGACATCACAAAAATATGAAAGCAATTTGAATATAGCGAAGGCGAATATATTGATTCAAAACAGACATATGCGATGCATTAATGAAATAACAACGTTTGACATGAATAAAATGTTTGAATAATCAAAAGAAAATTACAACTTGAAAAATCCTAATGAACAAAAAAAGTGCTTTCTATCCTAGCCATGTTTTGGCAAGGGAGCAGTGATCACATTGGGAGCCTCGGGCGCCTCGAACTGGACCTCCTTTGCGTCGATTAGATCCTGAACCTTGTTCTTCAAAGTCCAACAATCCTTTGTAGCATGCCCCGGGCTGTCAGAATGATAAGCGCAACGGACGTTGGGGTTATACCTTGAAGGTGTCCTGTTGGGATTCTTAGGAGGGTCCCTTAGAGTTACCAAGTTGGTCTCCAGCAACTATGGCAATATCTGGGCCAAGGTCATGTTGAGGGGAGTGAATTGCCTTTTAGGTCTCTCTTCCCTTTGTTGGTTGCGATGTTGAGGAGCACCGGCCGGTTTTGAAATAACCACCGCGTTGACAGCTTGACGGTGTTCAGCACTGGATTCTTTCTTGAATGGCTTCTTCTCATTGTTCGAGGAGTCACCCTTTGGTATCTTCCCCGACTTGATACCAGCTTCGATCCTCTCACCAGTCAGGATCAGGTCTGTAAACCCAGCAGAGGAATTACCAATGAGATGGTTGAAGAATGGACCAGACAGGGTCCCTAAGAACATGTCCACCAGCTCACGATCAGTCAACGGTGGCTGCACCCTGCCAGCCAGGTCTCTCCACTTTTGCGCATACTCCTTAAAACCTTCACTCGTCCCTAGTGAGATACCCTGGAGTTGGGTACGCGTAGGAGCGAGGTCGGCATTATACTGATAATGCTTATAAAAAGCAGTGGCCAAGTCCTCCCAGTTACGAATTTTGGTTCCATCCAGCTGATATAACCATTCGAGGTGAGTCCCTGAAAGACTCTCCTGGAAGAAATGGATCCATAAGTTCTTGTCTGCAGTGTAAGGCTGGATCTTCCTTACATAAGAGCGGAGGTGCATCTTAGGACAGGAAGCCCCGTCATACTTCACAAAGGCAGGCGCCTTGAACTTGTGTGGGATCACCACCCCAGAAGATAACCCTAAGTCTCTGAAATCCAACCCAGGCACACGTTGAATCTCCATAGCATTTAGTCGGTCCTCCAGCTGTTTGTACCTGTCCTCGGCAGGAGGGTACTGTTCGTCATTGAAGTCTGTCTCGGTGTTAGAGACCACAGGACTAGGGACCTCTCTCCCTTGGTGACTGCCTTCCCCCACAGATGGAGTATTCCTTTCAGCTTCATTCTGCAGTGTATTCCCGAGTCTGCGCCCAGTGTTGAACAGCACAGTCCTCTTCTTATTCTTCTTCTTTTTCATGAGCAAAGCCTTCAGCTCTTGTTGTCCTTGGGCCAAGCTCATGACCATCTCCTGAAACTGGGCGTTTTGGGCCTGGAGGGCCTTGATAGCTTGTTCATTGGATGATTCAGGATTCATGATGATGGCTGAAATAAACAGCGAAGAAGATTAAGCAACCTGTAGAACAGAGTACCTGTAATGCAATGATATGTATGTATGCATGCGATGTTTTCAAGGATCTCGCGGGGTAAACAGAGAAACTTGTTAGAATTTGAAGTTGGGTAGCTTGATTGAAGGAACTTCATGTTGTTGAGAGTCCTTCTTCAAGAGTCAAGGCTCACCATATCGAGTGGGTCATAGCCCCTGACAACCTCGGCTAGAGGAAAATAAATCCCCTTTGCCCTTTGCTAGACACTTTGATTCATCATGACCTGCATCACAAGCCCTTGAGATCCTTGAAATGGATTAGTCCTTATGTAGGATGTATGCGATGGTATGATGTTATGCTATGCATGGAGTGATGTAAGTAGGCCCTGTAATGAGTCCCAATTAAGGACTGTAAACAAAACCTGCAATGAACTCGTGTTGTTAGATAACATGTGTGCAAGTAATTCAAGTATGAAGGCACACAAGTCATACAGAGCCCTTAGAGTTTAGGCCAGCATGAAGTTCAGGTACTACCCTCTTTCAGTTTCGTTGGTTAAGACATGTCCTATCAAAAGTAACTGGGTTCTAGTGGATCCCAATATCACTGACTACCCTCAATCGGTCATAACTCCAACGTCACAATCTTTTTTTGCGGCCAGAACCATCGCGAGAGTTTAGCCTCAATGGGTGTAGCATACTGCTACTGTTCTATGGCCAAGTTGGGTCACATTATAGTTCTAAGGTCGGTTGGTGCTTAATGACTCCTCAGAAGACCCATATTCTCCTTGTTGCAACATAAGGGATATCGGTACAGACCAAGGTGCCACACCAACGTAGCCACTGCTTCACCCGTGTTGGTCTACGCCGGACAGGTCCCTCACAACTTATGCTACCTAAAAGGGTATCCCCAGATCCGGGTTAGGATCTATGAAACTCTGATGCAAAGCCCACAAATATAAAGCAATCAAAGCAAAGCAATTGAAAACATAAGTATGATCTAATCCTAAGGTACACCCCACTTATTTAGTCCCCAGCAGAGTCGCCAGTTCTGTGATCGGTGGAAATAGAACTGACTGTTTTTTTAGCTGGTTTCGCGAAATGTCGCGGTAAGCAAGAGTCGCCACCGTCTTTTATGTTCTCCAACATGGAAAGGACAAAAGTACAGCAAAATTCCTTATGAGAATGTTTCTCGGTTCGGGAGGTAGATTTATAGAAAGGGAAGGTGTTAGCACCCTTTCTATCCGTGGTTATCCACGTGCTCTTAGGTACTTGCTCTTATGTTTTCAAAATTTGTTTTCTTTTCAAATGTGTGTGTGGGTTTGAAAAAGTTTCGTTTGAAAAAATTTCTAAGTAACTCTTGTATCAGTCCTCAAGAGTGTATGAAAAAATTTGTTTGAAAACTTTTAGAAAGTGTGAGGTGTGAAAAGTATTTTTGTTTGTTTTGAGAAAGAGCAAGCACTTAATAGAATCTACCTACTCTAAGGAATTAGGCTGTGTAAGTGTCCTTTAGATAGTGCTATCCCACCATTGAGAGGTAGGTAGCACCATCGCTGGAGTTGTTCGGGTCAATTCAATTATCGGGACAATATGGTCACCGAAGCAATGGTAGGACATCTTAGAAGTAACCCTAATGTCCTAGATCCTTTTATCCGAGGCAACCGTTTCGAGGCAACTGGATCTTTAGACAAAGGGCGACCTCTAAGACACCCTATACTTGATGACCACGTTCGAGTTAACCAGTGAGGCGTACCCTAGGGGTGGCATGTGCATGTGTGTTGTTTTCATGTTATGTTTATCTTGTATATGTTATTTGTGAGCTACGGATTAATTTTATTTACATACATTCTTTCATGCATATTAGCAGTTAGGAGTGCGGAAAATAAATTGCGGAAATGTAAATTCTACGCTATTACAAGGCGCGGGTCTATACATCGCCAAAGAAAAAAACCCGTTTTGGTAAATAAAGTGCAGGAAAATAAATAAAGCAATAAAGGAGGTCCTAATTAACTATTACACTTCCAGAAGCATTTACAAAAATAATCAAAATAAAATAAATACGCGCGAATAGGAAATGGAATCGGGAACGTCTTAAGGGTTTTGACCCTTTTTTGAATAAGAATTGAATTTTTGTCCCTTTTTGTGATTAAATGAAATTAAAATTAATAACTAATCTAATTAATTAATTAATTAAAAAAAATAAAAGTTTTTTTTGTATTTTTATGTTTTTAATGAAATAAAATAAAAGGAAATAAAATAAAAGGAAATAAAATTAAAAGTTAATAAAACCTAATTCTAAATTTATTTTAGTTATTAAGAAAAAAAAGTTAAAGTTGCCTAATTAAAATTAATTCAATTTATTAGTATTTATTTTTAAAAATAAAATGAAATTAATAATAATAATAATATTAGTTCTTTTTTTATTTTTTTTATAGAAAATAAATTAATTATGTTAATAGTTAATAAAAGGGAAAAAATAAAATAAGACAAACAAAATATAAAAATGACAAAATAAAAATTGCAAACCCAAGGGGGGTTTTGGGCCAGATTGGAGGTGTTAATGGAATTGTGAGGCCCATTCAGAAGCCAGCTTGGTTTGACTTTGGAGATTGCCTGCGCCTGTGTTGACCTGAGAACATGATGCTCCTTCCCTTGTGGCCATTGGATTTGCACTTGGAGACACTTGGCGCTTTGGATTTGTGAGGCGCATGATAAGCCTTCTTTGAAGCCTGCACACAAGTATGTAAGAAAAAATAATATGGGATTTTGAGGGGACCTGGGAATACTTACAGTGCTTGATAATGGACCTTAGGACGTGGCAAGGGTTGCTTTAGCTTCAGGGTATGGCAAAGAAGAGAGTCACGTTCTCCTTTTGGCCTGAAAATGCTTGCAAAACTCCTTTTGATCTCACACTTTTTTTGACAAATTTTGAACTTTGCTCTGGCCGTTTGTGCACTTATTTTCGTTTTTGATAGAGGCTTGCAAGGCTTGTATATATAGTAATGAGTGAGAATCAGTCACTATTATGAGCTCTTAACCATTGCAATTAAACTTTGGATTTCTCCATAACCACCATTAAAGCAATTTGCCAATTTTGTTCAAATTTGAATTTTATGCTTAAAATGGACCTTACACGAATTTGGTAGGTGCATTATGCTCCATCAAGGTCATTCAAACCACAAGATATCATTGAATTAATTTTTTTGATTTTTATATGAATTTTATGGATTTAAAATGAATTAAATCAATAAAATTAAATAAAAAATAGAAAAATTAATGTTTAATCTTGAAATTAATCATGGGACACGTGGGTGGCATGACAAGGCTGAACCAAGTGGAAAAAAGTGGGCCCTTTTGTCAAAAATTGAAGTTTCAAGGATAGTTGACTTTGGCCATTTCACAAAAATTTCCCAACTTCTCCAATGCATATCTTGCTCAATTTTGATCATATGAACATGTTCTTGGACATTTTGGAAAGGTCTTGGAGTCCTCTAACCAATGCCTTTAGTCCCATGTCATTTTAATTTACCAATCTCAATTTATGGTCTTTGACTTAAAAGGCCTTTTTGTTGACTTTTGAAAATGACCTATAATGTTGAAATTGATAACTTTTTGTGAGAGCATTTCTTGGATTTGGAATGTGAAGATGAGTTGTAGGAAATGTCATCCCCTTCAAGATGAGCATTGGATGGGATTTTTCTGATGAACCATGAAAAATTTATGCCTTGGTCAAGTTACAGTTGACTTTTCAGTTGTCCAAAGATAGAAACTTTTGACACCTTGATGATTTTTGAGCCATTCTTGTGAAATCATGGTCAAGATTTGATCAAATGATGATTGTGGCCTCATAATAAGATGTTGACCAAAATTTTTGACTTTTGACTTCCAAATGACCATTTTGCCCCTACAGTTGATTGTGAAGCAATTAGGGTTTTTGACTGTGCAACTTGACCTTGTGAGCCTTGAAACTTGACATGTAGGTGCTTGACAATGTATATGAGAATAGGGGACTTGATTGAGCCCTTGAAAACCTCAACTTCCTTGCAAGAACCAAAACCCTAATTTGACTGGCTCAGGAGGGTGCTTGACTGTGTAGCCCTTGAGTGGACTTTGAACCATTTGAGGTGATGCTTGTCAAAACTTTGAAGAATATGGGAGGGAAAATTTTGGGGTACAACAGTTGCCCCTGTTCAATCTTCTTAGACCTTAGGATGTAGATTGGCTAACGTGCCTTTCGTGATCCAAGGGTGGAAGATGATTGAACACTAGAGTGCCCAGAAATTTGCACTCACATAGCAGAGTATCAGCAGCGTGATAGCAGGAATGGGCTTACAGATGCCATTTGGAGAGATGGTGGATAGGAGGATGGGCTTATAGATGCCATCTGGAGACGTGACATAATCTTGTCGGGAATGGGCTTATAGATGCCATTTGGAGACTGTTGGTATGTGGATGGGCTTATAGATGCCATCTAGGTGTCGATCGCGTAAGAGATTCCTTATCAAGAACATGCGTACCTAAGAAAGATAATTTCCTGACCTGTTACAGGTGTTGATCCTCACGCAGTCGCTCACAGACATGCCCTGGCTAAATACAGGTATCAAATTTGGAACTTAAAAAGGTTGATGAGTCGTCTCTACTGACAGGTTATCTCAGAAAAATCTTTAGGATTTAACTGAACCAGAGGAGGTTTTGTCTTTCTTGACGAGTTATCTCTTTGGACGGGTTGTCTTCATGGACGGGTGATCTTCAATGATGAGTCGTCTTCAATGACGAGTTGTCTTCAATGACGAGTTGTCTTCAATGACGAGTTGTCTTCAATGACGAGTTGTCTTCAATGACGAGTTGTCTTCAATGACGAGTCGTCTTCAATGACGAGTTGTCTTCAATGACGAGTTGTCTTCAATGACGAGTTGTCTATGATGACGGGTGTCTATAATGACGGGTGTCTATAATGACGGATTATCTTCTTTGACTTTAGGAAGTAATTTAACTGGACCTGTCTTCTTTGACTGGATGAGCATCAGAAAAACCTTTGGGATTTAACTGGACTTGTCTTCTTTGACTGGATTTGTCTTCTTTGACTGGATTTGTCTTTTTTGACTGGATTGGTCTCTTTTGACTGTATTTGTCTACTTTGACATAGCTGATTTTTTAACTGTATCCTTCCTGAAAGGTAAAGGTCAGTCGTATGCAATGCATGATATGGATCAAGCAATAATGTTCTTGACATAAATGAGATTGTATGACATGATGCGCATATGCATGATGTGATGTTTATGAATGTATCTTCGTCTGGGAAAGTAAATCCTTGACGCATGCCGGGAAGTTGAATTCTGGGCTGATGTTGAAGAACAGAGTTCTTCGTTTCCGCTGGGGATGATGATTACAAGAATAAACCGGTAGGAGAAGACGACTCCGTTGGGGAATAAACTTGTTGAAGAGATTACTCTGTGGGGAATTACTCTGTGGGAAGAGATACTTCGCTGAGATTTGGTGATAACTTCGCTGGGGATTCCATTGAGAAGTTATGTTGAGGAATTTGATGAACTCCACTGGGGATAGGAAGAACTTCGTCGAGGACGATCTTTCCGTGGTAATTAGCTGAGGATAACCCAGTTATAGGCTCTGGTGGAGAATGACATTTGAATAAAGCCGGGGAGATGCTTTTGCGCTCTGCAGGGGATTAGCTTCCAGAATCTACTAGGGAGATTGATTCAACTTTCCTGGGGAGACTTTTGGACTGTACTGGGGAATGGCCCCACTGGATGTCTGTATTCCACCGGGGAACAATCTTATATTAAGACTGCCGGGGATGCTTGCTGAGGAATAATCTGTATACTCCGCTGGGGAATATTGAGATTTTCTGGAGATACCCAACTTCCTTAAGGCTGACTGTAGGCTAACTCTGCTTGTATGCAAGTGTATTGTTTTTCATGCTTGATTTTTTCATTGATTAGGATTTTCTATTTGGTTGGTTTTAGTCTTCCCATTCAAACACTAATTACTAGCAATTGTATATAAAGCGATAAATTGTGGAATTTAAAATTTACTACGCTATTACAATACTTGTGGGAGGGGGTGTATAAATTATAAATGGGGATTGCAAGAAAATAAACTTAGTTAATCTATTACAGCCATATTGAATTGGTACAAGAATGGAAATAAATAATATACATAATGAATAAATATACAAGAATGTAAATGTGAAGAAAAGGGATATTTTTGCTTGGATTTTTTAGGAAAAGGGAATTTGTTTTACCCTAGTTAATTAAAAGAAAATAATTAATTAAAAGTAAAACCTAAATTTACTAAGAAAAGATTTTAAATAAAGCCCTAAATCTCTTTAATTGAGTAAAAAGAAATTAAGTTTATAAGAAAAGTATTTTTTTGGAATTTTTGTCTTGAAAATATATAGTATTATAAAATATTTTTGGTCCTTTTTTTTAAAAATAATATATTTTAATGGTGTAAAAGAAAATAAATAAAGCCTATATTTTAATTAAATTTACAATGTATTTAGTGGAATAAATAAAGTATGATAAAATAAAATATTTTTTTATGAGAAAAAATAAATAAACTATGTAAAAATATAAATCTACTACTTTTATAATTTTTATGATTTTTTAATATTAGAAAAATATTTAATAAAATAAATAAATAAAAAATAAGAAAAAGAAAATAAAACTGGGCCAGGGGTGTTGATAGCCTGCAAGGGGGGTTAGAGGTAAGAAAAAAACATAGAGGCCCAAAGGGAGGCCCAACGCCTGCCAAAAAGAAAGTCAGAATGTATGGAAAAAATGGAAAAAATGGAAAAAAATCAAAAGGGTACCACTGAGGCTCGAACCCAGGTCCCTCTAGTTACAGGCGCGCGCTTCTACCACTCGGGTGGCTATACATCTGTTTATATAAATCAAACAATAAATACATATGGTAAACATGCTCCCGAGGCCAACTTCATCTTCAACCTCACGCCCAGCCATAAGCTCTGTAACTCAATCAATCCTCAACAAAAATGAAAATTGTAAACATGAAACTTGTAGCAAATTTCCTCACGATTTCAGAAATGTAGAGCATTAAAACTATAGATCAAAGACAAACATGAATTTCATTGGCCCTAATCTGAACCCTAAAAATCTTAGAAATTTCAATCTTAAAATTCTCTAAGTTCAAACAAAATTAATGAAAACTATGAACATGGTTAGCTTTAGGGCAATGATATCTACATATTTCATTCACAAATAAATCATTGATGATGTCTGTATGAAAAGTTCCAAAGTTAGAAAACTTGCCTTGCAAGAGGGTGTCGGGTTTGAAGATTGAGTAGCTTTCAGTGAGTTCCAATTATTGGGTTAGTTTCCTCAAGTTCCCAGGAAGCTAAAGGGATGCTTAACTTGAGCTAAAAGTACCTGAGGAGTTCTGGAGAAGTCCAAGTGCAAAGCTCTGTTTGATTGGGGTGTTATAGTGGTGCTACAGGGGTTGGGATTGTTTGTGTATGTTGTTTAGAAACTTTTGAAAGAAAAAAGGCCAAGAAACACATGAGTAGATTTGAGGTTTGGCTTCAAAACTCAGAAATGACAAGTTTTGAAGTGTTTTTGGTGATTCTGTGTTCTAGGTGTTTTCAGGGCTTAAGCATTCTTGTGTTTTATGGCCAATGGTTTGTGTATGTATAAGCAAAAGGGTTGGAGTTGTTTTGAAAGTCAGAAGTACAAGTTACAAGCTACTTGCTAGGTTACTTTATTTTGAAGAAAAGTGGGAAAACAAGTTTCAAGAGGAGGTACAAGCATGGGTTGAGTGATTGTAAGTGTCTAACAAGTTTCTCTTTTGTTATAAGACAGGTATGATCAGAAAAGAGCAAGTGCAAAGCTCAAGAACAAGTTTTATGCAAAAAGTCACTTTATCAAAATGGTAATGTGCACTTTCTTCCCAAAATGGATATAAAGCATGACCTTGCATTGAATGCTTAAAATGAGACCTCAAACAGTTGCGCAAGCAATTAATTATGGAATTCCTAACAAGTTTGATGCCTGCAAAGTAGAGGTTATGCAGCATAACTTTGAATTTGAATTTTGTTCATTACAAAATGACTGGTAATTCAAGTGATAAAACCCTAACTTCATCTCTTCGATTCTCCATACTCAAAAATGATCTCAAGGAGTTATTGTACATTTTGGAAAGCTTGAAATGTTCTCTACAAACCATATTTGAATTTCTTTTGAATATTCCCCTTGGAACTATATGAAAAAGTTCCATGAAGTTGGGTCAAAATCCTGACCAAATTAGGGCAAAATTTTACTAAGTATTTTGTTTCATGACCATGTATTCTTAAAATTATAACTTGAGATCCAAACACTTTTGGAAGGAGTTGTGTGAAGCAAAGTTATAGATTTCATGGAGATCTACAAATTTCATGTTGGAAGTTTCTTTTGAATCAGCTTGCATCATGGTGAAAATTTTGCTCAAAGTTGTGAAAAATTAAGAAATTTCCAACACTTAGAAATTTTTCTAAGTTTAGAAATCTTCACTTTTCAAAATGAATTTTTGAATTTTTGATTTCTTGATGAATAATTCACATATTTTGACATGCTTTTATGAATTGTGATCTTTGGCATTTGATTTTGACCAAAAAGTCAAAGTTTGACTTTTCAGTATACAGTTGACTTTTGATCAGTTGACTGAAAATTCATTTGTCAATCCATTGGACTTGAGAAATGTTTTGAGCCATGTCATTAGGTCAAAATTATGCAATTGGACTCTTGAGATCATGTCTTAAACCAATTGATCATTTTCTAGGTCAAAAATCAGAAATTGCCCTTTCCTAGTTAAAACCCTAATTTTGACCATTTTGCCCTTTTGAAGATTTGATCAAATTTCTTGGGGAATTGTGGTCCAAACTTGATCAAATGATACATATGAGTTTAAAATGTTGATGTGGATAAAAAATTATGAAGTTTTACTGTAAATTGGCCACAATTTACTTTTTCCCCAATGCAACTGATTTTTAGGTCAACTACTCCATTGACTGAGCAAAAGTGTGATCCAAGGCTTGAAACTTGACATGAGCGATCTTGGAGGTCCATAATGATCCATGAAAGTCATATGGGTCATTGGAAGTTCAAAAATCCTTGTGCAAACTTAAACCCTAATTTTGGTCATCAGTGCTTAAGGAGGTGTCTTGAACTGATCAACCTTAGTGCAGTCTTGAGTCAAAGGAGATCTTGTGAGTAAATTCTTGATAAGTGAGAGGGCAAATTTTGGGGTACAACAGCTGCCCCTGTTCAATCTTCTTAAGCCTGAAGAGTTAGATTGACGATTTTTTCCATTTGTGGAAGATGATTCAACACTAGAGTGCCCAGAAATTTGCACTCGGTGATGTGAAGGTTGATGGTATAGGGAATGGGCTTAAAGATGCCATTTGGAGGGATGATGGAAAGTTGTTGGAGATGGGCTTGCAGATGCCATCCATAAATGATTGTTGAACCATATCTGTAAGCTTAAACTGAATGATTATCAGAATGGCGTTCGTGTCTGGAGCGTATCTGAACTGTATCTGAAATCTGAATCTAAATGAGTATCAGAATGGCGTCTACGTATGGAGCGTATTTGAACTGTATTTGAAGGTTGAATCTGAATGAGTATCAGAATGGCATCCGTGTCTAGAGCGTATTTGAATTGTATCTGAAATCTGAATTTGAATGAGTATCAGAATGGCATCCGCGTCTGGAGCATATTTGAACTATATCTGAAGGTTGAATCTGAATGAGTATCAGAATGGCATCCGTATCTCAAGTGTATCTGAATTGTAGCAAAAGTTAAATCTAAAGAACCCGTGTTGGATTGCTTCAGTTGGTCGTGTGGATAATTGTCCTGGCTTGTCTTAGGTATCAACCTCTGACCTTTGTAATTTGTTGATGATAGCCATTGACTAATCTTATCCTGAAAATGGTAAAACGTTATCTGTATGCAATATCATGATGTATGAATATGCATGGTACAATGAGATTGTGATATATGCATTCGTGTTACCAATGTTCATGATATATGGATGTGATGTATCTGTATGTGAGCTAATCTGCTGCACTGTTGTTGGATTGGGGAAAATAAACCCCTGATTGATGTTGAGGATATGGAGTGTAGGTCTTCATGTTTTGAAGTTGAAGTGATGATGAATTTCCTCTTAGAGAAATAAACCTTGTCGTAAGGGAAATGTCGTGTACTGCTTGTAAAATCCTGTTGGGGAATCCTGAGAAATTGGACGACTTCTATTGGGGATTGATAACTGGAAGCTTTGTTCTGCTGGGGATTAATCTGCATACTGTGGGGGATTTATGGAAATAGCTTGGAGAGATTTCCATATCTCTCAAAGTCATCAGTGATTGTCTTTCTATTTTGTTTATTTGTAAATAGTAATTATGTTCAAATGCATATGTTCAAAAATAAGTCATTGGACGTTTTCGTAAACAAAACACAAGTGTAAAGAAAACAAATAGTTTTGCACTTTCAAAGGGATATCTTTATATTGACTTTGAGTAAGTATTTTTGTACAATGAGACAAACATTTTAGTAAGAGAATGCCGTCGTAAAAATTAAAATTTGATACAAAGACAAGATAGCTATGTGCAATAATCCCATGGGGTTCCCATTCTGCTATAGCCTTCGTGTCTCTGAGCATCTTGTCTATTTGTTGCCTTGTCTGAAGTTGATTGCATTGATCAGAACCATCGAGCTTGTCAGTAAAAGCCAAAGGTTCTCTGTAAGGTGATCCACCAGGACATAGTCATACGCTTTAAATCCCTAACTTTTTCCTGGACCGCCTTTCGGGTTTTCAGTCCACTGGGATACCCTTTTTTGCCCAAACTGCCCTTTCGGGTTTTCAGCTTGTCGGGTGTACATATATTTTCGTTTTTATCCATAATATTTTCCCGAACCTTTTTGGTTCGTCGAGATGCCCTTGTTTTCCCTAGGTGTGTCAACCTAGCGGGTCTCTTTATGCGTAGTATCTTTTGACTATGTCTGTGTTCACACGGTATGGCAGGTCGTCGCCATCCATGGTGGTCAAGATCATTGCTCCACTAGAAAATATGCTTTTGATTACAAATGGTCCTTCATACGTAGGAGTCCATTTTCCCCTAGGATCACCTTGAGGCAGTATGATACGTTTGATCACCAGATCCTCGACTTGATACACTTGGCGTCTGACCTTTTTATTGAAAGCATTGATCATCCGTTTTTGATACATTTGACCATGACAGACAGCAGTAAGTCTTTTCTCATCAATCAAGTTCAATTGATCAAGATGAGTTTGGATCCAATTTTATTCATTCAGCTCTGCGTCCTTCATAATTCTCAGAGAGGGGATCTGGACCTCAATAGGAAAGACAACCTCCATGTCGTATACCAAAGAGTAGGGTGTTTCCCCGATTGATGTGCGTGCCATGGTACGATACCCATGGAGAGCGAATGGTATCATCTCATGCCAGTCTTTGTACGTGACTGTCATTTTCTGTACGGTCTTTTTTATATTCTTATTTTCGGCTTTAACAACACCATTCATCTTTGGCCGGTAAGGGGAAGAATTGTGATGCTGGATCTTGAATTTCTCGCACAGGGTGGTGATCATAGTATTGTTTAGATTTGTACCATTGTCTGTGATGATCCTCTCCGGGATACCATACTGACAAATGAGATTCTGTTTAATGAACTGGGCTACAACATTTTTGGTAACGAAAGCGAAAGAGGCCACCTAAATCCACTTCGTAAAATAGTCAATTGCCACTAAGATGAAGCGGTGCCCATTAGAGGTTGTTGGTTTGATTTCCCCAATCATATTGATTCCCCACATAACAAAGGGCCAAGGAGCTGTCAAGACATTCAGAGGAACTTGAGGTACATGCACCTTGTCATCATAATCCTGACACTTGTGGCAGGTTCGAGAGTGTTGATAGCAATCTGCTTCCATGGTAGACCAGTAATAGCCTGCCCGTAGGATCTTCTTTGCCATCGTATGCTCACTGGAATGGGTGCCATAAGTGCCTTCATGTAGATCAGCCATGATCGTTTTTGCCTCAACCTTGTCTACGCACCGAAGTAACACAGAGTCATGGTTGCGTTTGTAGAGAATGCCATTACTATGGAAGAATTTAGCAGAGAATATCCTTAAGAACTTCTTATCATTAACTGAAGCTCCTTCCGGGTATTCTTCAGCCTCAAGATACCTCTTGACTTCGTGAAACCAAGGTTGGTCCACTACTTCTTCAGTATAAATATCATGACAGTGAGCTAGTTCATCCATTCATTCAATGGCGATCTGGCCTCGTTATCCCATTTAAGTTTAAACATGGATGACATTGTAGCTAGTGCGTCTACTAGCTGATTTTCTTCTTGCGGGAAATACTCGAAGGTAATCTTCTCAAAATGTGGGATTAATGTCAACACATGTTCTTTGTAAGAGATAAGTTTAGGGTGTTTTGTGTCCCATTCCCCTTTGATCTAGCTGATGACCAAAGCTGAATCTCTAAATACATTTAAGGATTTGATCCCCAAATTTATGGCAGCTTTGAGACAAAAAATGCACGCTTCATATTCCGCCATGTTATTTGTACAATTGAAGCAAAGTATTGCAGTAAAGGGAGTATAACATCCTTCAGGAGATATAATTACAGCACCAATACCATTATCGAGTGCGTTAGATACCCCATCAAAAACCAAGGCCCATCAGGATCCTTGTTCAGGTATGTCATGTGGTCTGAATTCTTTATGGTTGTTTACCATCATGATGTCTTCATCTGGGAATTCAAACATCATAGACTGGTAGTCTTCAACGACTTGGTGAGCAAGGTGATCAGCTAGTACATTGCCCTTTATTACTTTCTGGTTAGTATACTGTATGTCATATTCCGTCAAGATCATCTGCCATCTCTCTATTCTCCCAGAAAGGGCAGGCTTCTCGAAGATGTATTTTATTGGATCCATTTTGAATATCAATAAGGTAGTATGGGTCAGCATATATTGTCTTAGCCGGCAAGCAGCCCATGCCAGAGCGCAACAAGTTTTCTCGAGTAGTGAATATCTTGTTTCACAATTGATAAACATTTTGCTCGGGTAATAAATAGCATGCTCTTTTCGTCCAGACTCGTCATGCTTCCCTATCACACACCCCATTGAGTTTTCCAAAACACTTAGATACATGATCAATTGTCTTCCCTCGACTGGTGGCATCAAAACAGGAGGCTCTTGCAGGCACTCTTTGATCTTGTCGAAAGAAGTTTGGCAATCATCATTCCATCTGACTACTTGATCTTTCTTCAGTAACTTGAAGATTGGTTCACAAGTAGCTGTCAGGTGAGAAATGAATCTAGCAATGTAGTTTAAACGTCCCAAGAATCCTCTGACTTCCTTCTCAGTACGAGGAGCAGGAATATCTTGTATCGCTTTCACCTTGGCAGGGTCCACTTTGATACCTTTATTGCTGACGACAAAGCCTAGGAGTTTACCGGACCTTACTCCAAATGTGCATTTATTTGGGTTCAACCTCAACTTGTATTTCTTTAGCCTCTCAAACAGTTTCTGTAAATGATCAAGATGCTCTTCTTTTGTTTGAGATATGGCTATCATGTCGTCCATATAGACCTCTATTTCGTGATGTATCATGTCATGAAATAGAGCTACCATGGCACACTGATAGGTTGCCCCTGCATTCTTCAGTCCTAATTGCATAACTTTGTAGTAGAATGTGCCCCACTGTGTGACAAAGGTTGTTTTCTCCATGTCCTCGGGCACCATTTTGATTTGGTTGTAACCTGAGAAACTGTCCATGAAGGAAAACACTTTGTGTTGTGCCGTATTGTCAACTAGAATATCAATGTGGGGAAGTGGGAAATCATCCTTAGGGCTTGCCCTATTCAAATCTCTGTAGTCCACGCACATTCGTACCTTGCCGTCCTTTTTGGGCACGGGAACAACATTGGCAACCCATTGCGGATAGGAGGTGACGGCCAAGAATCTGGCATTGAATTGTTTTATGACTTCTTCTTTGATCTTCTCTGACATGTCTGGTCGCATGCAATGGACCTTTTGTTTTATCGGTGGACAGTCTTCTTTCGTAGGTAGACGATCTACCACGATATTTGCATCAAGTCCTGGCATATCTTCATACGACCAGGCAAAGACCTCACATTAATCATGTAGCAGCTGAATCAGACGCTCTTTGACACTGGGTTCCAGATTGGCACCCACCTTGACTTCTCTTTTGTCTTCTTCCGTACCTAGGTTGATTGTGTCCACTGGTTCTTCATGGGGATGAATGGTCCTCTCTTCTTGTTGTAGTAACCTAGCGAGTTCTCCTGGTACTTCATAATCTTTCTCACCTTCGTCTTCGGCTTGGTAGATTAGATTTTCAGAATCACAGAAGGCCATAACAGAACCGTTACCCATAGGATCCTGAGTGGATGTATACCTGCATTATGAGTGTGAGTGTGTGTAAGAGTATAACTATCTTTGAAAGAAATGATAATTTAAAAAGAAAAACACTGAGCACAAAGTTTGTATGCAAAAACGTCCATGATTCATTGATGTCATATGGAAATGAGATAATAACCCTTACAAATGGACCATTGTGCCTCGGGTAAGACACAAGGTTTTAAGAGTCTGAATTGTTTCAATATTACAGATTCGATAAAATGTAAAGACAAATTACTGTAGGATAAATGTGATCGGGACAAAATCTTTAGCTTCCCAGTTGCTGAGCCCTCCACTCACAGTTGTGAAAATCCAATCCTCCAGGTTATAGTTGTCTTCATCATCCTCCACGGTGCTGACTTGGTGGTTACTGATCTTCAAGGGCGGTCCTCCAGCACGAGCACGGCGTACAACCTTCTAGGCTCCTGAAGTGAAACCCAAACCAAATTTGTCAGATTTGTATGGGATATCTAGGAGTTGGCCCCAAATAGTGCACCCACCTTCTTATATCACTTCCTTGGCATCCTTCAAAGACGACATCTTGAGCGAAGGCCTTATAATCTTGGGGACTTGAGACACAGCCTTGGTTATTGCCACAGTTTGTGGGACTTCTTCAAAGTGTTGGAATGGAGTTTCAATAAATTCACCATCTAGTTCCACATATCTGAAGGAATTTAGATGGCTAACCATATACTCTTCTTCTCCATGAATAGTGATGATTTTCCCTTGAATTGGATATTTCAGCATTTAATGCAACGTAGAGGTAACATCACCAACATTGTGAATCCATGGTCGGCCTAATAAGCAGGAATATGAAGGGCGAATATCCATTACATAAAAAGTTGAATCAAATGTTTGGGTTCCAACTTTTATGGGGATATGCATTTCCCTATGCACCATCCTTTTTGAGCTGTCAAAGACCCTCACTACTATGTTGCTCGGTTTCAATGTCAATCCTTCACAGTCAAGCCTATCAAGAGCCTTTTTAGGTAACACATTCAGAGAAGAACCAATGTCCACCAAAACATGAACCAATGTTGTGCCCCTGCATTCAACTGAGACATACAATGCCTCATTTTGCTTCCTCCCTCTTGGCGTTAAATCAGCATCTGAAAAACCTAAGCCATTATCTACAGTCAAGTTGGCTACGCAGTCTTGGAACTGATCGGCATATGTTTCTTGGGGTACATGTGCAGTTTTAAGGAATTTTACCAAGGCCTTTGCATGAGCCTCGAAACATAATAATAAAGCCAGCATGGAAATTTTTGATAAAGTTTGTCCCAGTTGTTCAACTACATTGTATTCGCTTCTTTTTATGATCTTTAGAATTTCCTCCATCTCTTTTTGGGAGGTTTCTGGGATAGCTACTGATTGTGCCTTCGTCCGGACAGGCTCAACCAAAATACCTTTACCTCGAGTCTTGGTTGACTCGGTAGCAGGAATGTCAGTAGGGGTGATAACATGGATTGTAACAGTTTTGTCAATAGGAGTATTAGCATAGATGATTGTAGGACTAGGAATAGCTTTTGGAGGAGCAACAACAACAAGAATGATTATGGGTCCAGAAATAGCTTTTGGAGGAGCAACTTTTGGAGAGAAAACCCTTCCACTTCGAGTGATCTTTCTAGTCCCTTCGAGAATACTGAAATGGGAGTCAACTTTCTCAGAACTAGAATCTTCAGCAGCTGGCCAATCTTGCTTGATACCATGGTAGTAGTCATCACCTCCATAATTCCATGGGACGGTTTTGTTTGACGAATACGGGATTGGTCCAGGCATTGTAATTATTAACGGAGCTACTTTAGGAACTCATGTAATTCTAACGGGTCTTTTGGTGGAGACCCTGGAAGAATTGTCGGAAATTTTTATGTTTTACCCCAAAATTTTCCCTCTCATATTTCTCAAGACATTGCAAGAAAAATCTCCAAGTGGCTCAAGGTTGCTCAAGAGTTGGTCAGACAAGCTATCTCCTAAGGCAGTCAACCCCAAATTAGGGTTTTGTGTTACACCAAAATCCTTGAATCCAAATGACCTCAAGTGCTCCCCAATGTCCTAATATGTTCTCAAGATCATCCATGTCAAATTTCAAGCCTTGCAGAGGAAGTTTGCTCAGTCAATTACTCAAAGGTCCAAAAATCGACTATGCTAGGGCAAAAGTCAATTGTGACCTATAAACCGTCAAACTTCAATATTTTTTGTCAAAATTATCATTTTGAAGGACATTTCATCATTTGATCAAGGGTTTATCATGATTCATAAAGGATTGCTCAAAATTCATCAAGACTCAAAAGTTGCTAAATTAGGGTTTTGCAGGAAAAGTCAACTCAACTTTGACCAAGCATAACTTTCTCATACTTTATGAGAAATGACCCATCAAATCTCATTTTTAATAGGATGCAATTTCCTACAATTCATCTTCATACCCCAAGATCAATAATTGCACTCACAAGAAGTTATTAATTTGGACATTATAGATCATTTTTGAGAGTCAACAAAAACACCTTTTTTACCAAAGCTTATAACTTGAGCATGGAATATCAAAATGCGATTAGACCAAAAGGGTTGGTTAGAGTACATCTCAAGCTTTCTAAAAAGTCCAAGAACACCTCAAAAAGTTCAAAATTGAAGAAGTTATGCATTATTGAAGTTGGACATTTTTGCAAAATTGCCAAAAGTCAAATATCCCCAAAACTTCAAATTTTGTCAAATGGGCCCATTCTTTTCCACTTGATTTGAGCTTGCATAGTTGCCCACGTGTCCTAGCTTCATCCATGAGTCCATATTTTACTTTTATTATTTAATTTGATTTTTAATTGAATTTATTCATTTTAAATCAAATTAAATCATATAAAATTCAAACTTTGATTACCTAAGATATTTTTGGTTGTTTCAGGTCTTAATTATTGTCATGATCATCATCAAACTCGAATCTCACCATACAATGTGCAAAAAGATTGAAAATTGGCAAATTTAGAAAGTAGTAAAGAGGTGAATCAAATAAAATATGCAAGCCATGATGGGAGAAGATTTGGACCATAATTGTTACCCTAACACAATATGCAGTACATAAGGAAGCTAAACAAATCGAGACAAGGGTTGGAGGCTGTAGAAAGAGGCAATACCAAAGTTGCAAAATTCACTAAAAAGTGTGAAATCAAAGTCATACTTAGAGGCAATTTCAGAAGCTTAGACCGGTCTCAATCGATTCCTGGGTGATCACACAACCTTCCTGGATCAAAAGCACGCGTCCCCAGGCCTTCAAAAGCACTGTAAGCATCACGTTACTCATCTCTGTACTCGAAATCATAACTCTCTATTCTTGCATAATTTGAACAAATCATTGACATATTTGTGATCCTCATAACATTTCCAAGCTTTTGGCATTAGTTAATTTTGTTTATCTGACCTGTAAAGCAAAACACCATAGCTAGGGTTCTTGGATCTTTTTTGGGAGTTTTTATTTCAGGGATAATTGGCCATCAAGAAGGGCATGGTTAGAACCGGGAGGTCAAGACGAGCATGACCATGCCCTTGAAATGCATTTTTGTGGCTCGTAGCATGTTTTGGAGATGGCTTGACTTATAGCTACGGACTGTCGTCCGTTGGTATAAGTCTATTTTGTTTTAGCCACGGTTCAACGAAGAAGACGAATACGTGGCACTCAACCATTGCTCCATTCAAACCACGCGCGCATCTTTGTTTTGTTCTGACCATTGACATGCTTTCTTTTATTATATATTATTTGTATATTAACAGATAAAGCCAAGTAGCCTAGTGGTAAGCGTGTACATCCATTAGCCTACAGGACCTGGGTTCGAATCCCAGGTCCCCCACTCCCTTTGTTATTTTTCTTCTACAAGTAATCAAGTGCACATCCAAGCTTGCAGCGCATCATACACCATCATCTATCCAATGGCCAGATGGCCAAAGGCCAAATCTAATGGCTAAGAGCTGAGGGTCCATCATAGATCCAGTCAACAAGCGCTCACCTAATCCAGGAAAAGTCAATAAGGCCAGATCCAAATGGGCCTCAGGATTGCTAATCACACCCAAATTTCAGGCCCATACCTCTTTTCTCTTATATTTACTTATTTTGTTTTACTTAATTGTTTTATTATTTTTCTTTTTTAATTACTAACCAATTAAAATTCTTTTTATAAAATAAAATCACAAAAGTATTTTCTTTGTAAAATCAAACTTTAATTTTAATTTTTATTAATAAACACTAATTAAATTAATTTAGTTTTTTTAATTAGAATAACTTTAGCTCTTTTGTAAACAATTAAAATTAAATTAGCATTAATTTAGGTTTTAATTACTAACATTAATTTTTTATTTTCTTTCTTAAAATACCAAAAAACCAAAAATAATTTATTTTCATTAAATAATTAATTTGTTTAATTTAGAAATTAATTTAGATTAATTTCTTTCATAAAATAAAAATAACAAAAAAAAATCTTTTCTTTAACAAAAGAGGGTCAAAACCCTAATCTTGCGCCCGATTTAATTTCCCGCACGCGATTTACTTTATTTATTCAATATTGTACTTGCTCCCGGTTTGTAATAGTTAATAGGATCTTATTTATTTTTTATCGCTTTATTTACTTTTAAAGGGTTTGTCTTTGGCGATGTAAATACCCGACGACTTGTAATTTAAATTCTGCATTTTATTTCCGCAAAATATAACTGTTAGGTGTTTGATAATAGGATGGCATGACAAGACTGAATGCTTTAACCTAAAATCAACTTATATCACTCTTAACATGTACAAAGATAAAATTAACTGAAAACGACACACTCGCACATGCGCACTCTTAGGGTACACCCCATTTGGTTGCCTTCGTACACGGTCATTAAGTATAGGTCACTTTAGAGGTCGCCCTCTTGTCTAAAGATCATAGTCGCCTCGAAACGGTTACCTCAGATATTGTTGCCTCAAAACAAATGATCTAAGACATTAGGGTTACCGCTAAGGCGTCCTAACATTGCTTCGGTGATTATAAGTCCCTAATTCGAATTGACCCTCAAAACTCCAACGACGATGCTACCTACTCATTTATAGTGGGATAGAATTGTCTAAAGGAAGATTGCATAGAACGATTCCTTTTTCGAGTAGGTGGATGGTTCTTAAGTACTTGCTCTTTCAAAAAAACAAAAACTTTTCGCACTTACACTTTTTCGAACAAAGTTTTCAAAAACACTTCATACACTCTTGAGGACAGAAGCAAGAGTTAAATCGAAGTTTCAAAACAAAAACTCTTTCAAACCCACAAGCACAAAGAAAACAATTTTGAAAACAATATGAGCAAGTACCTAAGATCCCGTGGATAACCACAGATAGAAAGGGTGCTAACACCTTCCCTTTCTATAATCTACCCCCCGAACCCGAGAAATATCTCGAAAAAGGAATTTTTATGTGTTTTTTTTCCTTTCCTTGTTGGATAAAATAAAAGTCGGTGGCGATTCTTGCTTACCACGACATTTTGCGAACATAAACGCAAAACGCAAACCAACATTCCAAAAAACAGTCAGTTCTTCCCACCGTATCACAGGTTACAATGGAAACATAATTATAAGAAACAATTGGAGCAGAAGTCTTTTCGAACAAAATCTCCTTGTTATCTATTAGGCCTTGAACGCCTGCTTTTAACAAATGACAGCTGGTTAGTGAGGATAAATAGAATTGACAGCTTTCATCACAGCTTGGGAATACACCAGGATTCAACAAGTTCTTTTTGATAGTCAGGAGTGGGGTCACAAGTTCATCAACCGAAGTAACAAACATATCTTCCTCAACGGTGTTGACATTACGACTGTGCTTGGGCATAGGGGCAGTGATTACATTTGGAATTTCTGGCGCGTCGAATTCGATCTCTTTGGCTTCAAGAAGATCTTGTACTTTGTTTTTTAGAGCCCAACAGTTGTTAGTGTCATGGCCGAGACTCTCAGAATGGTATGCAAAACGGGAATTAGGATGATAGTGAGGAGAGGTTATGTTAGGATTCTTTGGAGCTTCTTTAAAAGTCACTAGATTGGATCTTAACAAATATGGCAATACTTGAGATAGTGTTATATTAATTCGGGTGAACTGTCTGACTGGTCTTTCTGTTCTTGGTTGGTTTCTTCTTTGTTGAGCAGGTGCGGGTTTAGGAATCATGACAGCCCCCACCATTTGACGACGTTCAGCCCTATCTTGATTTCTATGAGGATATACAGCAACAACTTATTTCTTTCCAATGAATGGTTTCCTTACAGCAACAGAGGATGCATCTTTTTGAATCTTCGCATTCTTTATCCTGGCTTCCACCCTTTCTCCGATCAATATCAATTTAGTAAAACCATCCAAAGATCTCCTAATTAAGTGATTGAAGAAAGGTCCGGACAAGGTGCCCAAAAACATGTCTACTAATTCTCTTTTAGATAGTGGAGGCTGGACCCTTCCTACTAAGTCCCTCCGTTTTTGCACATAGTCTTTGAAGCCCTCGCTTGAAACCATGGCCATACTCTGGAATTGAGTATGGGTGGGTGCAAGATCAGCGTTGTATTGGTATTGTTTGTAAAACACAGTAGCCAGATCTTCTCAGTTATGAACGTTGGCTCTTTCTAACTGATAAAACTAATCAAGTTGAGTTCCAGACAGACTGTCTTGGAAGAAGTGTGCCCATAAATCCTTGTCAGCGGTATGAGGCTGGATTTTCCTCACATAGGACCGGAGATGCATTTTGGGACATGAAACTCCATCATATTTGGCGAACACCGGTGCTCTGAATTTTAGAGGAATGACAATCCCCGATACTAATCCCAACTCCTCAAAGTCCAATCCAGGGACTTTTTGGATTTCCATTGCACTTAACTGTTCTTCTAGATGCTTATACTTGTCGTCGGCCGGAGAGTATTATTCTTTAGAATAATCTTCTTTTTCCTCTTCCTCTTCTGAATCTGGATGAACAACTGCTTCCTTGCCTTTCCCATCTTGATTGTCTTTCTCAACAGATAACGTTGCAAAGTCCAGGGTCCTTCTTGCTTGTCCTTGGAATCTTCTTCCCATGTTCAGAACTCCGGTTATCTTCTTTTTCGATTCAACCAGAAAGGTCTTTAACTCTTCTTGTCCTTTGGCTAGAGTTAAGAACATCTGTTGAAACTGGGCATTTTGATCTTGGACGTCCTTCATCGTTTGCTCGAGATCCATCTTACTGAAATAAACAGTAGAAAGATAAGGAGACTTATTGCAAGAAACCTTCTTATGATATGATGAATGGTAAATGCATATGCCGTGATTTCAAGGATTTTAAAGATTCAAATTTGTTTTAGACAAAAATAAAACACACGTTATATTAATAAATTAAAGCTTGAGTACATCAATGCCTCTTTGGGAAAAATAATACAAAAACTCAAATATAAAAAGGTAGTACGCATCCTCTTTGGTGTGATGTAGGCATTCAGAGTCTGCTACTCACGGAGTTTCTTAGTGAGTTCCAAAACCTTCTTCTCGCTAGCGTAGAATTAGGCTTCGAAGGTGTCTCGCTCCCCCTTGAGTTGTATCCAATCTCTTTGTAAGTCTTCAAGAGAGGTGGGCATGTCAGGATGTAGGATAGTGTATGGAACATCTCCTTCCATAACAGGCTCAATGATTACCAGGAGAATGGAAGGATAAGGCATCATAAGACTCTGAGCGCGAGTTCGTACCCATTTGAGGTAAGGCTCAAGAGGGATGAAATTCTTATGCCCCAATGTCTTGTTATCTACCTTGTTCAACATCCTCAAAGCTCGGATAAATCTCTAGCGAAGACCTTGATCGTCGTTCTCGTAGTTAAATACCAAACCTTGAATGAGCATCTCATGAGGGCCATCCCTTCGGGCGTAACCAAACTGTCTTAAGGATAAGCAGAGGTTGTAGGTGATACCTCCCCTAATTCCAAGTAAAGGGACATTAGGGAATTCTCCACAATGGTCAACAATAGTAACATTCTCTATAAATCGGGAACACCAATGGATGTCTGAATGTTTGAGCTTCACCAACCTTTGTGACCACCTTGAACCCTGCTCGTTCTTTAATATAGATTGGGGAACATGAGAAATAAACCATCTTTCCAAGAGAGCAGTACAACATATAAGGACACCTCTTTTCCTCATAGTGCGAGTGTGAAAAGAATGTAGAATGTCCCCTAGCAAAGTACGCACCAGGTTGCGGGATATGAAGATTTTGACGGTGTTCATATCTATGAGTTGGTCAGGATTTGGAAAAAAAACCATTCCATAGATGAGGAGATCCACAATTTCCTCAAAGGCTTTCAAATCCAAAGAGTTCCAACAGTTTTGGGCTTTCTCAAACAAGAACTTTTCTAGGAAACCTTTGAAACCACTCCTTGTTTCCCAATTAGTTGTGACATCAGATGATTGCAAGTGTAGAGCTTGAGAAATCTCTTCTGGCTTTGGGTCTCTTTCCGTACCGTTTAAAGGTAGTTGATTGAGAATGGGAATCCTCAAAAGTTGGGAGAATTTTTCCAAAGTTGGCACAAATTGATAATTGGGAAATGTGAAGCAATGGTGTAAAGGATCAAAGAACTGAAAGAGCACCTTCATCATGTCTTCATCAGTGTTGGAAATGACCAAGTTGAGTAGGCGACCATGTCTCTCGGTGAATGGAGAATTTTTTGGAATCCTTAAAGCTAGCTCCTTAAGTTGTGGAGGGATCCTTACAAGATTGACTTGAATGGTTTTCCTGCGAATAGAATCCATGTCCTATAAAACAAGAACAAAGATAAATCCCAAGATCCTTGAAATGGTTAGTAAATATGAGTACGATGTTATGCTGTTTATGATGTTATGTACAAGTAAATATACACAAACAAAGTAAACAAGTCCTTAGGTTTAGGCTTGCATGGAGTCTCGTAGGTAAGTACCCTCTTAAGGTTTAATTGGCTCAAACCTGTCCTAGCAATAGTAACTGGGTCCTAAGGAGCTCAATATCACTGGTTTGTTTCCTTGAGCATTGTTTCAACACAAGCCTCTTTAATGGCGACCAAAATATCCCAAAAAACCAAACCTCAATGAGTGTAGTATCGAGTATCTACCAAATTTGGATTGCGCCAAAGTCGGTCATCTCACTACGTCTTAAAGGCCAAGTTGGTCAAGTAAAGGTTCTAAAAGTTCATTAGTGCTTCATGATATCACTCAGCGGCCCCGTATTCTCCTTGATTAACTCAAGGGCTACCGGTACCCACAAATATTTCGCACTAACGTAGCTATTGCTTAGACCATGTCGGTATACCCCGCACAATTTCCACAACGTATTGCTACTTACCTATGAGGTATCCCAAATTCGGGTAGAGGATTCAAACCCAAACAAAGAACCGTAATGTAAAGCATACAAGTCAAACAATGAAAGCAATTAAATATGATCTAACCCTAAGGTAACGCCACTTTCAGAATTCTCCCCAGCAGAGTCGCCAGTTCTGTGATACGGTGGGAGAACTGACTTGAAGGTTTTGCGTTTGATCGCAAATGTTGCGGTTAGCAAGAGTCACCACCGACTTTTCTTTTATCTAAAGAGAGAGGTGAAAAAGAACAGGAAAGACCTTTGAGATTATTTCTTGAGTTCGGGGGGGTAGATTATAAAAAGGGAAGGTATTAGCACCCTTTTCGTCCATGGTTTTCCATGGGCTCTTAGTTACTTTCTAGATCACTTTCTTTTGATTGAAATTGTGTTTGGTGTGGTTTTTGAAAGTATTTTGTAAAGAGGCCATTGTTTAGGCAAACTTTGTAATGATTCTCGTTCGTAAGAATGTATACAAAGATGTTGATCTTTTGAAAATGTTTTCAAATTTGTAATATTTTTTGAAAGTGTAGGTGTTTGTTTTGAAAATAGAAAGGATGTTTTGAAAATTGAGCAAGTAATTAGGAGCATTCTACCTACTTAAAAGTATTTCATGTTCATTTTCTTTTTCCTTTGACATTGTTATCTTACCATTGATTTGGTAAGTAACCCTATATTTGGATGTAAATGGGACGGGTGTGGGTCATCGTATAACCATGATTAACAATGTTGCAAGGTATCTTAGCATTCTCTTTTAGGGACTAAGATCATTTGAAAGGCAACATAGATAGCGTCATCGAGGGACTATGATCTTATATTTTGCTTGTTTTTGCTAAGATACCTTACATGCGTAATATGCCCATTTTGTAAAGGCAACCAAGTGGATTTACCCTAGGGGGTGCTTGTGTGCAAGTGTATTATTTTCCATGCTTGATTTTGTCTTTGATTTGGGTTTTCTATTTGATTGGTTTTAGTCTTTCCATTCAAACCCTAATTACTAGCAATTGTATATAAAGCGATAAATTGCGGAATTTAAAATTTACTATGCTATTACAATACTTGTGGGAGGGGGTATACAAATTGTAAATGGGGATTGCAAGAAAATAAACATAGTTAATCTATTACAGCCATATTGAATTGGTACAAAAATGGAAATAAATAATGTACATAATGAATAAATATACAAGAATGCAAATGTGAAGAAAAGGGATATTTTTGTTTGGATTTTTTAGTAAAAGGGAATTTGTTTTACCCTAGTTAATTAAAAGAAAATAATTAATTAAAAGAAAAACCTAAATTTACTAAGAAAAGATTTTAAATAAAACCCTAAATCTCTTTAACTGATTAAAAAGAAATTAAGTTTATAAGAAAAGTATTTTTTTAGTATTTTTGTCTTGAAAATAAATTATAGTATTATAAAATATTTTTAGTCCTTTTTTTGTTTTAAAATAATATATTTTAATGGTGTAAAAGAAAATAACTAAAGCCTATTTTTTAATTAAATTTACAAAGTATTTAGTGGAATAAATAAAGTATGATAAAATAAAATAATTTTTTATGAGAAAAAATAAATAAACTGTCAAAATATAAATGTATTATTTTTATACTTTTTATGATTTTTTAATATTAGAAAAATATTTAAGAAAATAAATAAATAAAAAATAAGAAAAAGAAAATAAAACTGGGCCAGGGGTGTTGATAGCCTGCAAAGGGGGTTAGAGGTAAGAAAAAAACATAGAGGCCCAAAGGGAGGCGCAGCGCCTGCCAAAAAGAAAGTCAGAATGTATGGAAAAAATGGAAAAAATCAAAAGGGTACCACTGGGACTCGAACCCAGGTCCCTCTGGTTACAGGCGCACGATTCTACCACTAGGATGGCTATACATCCGTTTATATAAATCAAACAATAAATACATATGGTGAACATGTTCCTGAGGCCAACTTCATCTTCAACCTCACGCCCAGCCAGAAGCTCTGTAACTCAATCAATTCTCAACAAAAATGAAAACTGTAAACATGAAACTTGTAGCAAATTTCCTCACAATTTCAGAAATGTAGAGCATTAAAACTATAGATCAAAGACAAACATGAATTTCATTGGCCCTAATCTGAACCCTAAAAATCTCAGAAATTTCAATCTTAAAATTCTCTAAGCTCAAACAAAATTAATGAAAACTATGAACATGGTTAGCTTTAGGGCAATGATATCTACATGTTTCATTCCCAAATAAATCATTGATGATGCTTGTATGAAAAGTTCCAAAGTTAGAAAACTTACCTTGCAAGAGGGTATCGGGTTTGAAGTTTGAGCAACTTTCAGTGAGTTCCAATGATTGGGTTAGCTTCCTCAAGTTCCCAGGAAGCTAAAGGGATGATTAGCTTGAGCTGAAAGTGCCTGAGGAGTTCTAGAGAAGTCCAAGTGCAAAGCTCTGTTTTTGAAAATGGTGGAAGATGATGGAGGTGTTACAGCGGTGCTGCAGGGGTTGGGATTGTTTGTGTAGGTTTTTTAGAAACTTTTGAAAGCAAAAGGCCAAGAAACGCACAAGTAGATTTGAGGATTGGATTCAAAACTCATAAATGACAAGTTTTGAAGTGTTTTTGGTGATTCTGTGTTCTAGGTGTTTTCATGGCTTAAGCATTCGTGTGTTTTGTGGCCAATGGTTTTTGTATGTATAAGCCAAAGGGTTGGAGTTTTTTTGAAAGTCAGAAGTACAAGTTACAAGCTACTTGCTAGGTTACTTGATTTTGAAGAAAAGTGGGAAAACAAGTTTCAAGAGGAGGTACAAGCATGGTCTAAGTGATTGTAAGTGTCTAACAAGTTTCTCTTGTGTTATAAGACATGTATAATCAGAAAAGAGCAAGTGCAAAGCTCAAGAACAAGTTTTGTGCAAAAAGTCACTTTATCAAAATGTCAATGTGCACTTTCTTCCCAAAAATGGATATAAAGCATGGCCTTGCATTGAATGCTTGAGATGAGACCTCAAACAGTTGTGCAAGCAATTAATTATGGAGTGCCTAACAAGTTTGAGGCCTGCAAAGTAGAGGTTATGTAGCATAACTTTGAATTTGAATTTCGTTCATCACAAAATGACTTGTAATTCAAGTGATAAAACCCTAACTTCATCTTTTCGATTCTCCCTACTCAAAAATGATCTCAAGGAGTTCTTGGATATTTTAGAAAGATTGAAATGTGCTCTACAACCCATATTTTAATTTCTTTTAAATATTCCCCTTGGAACTATATGAAAAAGTTCCATGAAGTTGGATCAAAATACTGACCAAATTAGGATAAAATTTCACTAAGTATTTTGTTTCATGACCATGTATTCTTAAAATTATAACTTGAGATCCAAGCACTTTTGGAAGGAGTTGTGTGAATCAAAGTTGTATATTTCATGGAGATCTATAACTTTTGTGTTGGAAGTTCATTTTGAATCAGTTTGCATCATGGTGAAAATTTTGCTCAAAGTTGTGAAAAAATAAGAAATTTCCAACACTTAGAAAAATTTCTAAGTTTAGAATTTTTCACTTTTCAAAATGAAATTTTTAATTTTTAATTTCTTGATTTATAAGTTTCATATTTTGACATGCTTTGATGAATTGTGATCTTTGACATTTGATTTTGACCAAAAAGTCAAAGTTTGACTTTTTAGTATACAGTTGACTATTGATCAGTTGATTAAAAATTCATCTGTCAATCCATTGGACTTGAGCAATGTTTTGAGCCATGTCATTAGTTCACAATGATTCAATTGGACTCTTGAGATCCTAACTTAAACCAATTGATCATTTTCTAGGTCAAAAATCAGAAATTGCTCTTTCCCAGTCAAAACCCTAATTTTGACCATTTTGGCCTTTTGAAGATTTGATCAAATTTCTTGAGGAATTATGGTCCAAACTTGATCAAATGATACATATGAGTTTAAAATTTTTATGTGGATAAAAAATTATGAAGTTTGACTGTAAATTGGCCACAATTGACTTTTCCCCCAATACAATTGATTTTTAGGTCAACTGCTCTATTGACTGAGCAAAAGGGTGATCTAAGGCTTGAAACTTGACATGAGTGATCTTGGGGGTCCATAATGATCCATAAAAGTCATATGAGTCATTGGAAGTTAAAAAATCCTTATGCAAACTCAAACCCTAAATTTGGTCATCAGTGCTGGAGGAGGTGTCTTGAACTGATCAACCCTAGTCTAGTCTTGAGTCAAAGGAGATCTTGTGAGTAAATTCTTGATAAGTGAGAGGGCAAATTTTGGGGTACAATAACAAGCAAAGAGTGTAATCATAATAACATGCACACAAAACAAACAAACAAACAACCTAATGTCTTAAGGTAAACCTCAAGAGCTCTAGACAAAATAATCAGATAAGGTCACAAGGTCTCCAATTATAGGCCAAGGTTTCTAATCCTAAGTCCAAGAAGTGCAATGCTCTATAATGCCAAGGATAGTAACCAAATAGTTAAAGTATCATTAAGGATTTTATGGTTCATATTGATTATTAAGTATCTTAAGAAAAGAAAAAGAAAAGCTCAAGTGAGCAAAATAAAAATGGCATGAAATGTAAATGCTAAAAGTAAATAGTGCATAAAAGTAAAAGGGGTATATAATAAAAATACAGAATAAAGTCAATTATTAGTGATTAGTGGTTAGTTAGATGATCATCTTGAAACTTGCATTTGGAACTCATTAGAGGATTGGTAGAACCAAAGCCTCCACACAACAAGTTCCATTTGCTTTTTGTAAAGTATATCATCCATTTGGAATCCTCATAAGTACCACTTAATGATCAATGATGTATAAGTGATCCGTGTTGACCAAAGATGTTGTAGATCCATTAGAGGATTGGTAGAACCAAAGCCTTCACACAATGAATCTCAAGGTTATTGGATCACAGAGATCAAATTAACATACTTGGGCTTGCAAACATAAGTTTGGGCCACGAATGATCTTTTATTCGAATCAAGACAAAATTTAGCATTATGTTAAGAAATCGTAAGTGGACTTATATAGAAGTCGCATATATTTTGAGGCCGGTCAATAGCAATCTATGCACCATTTATTTTGAGACATGATATAGAGATCATGCTCCAATAACACTTAGTGCAATAAGAAAGGGATGAGATGAAGAGGGGTGGGGAAGAATATACAAACCACATTTTAATTAAAATTTAATCAAACTATTATTAAAATCATTCATCCATTTTTATGGAGTTAAACTCAACACCATGGATCCAATGATTTTAATAAAGTTCATGTTCAAAAATCAACCCAAGATTAGCAAGAAAATAATCACAAAATAATATTGCATTTTAATATATACATAAAAAAAGGTTTTAGAAATATTTAAAATAGAAATAAGGGATAAAAATATAAACTATGTTCAAATTAATCAAGAAATAAAAAGTAAGACCATAGAAAAATCAGAAATGGACTCAAATATGTTTATAATTAAAAGAAATGAGTAAAATAAACCAAAAATGATTTAAAAAAATACCAAACTCAGAAATAAAAAATAAGTGAGGTCATCAATATTTGTCACAATATCATTAAATCATTCCATGTTTTTTTCAGAATTTAAAAATGCATAAAAGTATTTTTAAACATTTAAAACAAATCAAATAAAGTGAAAATTTATAAAAAATAACAAAACATAAAATAAAATTCTGAAAAAATAAAAATCAGAAAGAGAATAATCAAAAATATTTTTCATAATTTTTTCAAATTTTTTTGGACTTAAAATGATTTTTCTATGATTTTTTGAAGTTTAAAACAATTAAATATAAAAATCAGAAAAGAAAATAAAAGTCAAAAATATGTAGACCATTGGATGAGAGTCAAAACGCGTTAGTAATCAAATCCAAGGGATCTGGTGCGTTGTGCATATCATGGTCATTAGTGAATAAATCACTGAATCAAATTTAAATAAGAAATTCAAAAAAAATCCAAATGGCGCTTTTTCATTGGTTGAAGGATGACACGTTGGTCTTCTTCAACCTCCAGCCAGTCCCAAAACCAGGTTGCTCAATCTGTAAAATTAGAGCATGAGACCTATGCCATTCATTTCGTCTCTTCAAGATGAAGACAACCACACCCCCGCCACAAATTTATATAAACTGTAGCTCAAGCAATTTGGAAGGAAAGTTTTGAAAAGGGATTTGAAATTTCATGGTAAAAACGTGTTTCCAGTAAAAAGCAAGTGTTACAACTAGAACCAGGGCAATGAGAGCATCACAATGATATCAAAGTTTTGAAGAATTGATGAAGGAATCTACCTATTAAAGTTGAGTTGCAGAGCTCTGAAACTAGACTTCTATGGGGCAATATAGGGCACGATTCTTGAATGTAATTATATGGTTAGCTTCATGGAAGATCAAGGAAGGTGAATTGATGGAAAAATTGGATTGAAAAAGGCTTGAGAGTAGATTTCAAAGTTGCTGAATTTTGAGTTATGGAACAAGTTTCACATGGTGATTCTGGCTATCCAAACTTGAGTAAATGAATGGGGAATGACCCTCTATTTATAGGGAATCAAATGGAATGTCCAAGCGTGTGAAATGATGAAGTTTGGAGGGAAATCATCTGAAGTTGCAAACAAGAAAAGTGTGACTTCTAATTTGGTCAAAACTCATCCAAAACGCGCGTTTTATTATGCTAATCAATTCTGGAACTTCATTAAACATGTTTAGAGGCACAAACGCGTGGAAAACTTGTGATTAGAAGCCAAAACAAAGACTTCAAATTCTGACTTATGGGGAAACTTCAGTTCCAAGTTACCAAGTTCAATCCAATGGCATTCTCAGTTCAACGGGTCTTAGGGCATGATTCTTAATGCTTTAGAAAGATGAGGTTACAAGATTTGAAATGGAAAAAGAATGGAATCAAATGGATGCTTGAGCTGAAAGTTATGTTGAGTCAAAGTTGGAGAAAAAGGGTTGACTTTCCATACTTAGAAATATTTCAAATTTTTCTTCAAAAGTGACCTATAATGTCTTGCATCCAAACATGGCCTTCCACTTGGATTTTGCTCTTGACCAAAAAAGATGGCATGAAATAGACCTCTTGAATGAAATTTTGGAACTTGAACCGTTCAAAATCTCCAAAAATTTAGATAGTTATGAATTGTTGAAGTTGGCAAAACATTATGAAATAAGCTATAATCTTTTGTATCCTTAAGGTAACTTCCATATATTTTCTCACTTTGCACATAAAATAAGGCCTAAAGTTCACATCCTCAAGATAATTATGGAAAAATAATGGGCTCAAGGTGATAAAAATTAACCAAGTTATGATCATTTGAAGTCACACATGGAAAATTGGGGATTCATCTAGAGGACTTGTAAACTTTCTTCATCGTCAAGTTTCTTCCACATGAAAAATCCTTGGAACTTTTGAAGTGATTTGATGGTAACCCTTTGAAGAGAAGGATGTCTTTGGAATCACTCCAAAATACCAAAAGATGAGCAAGATATGCTTCTTTGAAGTTCAAAACCCTAGCTCCTAGACCAAGAAAAATACCTTGAGGAACTTTGACAATTTTGAACAAACTTCTTGTACCAACACAACTGCTTTGTAAATATAAGTTGTTGAGGATGATAATGAAAACTCATAGCAACCACAAACACTTCCATATCTTGAGAATTGGGAGAAATATGCATTTGTGACCAATGGGAACAAAGCCTTGTCCAAGCATGACAACTTCTCCAATCAATCCCTTGTGATTTTGAACCAACTTTGATAATCTTGAAATATGGTGAACCAAAATAACCTTTCCATGCCATTTCCTCCAAAAAAATCCAATGGTGAGGTTTGAACTTCTCAAGCTTTATTGACTAGGGCATGGAAATAAACTCATGAACCCATGGAGCAACTTGCTGAATCTTATTGCCTTTACCTACATGAGTAACAAGCAAGACAAACCAACATTGCATTTTATTAATTAAAAGAATAAATTAAGACAAAAATATTCATGATCACAAAAGAACACAAGTCAAGGTGCTTGGTGATTCCTCAAAGAGCAAAGCTAAATATAGGGAGGGGAACCAAGAATCCTAATGTGATCTTGTTGTGATGGAATCAACATGGTATAATGAAGGGATCTTAGGGGGAAAATTTGGGGTACAACAACTGCCCTTATTTAAGTTTCTTCTATCCGGAGATACGAAGGTTAAAATTCTTCGTGTCGACGCGATCAAAGATACTTAAATATAAAACAAACCCTATTTTTGGTCCTAATATGTCATGCAATGCTTATGAGCATGAATGCATATGAACAAGACCAAAGAGATGCAAAACACCATTGGGGATGTAACAAAAATAAAGAAACAAGAGAGTAACCCAACCAGGAAAATAAATCACTGGTGGATCAAAAACACCTGAATCAGAGAGGATGGTAAAATGGTGAAAGGATACACCCACTTCCACTAAAGGCGAAGCTACCAACGTTTACAAAAGGCAGAGAGAAAGAATCATTGACGTTCACTGCCGATAACCTACCAAATTTCACTGAAGGTAGAAAGAGAATACATCAGAGCACCGCCATTCACTGACGATGAACTACCCACATTCACTGAAGGTAGCAAAAAGATAAAAATCACCAAATTTCACTGATGGTGATCTACCAACTTTCACTGAAGGTAGAGAGAAAATATATCATAGCATCGCCGTTCACTGACGATGAACTACCAATATTCACTATGGCAGCAAAAAACAATCATCGACGTTCACTGCTGATGACCTACCAACTTTCACTAAAGGTAGGATTAAAATATATCATAGCATCGTCGTTCACTGATGATGAACTACCAATGTTCATTGAAGGTATCAAAAAGATAACAATCATCGACGTTCACTGCCGATGATCTACCAATATTCACTGAAGGTAGCAAAAAGATAACAATCACCAACTTTCACTGATGGTAATTGTTGTACCCCAAAATTTGCCCTCCCATATTCTTCAAGAAATTGCCTAGCTAAGTCACAAAATTCCCCAAGGGTTGTGCAGTTCAACTGTCTCCTATACAGTCAAAACTAGGGTTTGTGTTCTGATCAAAGAAAGGAAGTTTTCAAGGACCCAATCAAGTCTCATATGCCTACAAATATGGTTAAGAATCCTCATATCAAGTTTCAAGGCATTCAGCTCAAAATTGCACAGTCAAAACCCTAGATTGCACTACAGTCAACTGTAAGGGCAAAATGGTCATTTGACAGTCAAAAGTTCAAATTTTTGGTCAACATATCATTTTGAAGCCACAAACATCATTTGATCAATGATTGATCATGATTCTCAAAATTTGGCTCAGAAATCATCAAAGATGCAAAAGTTGCTATATTTGGACAGCTGAAAAAGTCAACTGAAATTGACCAAGGCATAACTTTCACATGGATTATCAGAAAATTTCCATCCAAAGCTCATTTTGAATAGAAAGACATTTCCTACAATTCATCTTCATACTTCAAGTCCAAGAAATGCTCTCACAAAAAGTTATCAATTTCAACATTATAGGTCATTTTCAAAAGTCAACAAAAAGGGACTTTAAGTCAAAGGCCATAACTTGAGATTGGTAAATCAAAATGACATGGGACCAAAGGCATTGGTTAAAGGACTCAAAGCCCTTTCCAAAATGTCCAAGAACATGTGAAAAGCTTAAAAATTGAGCAAGTTATGCCTTGTGGAAGTTGGGAAATTTTTGGGAATTTTGAAAAGTCAACTTTGATCCAAATGACCTAAAAATGCAAATGGGCCCATTTTTCTTCCAAGTTTCTTCATGCCAAGCCTATGCACGACCATTAAGCCCAAGGGGAAGTATTTTCTCATTTTTTAATTATTTATTTGAATTTATATTAATATTAATTCATTTAAATTATTTAAATATATAGAAAATATAAACTTGACCTAAAAAAATCTTTTTATGCACATTCTAGACTCAAGATTTCGTGCACATGCTAATTGGGAAAGAATTGGACTAATTGAGCTTAATTGATACAAAATACATGAGAAAAAGATTGAAAAAAGATCCTTGACAAATCAAATCTCCAATTCATAAAAGCAATGGATTTTGATCCAATTTTCTTAACCTAATTACTCACTACATATGCAGGATGAGAAACCTAATGGCAGGAGACTGAAAGCTGCGCCCAAGACCACTTTGAAAACTTGAATTTTTTTCCATAAAACACAAAACAGATTTCAAGGTTAGGGGACGATTCCAGCCTCAATTTCCATTCCATTAGCTTCCTTGGGTAACTCTGAACGTGTACCAATCAAGAACAACAAGCAAAACTCCAAGAATTGGTAGATAGAACTCGAACTGTGTCACAAAACTTTTGAAATCGTATATCATGATTCATACATCTTTGTGCATTTTTGTTTATTGATTCTTGTTCATATTGAAGTTTCCAAGCTAACCATTACCTTTAATTGCATTTTTATTGACCATACGAGATTATGCCATGTTTGAGATTCTAGGGTTACAGGTCTTCAAAATTGGGGCTTTAGCGATAAGGAAAAATTAGCCCATGAAAGTATGACCATTCAAACCAGCTCATCAAGACGAGGAGACCTGGACCCTCGCGATCAATTTATTGATGTCATAGCGCTAGTCGCTATTTTCTTGTAGCTAGCCTAAGACCACGCTTCCAAAACCGCTGCCATACGTGCTTGATTTAGAAAAAAATAAAAAACAATGGGGAAGATGATGTGTTGGCGAAGCGTGATTCGCTAGTTTGAATTGCGCGCGTTTTTAACCATTACGCGTGGGTTTTGCTTTTTATTATTTATTTAATATAATATGTTAATTGAAACGTGATGGCTCAGCTGGCAGGTATACACGCTTGTGACTCTCATGACCTGGGTTCAAACCCCAGGTCTCACATATTTCTCATGTTATTTTTTCAATCATTATTCCATGCAGCGCTTCTGTGGAGACGTACCATATGCCATCCTGATCCAAGCACACACGTGTCCCAGACGACCACACCAAAGGCATAGATCCAAGGAGCACAATAAACACCAGTCAATGCATGATACACAAGCCAAAAAAAGTCAAACAAATTGCAAGCTTAATTGGGCCAGGCTTCTCAAGTCCATACCTCACAAATTGGGGCTACCCCCCCCCCCCCCCTGGTTTGCTTTTCTTTTCATATTTTATTTTTTTCAATTATTATGTTATTTATTTTCATTGTTTTAATTAATTAATTGTTTTTTTAACAAAATACAAAAACATCATAAAATCAGAAAAGGCAAAAAATATAATATTTATTTATTTTAATTATTTTTATAAATTAGCATGTAAATAAATTTAGTTTAATTAGGATTTTGCAATTTTAATTCTTTTCATATTAAAATGTAAAAATATAGAATTAGGTTAATTGATAATTTTTATATCTTTTTAATTTTTCCTTTTTATCCCAATATTATTTATTTATTTATTTTATTTTTATAATTAAATGTACATAAGTAAAAATTAGGGTTTAATTTAGGTTAATACAATATTTTCACAATAAACTTAAAAAACATTAGAATTAGGGTTTGACGCTTCCTTTTTAATTTTAATTAATTTCTCCTTCTAAATTTTAAAAAAAAACATAAAATACCAAAAACATTTAATTTTTAATTCCGCATTAATTCTAATTAATTAATTCATTAACTTTAATCTTTTGCGAAAGGGTCCAACGCCCATGTTCATAATTTATTTAATTTCGCGCATTTATTTTATGTCGCTTATTATAATTGTGTAATTCTCCCAAAGCGATGTAACCATTTTATTTTTCGTACCTTTATTTTTCTTGCTTTATTTATTTTCCGTCAAATCGGGTCCGGTTTAATTTTGGCGATGTGGACCCGCGCCATTTGTAATAGCCTTAGATTTATTTTTTCTCGCACATATTTAACTGTTAAAAAAAGCATGCAAGAATGAATGTCTTAATTAAAATCAAGCGTAGAACACTTTAAACATGACAAGACAAATATCAACGAAACTGACACACAAATTCGCACACACCACCCCTAGGGTACGCCTCACTGTTGCCTTTCGAAAGGTGGTCGTCGAGTAGAGGACGTCTTAGTAAGTCCTCATGATCCGGGAACCTGGCATGAGGGTAGCTTCTAAGGTGTCTTCCCATTGCTCTGGTGATCACTATGTCCCTAAAACTCGAATTGACCCGAACACCTCCAACGGTGGTGCTACCTACCTCTCAATGGTGGGATGGCATTACTTTAAAGGACTTTTACACAGACGAATTCCTTAGGGTAGGTAGGTTCTCAAGGATACTTGCTCTCTTCAAAACAAAATGAAATCTTTTCACACCAACACATTCTCAAAAGCTTTCAAAGCAAATTTTTCAAACACTCTGACGTACGAGTCGAACTGAAATTTTTCAAAGAAACTTTTTACACCCACATTGAAAAGCAAACAAACAATTTTGAAAACACATTGAGCAAGTATCTAAGAGCCCATGGATAACCATGGATAGAAAGGGTGCTAACACCTTCCCTTTCTATAATCTACCTCCCGAACCGAGAGCAATCTCTATAAGGAATTTTTCTGTGCTTTTGTCCTTTCCATTTGGAGAAAATAAAAGATGGTGGCGACTCTTGCTTCCGCGACATTTCGCGAACCAGCGTTAAACAGTCAGTTCCAGATCCACCGATCACAGAACTGGCGACTCTGCTGGGGACCCTTTTAAAGTGAGGTGTACCTTAGGGCTAGCTCATAATTATGTTTTCAATTGTTTCCTTGTGTGCTTTAAATTGTGGGTTGCTTGGGAGTTCTATAGATCCTAAACCCGGATCTGGGGATACCTTTCTTAGAAAGTAGCAACAAGGCTGTGAGGGAACTGTGCGGGGTATACCGACATGGTTGAAACAGTCTGCTACGTTGATGTGGCACTTTGGTGTGTACCGGTAACCCTTGAGTTCAGTCAAGGAGAGTACGGGGCCTCCGCGTGGTGTCATGAAGCATCAACAGACCTTAGGAACCTTAATTGAACTATCTTGGCCTCTTTAGGGTAGTGAGATAACTGACTTTGGTGCAGTCCGGGGTTGGTTGATACTCGATACTACACTCAATTGAGGGTTGCTTTCCTGGAATATTTCGGTCGCCAGTTCAGTGGCTAAATCGAAACGATGAACAATGAAAGCAATCATGTGATATTGGGACCCTTAGAACCCGGTTACTTCTGATAGGACAGGTTGAACCCACCAACTTCAAGAGGGTAATACCTAGACCCCATGCTGGTCTAAACCCTAAGGGCTTCTCTTGTGTGACTTATGTGCCTTCGTACTTGACTACTTGCATGCTTGTTATCTGACCCTTGATGTCTTGCAGGTTTTGTTCATAGTCCTTAATTGGGACTTATAACAGGGTGTACTAACCACTTGCAGGTTTTGTTTATAGTCCTTAACTAGGACTTATGACAGGGTTTACCAAATTTCTTGCAGGTGTTGTTTATAGTCCTTAATTGGGACTCATAACAGGGTTTACCTACATCATCCCATGCATAGCATGACATCATACCATTGCATATATCCTAACCCATTTCAAGGATCTCAAGGGCTTGTGATGCAGGTCATGATGAATCAAACTGTCTAGCAAGGGGCAAAGGGGATTTATTTTCCTCTAGCCAGGGTCGTCAGGGGCTCTGACCCACTGGACATGGTGAGCCTTTGACCCTTGGAGAAGAATTCTCAACAACATGGGTTTCTTTCCATCAAGCTACAAATTCAAATGCTAACAAATTTTCTTGTTTATCCCGCGAGGTCCTTGAAAACATTACATGCATGTCATACATCTCATTGCATTGCAGGTATCTCTTTGACAGGTTGCTTACCCTTCTCCGCTGTTTATTTCAGCCGATCGTCATGAATCCTGAATCATCAGCCGAGCAGACTATCAAGGACCTCCAGGCTCAGAACGCCCAGTTCCAAGAGCTGATCATGAATTTGACCCAGGGGCAGCAAGATCTGAAGGCTTTGCTCTTGAAGAAGGACAAGAAGAAGAAGAGGACTGTCCTGTTCAGCCCTAGGCGCAGATCTGGGAATACACCGCAGACTGAAACTGAGAGGACTACCCCATCTGTGAGGGAAAGCAGTCACCATGAGAGAAAGGTTCCCAGTCCAGTGGTCTCCGACAACGAGACAGATTTTGATGAAGAGCAGTACCCTCCTGCTGATGACAGATATAAGCAACTGGAGGACAGAATGAAAGCTATGGAGGTTCAACAGGTACCTGGGCTGGATTTCGGAGATCTGGGTTTGTCAACCGGCGTGATTATCCTGCATAAGTTCAAAGCACCATCCTTCTCTAAATATGACGGGGCGTCTTGTCCCAAGCTGCATTTAAGGTCCTATGTTCGGAAAATTCAGCCATATACGGTGGACAAGAATTTATGGATCCACTTCTTCCAGGAGAGTCTTTCAGGGACTCATCTCGAATGGTTCTATCAGCTGGATGGGACCAAGGTTCGTAACTGGGAGGAGTTGGCTACTGCTTTCTACAAGCAGTATCAGTATAATGCCGACCTTGCCCTACGCGTACCCAACTCCAGGGTATGTCGTTAGGATCAGGTGAAGGTTTTAAAGAATATGCGCAAAAATGGAGGGACCTTGCTGGAAGGGTACAACCACCTCTGACTGACCGCGAGCTCGTCGACATGTTCCTGGGGACCCTGTCTGGTCCATTCTTCAACCACCTAATTGGGAATTCTGCTGTTGGGTTTACAGATCTTGTCTTGACTGGGGAGAGAATCGAAGCTGGTATCAAGTCGGGGAAGATTCAAGAAACCGCACCTGCTGATACTCAGAAAAAGCCCCACAGTGGAAAGAAAGAGTCTAATGCTATACATGGTAAAAAGAGCCGTCATGATGCAGGGGCAATCCAGATTTCTGATCCCACGCCCGTTCAGCCAAGAAAGAGCAATAGGCGCAGGATAAAGCATCAAGATAGGAAGTATACTGACATCAACATGTCTTTGTCTCAGGCATTACAACAATTGCTGAAGGCGAAAGTGATCACACTTAAGGATCCTCCTCAAAATCCTGACACTTCCTCTCCCAAGTACAACCCGGGTGTGAGATGTGCCTATCATTCTGACAGTCCTGGACATGACACCAACGACTGTTGGACCTTGAAGAACAAGATCCAGGATTTGATTGACGCCAAGGAGGTCGAGTTTGAACACTGATCCTACACCGAATCATCGAGAATGTCTTTTGTTCATTCAAATGTTCAAAGTTGTATTTTCCTTTGATTGTTCAAACAGTTATTCATGTTAAACATTGTTATCACATTAATGCATCGCTTATGTCTATTTTGAATCAATGTATTCGCATTCACTATATGCAGATTGTTTTCATATTTTTTCTGATGTCAACTCTCGTTAATTCTAAGCCTCTTGAGGGAGGATGACGAAAATGATACCACGATCTACAATATGCTTTTGAACAAACCCCGCTGATGAGGTACAGGCATTGTTTCGAATCTTAAACACTGGAGTTATAAGGATGATAATCCCTCGTTACCCCCTTTTGAGCCAAAGAAGTAGGAGTTTTTTATTTTCGAAAATTGAAACCCTTAATCATAACCTGGGGCAGGGTAGTCTCTCAGTTGACCCGAGTGCATAACAAATGGCACCAAAGGAGTCCTTACAAAACAAAAGACAGTGATAGTTCAGAACAATCATAAAGACAGGCAGTTGTTATCAAAAAAAATCATAAACGAAAAGCCCAAAAAGTCAACACCTATAAAAAGGGACTTATGAAACTGGGGCATCCCGCTGACTGTAATTCCAAAAAGGAAACAGTTCAGGCAAAAAATAGGGATAACAAAATCAAAAAGAAAGAGGTCCTACAAACCCTCAACAAAAACAAAGAAGGACTGCCTATTCAAAATAAGCTATCAACATCTGAACCATTACTGGAACATCAAAGCAAAGACTCAAGCAAGGTCTAACGTATGATCAACTGAGTTTAGGTTTGGAGAACATCACGAAGAGCGGGTGGGTACAAATGATTTGAGCCTTTATCCTTTGTTTCTTAAACCGTGAACCAGGCCACGTTATAACCCTCAAAAGTCCTAGCTGAAGCATGGGTTAGTTCGGAAGCATACTGTTACGAAGGTATCCTGACTCCTTAAGGCTTACGGTAAAATACGGAGTTGACATCATGTTTTACAAACATTCACTTGTTTTATGAAAAAGAATGCATTTTCAAAATCTTCAAGACAGACATAAGCTTTGCATTTTTAACATAACTTTGTTTGCATATGACTTTTTGTTTGAACAGCATAGAAATTCGCATGACGAAAGTCTAATGAACAAGAGTAGCTCCAATCAAGGGGCACAGCATGATCATGGTCTACCATCTGGGGCAGTTAAGTCAAGATCCAGAGAATCTCTCAAAAGGCCAAAAAGCCTGGGGCAAATCTCTGCCTGAGTCACTTGGGGCACTCCAGCAACGAATCTTGCACGATCAGACACCTTCTGGTAATATGGCAACACAAGCAGCCAGGGGCATCTACCTGCATTCTAAGAGCGTGGAAATAGTCGAAAAATACTACGCATAATCAAAGACCCGCTAGGTTGATACACCTAGGCAAAAATAAGGGCTTCCCGGCGAACCAAAAGGGTTCGGGCAAAATAAGGGATGAAATGAAAAAAATCTGTACACCCGGCAAGTCGAAAACCTGAAAAGGCGGCTTGGGCAAAAATGGGTATCCCGATGGACTGAAAACCCGAAAGGGCGGTCCAGGCAAAAGTTAGGGATTAAAAGCGTACGACTATGTCCCGCCATCTGTCTACCAGAAGAAGGTTTGTCCGCCAACAACCATCAGCACCCCACAAGAAACAGGGGCAATAAAGGTTAGTCTAAGCAGTCTGATTGTTCTATCCCCCATGGCATCAGGGTAAGTTCCTGTTGAAGAACATAACCAATACAGTTCAATACCTCCCCAGGAGAGTCCAACCCAGCTTCCCCAGGAAAGTTGGAATCCATCTCCCCAAGCAGTAAGCTTATCCCCATAGATTCTGGAAGCTTACCCCCCTCGCAGAGCACGAACGCGTCGCCCGGCTTGATTAAAAGAGTTATTTCCTTAACAGGATATAACTGGGTTATCCTCAGCCAAAAGCCCCGGAAAGAGCGTCGTCAACGAAGCCTTCTTATCCCCAGCGAAGTCTATTCATACTTCCAATACAACAAGGATATCCTCAGCAAGTCATCAATAATTCAGCAAAGCATTTCTCTCCCCACAGAGTATTGCTTCCCAGCATGGTCGTTAGGGTATCTTTTCTCCCCGCAGAATCTTCCATTTGCCAAGTTTATTCCGCAACGGAGTCATCTTCTCCTACCGGTATACTTGCAACTATCAACCCCAGCGGAAGCAAAAGCTATTCTTCCACATCAGCCCAGGATACGACTTCCCGGCACCCGTCAAGGATTTACTTTCCTAGACGAAAAACACATTCATAAAACGTCACATACAGCATTATAGCATGCATAGACACATTATATCATACAAATCTCATTTATTTTTGAGAACATCTTAAAATCATGCAATCCATGCATTATGACATTGCATACAACTAATTCGTTACTTTTTCAGGAAAGAACGATCAACAGATAAAAAATCTTTACTCGTTGAGGTAGTAATCGTCCCAGATTCCTTCATCATCCCGCTGAGGTAGTAATCGTCCCAGATTCCTTCATCATCCCGCTGAGGTAGTAATCGTCCCAGATTCCTTCATCATCCCGTTGAGGTAGTAATCGTCCCAGATTCCTTCATCATCCCGCTGAGGTAGTAATCGTCCCAGATTCCTTCATCATCCTGCTGAGGTAGTAATCGTCCCAGATTCCTTCATCATCCCGTTGAGGTAGTAATCGTCCCAGATTCCTTCATCATCCTGCTGAGGTAGTAATCGTCCCAGATTCCTTCATCATCCCGTTGAGGTAGTAATCGTCCCAGATTCCTTCATCATCCTGCTTAGATAGTAATCGTCCCAGATTCCTTCATCATCCTGTTGAGGTAGTAATCGTCCCAGATTCCTTCATCATCCCGCTGAGGTAGTAATCGTCCCAGATTCCTTCATCATCCTGCTGAGGTAGTAATCGTCCCAGATTCCTTCATCATCCTGCTGAGGTAGTAATCGTCCCAGATTCCTTCATCATCCTGTTGAGGTAGTAATCGTCCCAGATTCCTTCATCATCCCGCTGAGGTAGTAATCGTCCCAGATTCCTTCATCATCCAGCTGAGGTAGTAATCGTCCCAGATTCCTTCATCATCCCGCTGAGGTAGTAATCGTCCCAGATTCCTTCGTCATAGATTTGGAGTAGCAATCGTCTCAGATTCCTTCATCACATCCTTATCAAACAAAAAAAAGCCTTCTCTAGTCCAGCTAAATCGACTCCCAACAGATTTTTCTGATAAAGACTCAGCAGAACCTATGGTCCCCTCTCCGGCAAGTGCGTGAGGTGGTAATTCCTTCTTCAGACGTTTCCCTCTCCGACGATGAGTGTGAGGTAATAGTCTCTTATGGTTCCCTCTCCGACGGTGTGTGAGGCGACAATTCCTTTTCCTATGACTCCCTCTCCGACGATGAGTGTGAGGTAATAGTCTCCTATGGTTCCCTCTCCGACGGTGTGTGAGGTAGTAATCCCTTTTTCAGATGTTTCCCTCTCCGACGATGAGTGTGAGGTGATATTCTCCTATGGTTCCCTCTCCGACGGTGTGTGAGGTAGTAATCCCTTTTTCAGATGTTTCCCTCTCCGACGATGAGTGTGAGTTGATATTCTCTTATGGTTCCCTCTCCAATGGTGTGTGAGGTGGTAAGTCCTTTTCAGATGTTTCCCTCTCCGACGGTGTGTGAGGTGGTAAGTCCTTTTCAGATGTTTCCCTCCCCAACGGTGTGTGAGGTGGTAAGTCCTTTTCAGATGTTTCCCTCTCCGACGATGAGTGTGAGGTGATCATTCCTTTCATATTATAATTTCCTATGGTTCTCTGCCCAATACTGCGAAGATAATAATTCCCATCAAGATTTTTCTCAACGAGCGTTGTTGAGATTAAAGTCACCCAAGGTTCTCTTATCATTCAGGCTAAGGCAGTAACCATCCCTGGTTCATTCATCAGCGTTTGAAGCTCCAGACTCAGCTCCTGTAACCAGTCAGGACATATCTATGTCAAGCATCTAAAATCAGCTCCTGCAACGTGTCAGGTACTCATTTTCTGCTTTTGCAGGTATGCAGGTTCTAGCTAAAGAATCTCCTACGCAATCGACATTCAGATGGCATCTATAAGCCCATCACCCTATCCAGCAATCTCTAAATGGCATCTATAAGCCCATTCCCCCATCATCACTGCTACTATGTGAGCGCAAATTTCTGGGCACTCTAGTGTCCAATCATCTTCTACCCTCGGATTACGAAAGGCACGTCAGCCAATCTGCATCCTCAGGTCTAAGAAGATTGAACAGGGGCAGGTGTTGTACCCCAAAATTTGCCCTCCCATATTCTTCAAGAAATTGCCTAGCTAAGTCACAAAATTCCCCAAGGGTTGTGCAGTTCAACTGTCTCCTATACAGTCAAAACTAGGGTTTGTGTTCTGATCAAAGAAAGGAAGTTTTCAAGGACCCAATCAAGTCTCATATGCCTACAAATATGGTTAAGAATCCTCATATCAAGTTTCAAGGCATTCAGCTCAAAATTGCACAGTCAAAACCCTAGATTGCACTACAGTCAACTGTAAGGGCAAAATGGTCATTTGACAGTCAAAAGTTCAAATTTTTGGTCAACATATCATTTTGAAGCCACAAACATCATTTGATCAATGCTTGATCATGATTCTCAAAATTTGGCTCAGAAATCATCAAAGATGCAAAAGTTGCTATATTTGGACAGTTGAAAAAGTCAACTGAAATTGACCAAGGCATAACTTTCACATGGATTATCAGAAAATTTCCATCCAAATCTCATTTTGAAGAGAAAGACATTTCCTACAATTCATCTTCATACTTCAAGTCCAAGAAATGCTCTCACAAAAAGTTATCAATTTCAACATTATAGGTCATTTTCAAAAGTCAACAAAAAGGGACTTTAAGTCAAAGGCCATAACTTGAGATTGGTAAATCAAAATGACTTGGGACCAAAGGCATTGGTTAAAGGACTCAAATACCTTTCCAAAATGTCCAAGAACATGTGAAAAGCTTAATAATTGAGCAAGTTATGCCTTGTGGAAGTTGGGAAATTTTTGGGAATTTTGAAAAGTCAACTTTGATCCAAATGACCTAAAAATGCAAATGGGCCCATGTTTCTTCCAAGTTTCTTCATGCCAAGCCTATGCACGACCATTAAGCCCAAGGGGAAGTATTTTCTCATTTTTTAATTATTTATTTGAATTTATATTAATATTAATTCATTTAAATTATTTAAATATATAGAAAATATAAACTTGACCTAAAAAAATCTTTTTATGCACATTCTAGACTCAAGATTTCGTGCACATGCTAATTGGGAAAGAATTGGACTAATTGAGCTTAATTGATACAAAATACATGAGAAAAAGATTGAAAAAAGATCCTTGACAAATCAAATCTCCAATTCATAAAAGCAATGGATTTTGATCCAATTTTCTTAACCTAATTACTCACTACATATGCAGGATGAGAAACCTAATGGAAGGAGACTGAAAGCTGCGCCCAAGACCACTTTGAAAACTTGAATTTTTTTCCATAAAACACAAAACTGATTTCAAGGTTAGGGGACGATTCCAGCCTCAATTTCCATTCCATTAGCTTCCTTGGGTAACTCTGAACGTGTACCAATCAAGAACAACAAGCAAAACTCCAAGAATTGGTAGATAGAACTCGAACTGTGTCACAAAACTTTTGAAATCGTATATCATGATTCATACATCTTTGTGCATTTTTGTTTATTGATTCTTGTTCATATTGAAGTTTCCAAGCTAACCATTACCTTTAATTGCATTTTTATTGACCATACGAGATTATGCCATGTTTGAGATTCTAGGGTTACAGGTCTTCAAAATTGGGGCTTTAGCGATAAGGAAAAATTAGCCCATGAAAGTATGACCATTCAAACCAGCTCATCAAGACGAGGAGACCTGGACCCTCGCGATCAATTTATTGATGTCATAGCGCTAGTCGCTATTTTCTTGTAGCTAGCCTAAGACCACGCTTCCAAAACCGCTGCCATACGTGCTTGATTCAGAAAAAAATAAAAAACAATGGGGAAGATGATGTGTTGGCGAAGCGTGATTCGCTAGTTTGAATTGCGCGTGTTTTTAACCATTACGCGTGGGTTTTGCTTTTTATTATTTATTTAATATAATATGTTAATTGAAACGTGATGGCTCAGCTGGCAGGTATACACGCTTGTGACTCTCATGACCTGGGTTCAAACCCCAGGTCTCACATATTTCTCATGTTATTTTTTCAATCATTATTCCATGCAGCGCTTCTGTGGAGACGTACCATATGCCATCCTGATCCAAGCACACACGTGTCCCAGACGACCACACCAAAGGCATAGATCCAAGGAGCACAATAAACACCAGTCAATGCATGATACACAAGCCAAAAAAAGTCAAACAAATTGCAAGCTTAATTGGGCCAGGCTTCTCAAGTCCATACCTCACAAATTGGGGCTACCCCCCCCCCTGGTTTGCTTTTCTTTTCATATTTTATTTTTTTCAATTATTATGTTATTTATTTTCATTGTTTTAATTAATTAATTGTTTTTTTAACAAAATACAAAAACATCATAAAATCAGAAAAGGCAAAAAATATAATATTTATTTATTTTAATTATTTTTATAAATTAGCATGTAAATAAATTTAGTTTAATTAGGATTTTGCAATTTTAATTCTTTTCATATTAAAATGTAAAAATATAGAATTAGGTTAATTGATAATTTTTATATCTTTTTAATTTTTCCTTTTTATCCCAATATTATTTATTTATTTATTTTATTTTTATAATTAAATGTACATAAGTAAAAATTAGGGTTTAATTTAGGTTAATACAATATTTTCACAATAAACTTAAAAAACATTAGAATTAGGGTTTGACGCTTCCTTTTTAATTTTAATTAATTTCTCCTTCTAAATTTTAAAAAAAAACATAAAATACCAAAAACATTTAATTTTTAATTCCGCATTAATTCTAATTAATTAATTCATTAACTTTAATCTTTTGCGAAAGGGTCCAACGCCCATGTTCATAATTTATTTAATTTCGCGCATTTATTTTATGTCGCTTATTATAATTGTGTAATTCTCCCAAAGCGATGTAACCATTTTATTTTTCGTACCTTTATTTTTCTTGCTTTATTTATTTTCCGTCAAATCGGGTCCGGTTTAATTTTGGCGATGTGGACCCGCGCCATTTGTAATAGCCTTAGATTTATTTTTTCTCGCACATATTTAACTGTTAAAAAAAGCATGCAAGAATGAATGTCTTAATTAAAATCAAGCGTATAACACTTTAAACATGACAAGACAAATATCAACGAAACTGACACACAAATTCGCACACACCACCCCTAGGGTACGCCTCACTGTTGCCTTTCGAAAGGTGGTCGTCGAGTAGAGGACGTCTTAGTAAGTCCTCATGATCCGGGAACCTGGCATGAGGGTAGCTTCTAAGGTGTCTTCCCATTGCTCTGGTGATCACTATGTCCCTAAAACTCGAATTGACCCGAACACCTCCAACGGTGGTGCTACCTACCTCTCAATGGTGGGATGGCATTACTTTAAAGGACTTTTACACAGACGAATTCCTTAGGGTAGGTAGGTTCTCAAGGATACTTGCTCTCTTCAAAACAAAATGAAATCTTTTCACACCAACACATTCTCAAAAGCTTTCAAAGCAAATTTTTCAAACACTCTGACGTACGAGTCGAACTGAAATTTTTCAAAGAAACTTTTTACACCCACATTGAAAAGCAAACAAACAATTTTGAAAACACATTGAGCAAGTATCTAAGAGCCCATGGATAACCATGGATAGAAAGGGTGCTAACACCTTCCCTTTCTATAATCTACCTCCCGAACCGAGAGCAATCTCTATAAGGAATTTTTCTGTGCTTTTGTCCTTTCCATTTGGAGAAAATAAAAGACGGTGGCGACTCTTGCTTCCGCGACATTTCGCGAACCAGCGTTAAACAGTCAGTTCCAGATCCACCGATCACAGTAATCTACCAACTTTCACTGAAGGTAGAGAGAAAATATATCATAGCATCACCGTTCACTGACGATGAACTACCAATGTTCACTGAAGTCAGCAAAAAGATAATAATCACCAACTTTCACTGATGGTGATCTACCAACTTTCACCGATGGTAGAGAGAAAATATATCATAGCATCGATGTTCACTGACGATGAACTACCAACATTCACTGAAGTCAGCAAAAAGATAACAATCACCAACTTTCACTGAAGGTAGAGAGAAAATATATCATAGCATCGTTGTTCACTAACGATGAACTACCAACGTTCACTGAAGGCAGCAAAAAGATAACAATTGTCGACCTTCACTACCGGTGACCTAGTAACTTTCAATGAAGGTAGGAAGAAAATATATCATAGCATCGTCATTCACTGACGATGAACTACCAACGTTCAATGAAGGCTGCAAAAAGATAACAATCATCGACGTTCACTGTCGATGATCTACCAACTTTCACTAAAGGTAGAAAAAAGATAACAATCACCAACTTAGTGACATTAGCAAATGAAGTAGCCTCCACCCACTTGGTGAAATAATCAATTGCTACCAAGATAAAACGATGTCCATTCGAAGCTTTAGGTTCTATCATTCCAATCATGTCAATACCCCACATAGAGAAAGGCCATGGGAAAGAGATCACATTGAGAAGTGTCGGAGGCACATGAACCTTATCCGCATAAATCTGACATTTATGACACTTCTTTGCAAATTTGTACCAATCAGATTCCATTGTCAACCAATAGTAACCTACCCTTAGCATCCTTTTAACACTCGAATGTCCATTGGCATGAGTGCCAAATGAACCTTCATGAATCTCATGCATCAGCATGTCTGCTTCGTGTCTATCCACGCATCTGAGCAAGACTATGTCATAATTTCTCTTATACAACACATTTTCATTGAGGAAGAAACTGCCTGCCAATCTTCTCAATGTCTTTCTATCTTTCTTCGATGCACCAATCGGGTATTCCTGAGTCTGGAGAAAATGTTTGATATCATAATGCCAAGGTTTCTCATATGTTACCTCTTCTATTGTAAACACATGAGCGGGCCTATCCAGTCGCCGAACCATAATTCGAGGTATATCATTCCAAGTATTCACCTGATACATAGAAGCCAGAGTTGCCAGAGCGTCCGCCATTTGATTTTCATCTCTAGGAATGTGATGGAATTCAACTTTATTGAAGAAGGGTAATAATATTCAAGCATAGTCTTTGTAAGGGGTCAAGCCGGGGTGAAGAGTATCCCATTCTCCTTTAATCTAGTTTATTATCAAAGCTGAATCACCATACACATCTAAAATTTTAATTCTGAGATCAATAGCTTCTTCGAGACCCATGATGCAAGCCTTATATTCTTCCATATTATTAGTGCAATCAAATGTCAACCTTGCAGTAAAAAGAATGTGCGATCCATGTGGAGTGACAATCACAGCACCGATTCCTTTACCATAAGCATTCACAGCTCCCTCAAATATCATACTTCAACGAGATTCAGGGTCAGGACCTTCCTCAGGAAATGGCTCATCACAATCCTTTACTTTCAGGAACATCACACCCTCATCAGGTAAATCATACTCCACAGACTGATGATCCTCCACTGGCTGGTAAGCAATATGATCTGCCAACACACTACTTTTAATAGCTTTTTGAGTGCGGTATTCGATATCATATTCAGATAGCAACATCTGTCAATGGGAAATTCTCCCAGTAAGAGCAGGATTTTCAAAAATTTACTTGATTGGATCTATTTTGGAGATCAACCAAGTAGTGTGATTCAACATATACTGCCACAAACGTTTCGCCGCCCAGGCTAGAGCACAACATGTCTTTTCCAGCATGGAATACAGTGACTCATAATCAGTGAACTTTTTACTGAGATAATAAATGGCAAACTCTTTCTTCCCTGTTTCATCCCGTTGTCCCAGAATACAACCCATGGAATTATCTATCACTTTCAAATACATTATCAACGGTCTTCCTTCGACAGGAGGGATCCAGATTAGAGGTTCAAGCAGATATTATTTAATACTTTCAAATGCCATTTGGGAGTCATCCGTCCACACACAACCTTGATCTTTATTTAACAACTTAAAGATTGGTTCACATGTTGCAGTCATGTGGGAAATGAATCTGGAAATATAATTCAAACGCCCGAGGAACCCTCTGACTTGCTTTTCAATTCTTGGCGTTGGCATATTTTGAATTGCTTTAACTTTATCAGGGTGAACTTCAATTCCTTTCTGGCTAACAATGAATCCCAATAATTTTCCTGATTGAACACCGAAGGTGCATTTATTTGGATTCAAGCGGAGACGATACTTCCTCAACGCTGAAACAACTTCAACAAATCTTCTACATTCCCTTCTTCAGTATGTGATTTAGCAATCATATCATCAACATCGATTTCCTTGTGCATTAGATCATGGAATAGGGTTGTCATAGCCCTCTGGTACGTTGCACCAGCGTTCTTCAACCCGAAGGGCGTCACTCTGTAACAGAATGTTCCATAGGGTGTGATAAACGTTGTTTTTTCCATGTCCTCTAGAGCCATTCTTATTTGATTATACCCGGAAAATCCATCCATGAACGAGAATACTTTGAATTTTGCTGTGCTATCCACTAACATGTCAATGTGTGGCAACGGAAAATCATCTTTTGGACTAGCTTTATTTAGATCTCAGTAATCTACGCACATGCTAACTTTTCCGTCTTTTTTTTGGTACTGGGACAATATTGGCAATCCACTGAGGATACACTGACGTCACAAGAAACCAGTATTAATCTGCTTTAAGACCTCCTCTTTGACCTTCACTGCCATATCTGGGTGAGTTCTTCTCAACTTCTGTTTGAATGGCGGACACTCTGGCTTCAACGGCAAACGGTGCTCGACAATATATGTATCTAGACCAGGCATATCTTGGTAAGACCAAGCAAGAATATCCACATACTCTTTCAACATCTCAATCAACTTTCTCTTCACATCAGGATGCAACGACGCTCCAATCTTGACTTCTTTCAGATCTTCTTCAGAACCCAAATTGATCACTTCCAATGGCTCTTTATATGGATGAATGGCATTTTCCTCGTGCTCAAGCAACCGTGGGACCTCTTCTAGAATCTCATCATAGTCTTCTTCTTCGGCCCCATACACAGGACATTCAAAGTTGGGAGAGGGTGCAGGGTCATTGTATTCAACGGGTTTTTTAATTAATCTGCACATATGATTTATGATTGCTTTTAGAAACTGACACATATAACAAGTGATCATGCAGATTGAATTTCAATTATTATTTATTTTGAAAGGTTTTTTTTTCTGATTACCATTTTCCAAGAAAAAAGAAAAAAATAAAGACACAATTTAGGAAACAAAGACAACTTTTATTATTGATTTTAAAAGTCACAGCAAACAGATAAGCCCTACAACATTAATAATTCCACCTTGGGAAGAGTGAAAGCTTTTCAAAAAGATTAAAAAAACAAATTACTTTGAAACATGTATGCAAGAGGGAACATCAAAGGTGATCCAGTTCTAAACCCTAACTCTGTGCGTCACATAATTCTGCATTTCCTGCTCTGCTTCATCTTCCACAATGGCATTAACCCCGGAAACAGTTGGATGAAGATAACCCCTGCTACGGAAGATGTCTTGATACTTGCCTGCAGCAGACTTCAGCTTCATTCTCTTACCTTTGTCATTCTTCAAAGAGAACCCCAAGCCGACTATGTTCTTGTTTACGGGTGGATCCACAATCTGTCCCCATACCTCGCTATGACCCTTACGCACAACCTGTTGTGCATCCTTAAGCGAAACCATGGAATTCTCATTTCCTCTTATGTTGTCAATGGATAAGGCTTGGAACAGGGTTCCAACAGCAGCTTCATTCGCCTCCATAATGCTGAAAGAGGACAAATTTCAACTTCTGGTGTAAAGTTATAGTGACAGCCCCTGCCTCATGAATCCACGGTCGTCCCAACAAACAGCTATAAGCGGGAACTATGTCCATGACCCGGAAAGTTATCTGAAACAAATGTGGTCCTATATGAATAGTCAAGTCCACTTCACCAGTAACAGATTTCCTTGATCTATCAAACACTTTCATAATGATTCCACTCGGGCGCATAAGCGTTCCTTGATATTTAAACTTCATAAGAGTGCTCCTCGGTATAACGTTCAAAGCGGATCCATTATCAATCAGCACATTGGATAGTGAATCATTCTTGCAATTCATAGAGATATGGAGGGCCAGGTTGTGATTCTTTCCTTCATCTGGAAATTCATTATCGCAGAAACTCAAGTTATTACATGATGTAACATTCCCTATTACGCTGCTGAATAGGTCTATTGGCATATCACTCTCCATAAAATCTTGGTCTAATACCCTCATCAAGGATTCTCTGTGAGCAGATGAGTTCATCAATAAAGCCAAGATAGATATTTTTGAAGGAGTCTGCAGTAGCTGATCTACAATTATGTAGTCTCTCATCTTGATTATCTTCAAAATATCATCAAATTCTTTCTCTAACATAGCCCCACTAGTCTCACCCGTAGCCTTCTTGGGTTCAACATTCTCAACAATTTTCTTTCCAGCACTAACATTTCCTCAGACAACTGGTGCAAACAAACGACCGATGCGGGTCACCCTACAATTTTAAGCAATATTTCCAACATTAGGCATTGGCTGGATGGGAACTTCCAATCCATCCTCTAAGATTGTAGCGTTGTATTTGTAGGTCACAACCTTACCTGACTTGTAGGGGATAGGACCCGGAAAACTAATCACCAATGGGGTAACAGCTGGCTTGCTATAATATTCAACTTCAAGATGGGTGGGTGCCCCAAAACAAGGTACAATGACATTTACCCCTTCTTCAACACAATCAATCATTATTGAGTCATTTCTAGAAAACAAATCCTCATCTGAGGAGAAATACACATCTGCAGAGGCATACTCTTCATCCGACTCTTCTTCAGTCAGGTAAACCTCAATCAAATCAACTTCATGGTAATCATCCCTTTGACCTGTAACCCTGATAGTTCCATTGTCCAACAACAACTGAACACCTTTCTTCACGATTGAATATCCCCGGGAATCTAGACAACAAACTTGGCAAGATCCATATTGGTGTTCCACCTGACCAGCCAAGTGGCAGAAAGTAGCACGAAATTGCACAAGGTCCTCATTCATATACTCTACATCAAAAATTCCGAATTCTCCAGGACATCCAGAAACCATATTCACCTCCTCTTCATACTATGCCCTAGGCCTAATTATGTTGATGAGGCCCTCATCCATCATATCCTGTAAATCATCCTTTATCTTATCGCAACCCTGTATGTCTGTACTGCAAATAGCACAATCGGAATGGTTAAGCATATAGTAGATAAATTCAGAGGTCTCCATGCATTTTCACCAAATCTCCTATAACCAGATTAATATCAAAAATCCAGAAGTCTCCTGGACAACCGACCACCATATTCACAGCATTTACTCCTCCATGCTTGGGTAGAGGATTGTCTTTCACATTAGGGCCCGCATCCTTGAAAGATAGAATACCAGACTTCACCAATTTCTACACCTCAGTCTTCAAAGGATAACCATTCTCAACATTATGCCCTAGTGCTCCCTGATGAAAAGCACATGATTGGTCTGCCTTGTAATACTAAGGCAATGGTGATGGTACAGCGGGAGGTGGTCGGATCTGAACCAACTTCTATTGAATCAATGTCGATAGTAACTCTGTATAGCTCATATGAATAAGGTCATAACTCTCCCTTATCTGATTATACCCTTGATCCCCCTGTTGGGACGGTCTCTGATAAGCAATGGTAGTTGGGGCTTGTTGTACCCCAAAATTTGCCCTCTCATATTTCTCAAAACATGGCAAGAAAAATCTCCAAGTGTCTCAAGATTGCTCAAAAGTTAGACAGTCAAGCTATCTCCTAAGGCAGTCAACCCCAAATTAGGGTTTTGTGTTGCATCAAGATCCTTGAGTCCAGATGACCTCAAATTCTCCCTAATGTCCTAATATGTCCTCAAGGTCATCCATGTCAAATTTCAAGCCTTGCAGAGGAAGTGTGCTTAGTCAATTGCTCAAGGGGTCCAAAAATCGACTGTGCTAGGGCAAAAGTCAATTGTGACTCAAATACAGTCAAACTTCAAGATTTTTTGTCAACATTATCATTTTAAAGGATATTTCATCATTTGATCAAGGGTTGATCATGATTCATCAAGGATTGCTCAAAATTCCTCAAGACTCAAAAGTTGCTAAGTTAGGGTTTTGTAGGAAAAGTCAACTCAACTTTGACCAAGCATAACTTTCTCATACTTTATGAGAAATGACCCATCCAAAGCTAATTTTAAAGAGGATGCAATTTCCTACAATCCATCTGCATACCCGAAGATCAGAAAATGCACTCACAAGAAGTTGTAAATTTGGACATTATAGGTCATTTTTGAAAGTCAACAAAAACACCTTTTTTTCCAAAGCTTATAACTTGGGCATGGAATATCAAAATGAGATGAGAACAAAATGGTTGGTTAGAGGACATCTCCAGCTTCCTAAAAAGTCAAAGAACACTTCCAAAAGTTCAAAATTGAAGAAGTTATGCATTGTTGAAGTTGGGCATTTTTGCAAAATTGCCAAAAGTCAACTATCCCCAAAACTTCAAATTTTGTCAAATGGGCCCATTCTTTTCCACTTGATTTGGGCTTGCCACATTCCACACGTGTCCTAGCTTCAGCCTTGTGTCCATTTATCAATTTTATTATTTTATTTGATTTTTTATTGAATTATTTCATTTTAAATCAATTTAAATCAAATAAAATCACAAAACTTGATTACATGAGATATTTTTCTATTTTAAGGACTTAATCATCATCATCAAGTGTATCAAATTCGTACCATGCATTCCATGTGCAAAAAGATTGGATTTTTGGCAAATTAGGTAAGTTATCAATGGTGGATCAAATCCAATCTCAAGGCATCAATGTGCAAGGATTCAGTCCACAAAAGTTGACCTAATACACTCCATCATACATATACAAGGCAAAGGCACGAAATCCAGACCTAGAGGCTGCAAGAACACCAAGAATCAAACTTGAAAAATTGACAAAAAGTGTGAAACTGAAATCATCCTTGGAGGCGTTTACAAAGGTAAAACTCAACACCAATCAATTGTTGGGTGTCTACCCAACCTCCTGCAATCAAAAGCAAGCTCTCACACCCTCTCAAACGCACTGTAAGCATCCCGTTTCATGGCCCTGTATTCCAAATTGCAACTCTCTATTTTCGCATCATTTTGATAAATCATGGATATATTTGTGATGCTTATGAAATTTCTGAACTTTTGGCATTGTTTGATTGCATTTATATGGACTGTAGCCCTGTAACTGAACCTAGGGTTTTGTAGTTTGTTTTTTGGGCATTTCTTTTATAGGCGAAATTAGTTCCATTGATGGACATGGACGTGACCAGGGGAGATAGACGAGCATAACCATAGTCTTGGGTTTGATTTTCATGGCCTAGAACTGATTTTAGGGTGGACATACGAATTTAGCTGCGGATATAAATCTGCAGGTAAATGTACAGGGTTGAAGGAAGAAGACAAAGACGTGTCTCCCCCTGGTTGGACAGTTCAAACTTGGTGCGTTTTTATTTTGTTCTAGCATATTAATGTTGTTTCTAATATTATCATTATTATTGAATATACTAACAATAGAAACGCGTTGGCCTAGTGGAAAGAGGAGCTGGCAGTCACCAACAGGACATGGGTTCGAATCCCAGGTCCCCATGTTATTTGTTATATTTTTCTTCCAGGTGATCCAATGCAAGTCCAGGCGCGTGATGCATCATACTCCATCACTCAATCACTTTCCAGATGGCCCCAGGCCAGATCTGGTGGTCTAGAATGAAAGCCTACCATGGGATCCAGTCAACCAATGCACAGGGGATCCAAAAATTCAAATGAGGCCAGCTGGTGATGGGCCTCAGAATTGCTATCAAGACCTCCAAATTGGGCCCAAACCCCTCCTAAGTCTTTCTATTTCATTTTTCACTTATTTTATTTATTTGTTTTGTTTAATTATTTTTCATAATTTAACTAACCAATTAAATCTTTTTCTCCATAAAATTAAAAACCAAAAAACATATTTTGTTTATTAAATTAAATTTCAGTATTTTATTTTTGTTAATAAATATTAATTTAATTAATTTATTTCTAATTAGGAATAACTTTTAATATATTTTGCAATAATTAAAATTAACTTAGACAATTAGGTTTTCTTAACATTGATTAAATTTATTTTTATTTCTTTAAATAACACAAAAATCCAAAAATATTATTTTCATTAATTAATTAATTCATTTATTAATTTAATAATTAATCCAATTTAATTTCTTCCATAAATTCCAAAATAACAAAAAAAATCTTTTCTTTAATTAAAGGGTCAAAACCCTAAAACTTGTGCCCGATTTAATTTCCCGCACGCGATCCATTTTATTCAATATTGTATCTATTTCCTAGAATGTAATAGTTTAATAGGACTTTACTATTTTTACCGCTTTATTTATCTTCCGCACTTTAATTTCAAGGGTTGCTTTTGGCGATGTAAATACCCGACGCCTTGTAATAGTTAGTTTAATTTCCGCAATTTAATTTCTGCAACTTATAAACTGTTAGATGTTTGATAATAGGGAATGCATGACAAGATTGAACGTTTAAACCTAAAAATCAACATAGATCACCCATGACATGTACGAAGACAAATTAACTGAAAACGACACACTCGCACATGCGCACTCTTAGGGTACACCCCACTCGGTTACCTTCGTACGCGGTCCTTAAGTATAGGAAGTTTTAGAGGTCGCCCTCTTGTCCAAAGATCATAGTTGCCTCGAAATGGTTGCCTCGGATAAAATGATCTAAGACATTAGGGTTACCGCTAAGGCGTCCTAACATTGCTTTAGTGACCGCACATCCCTTAATCGAATTGACCTATAAAACTCCAACGACGACGCTACCCACTCATCAATAGTGGGATAGCATTGTCTAAAGGAAGATAGCATAGAACGATTCCTTTTTCGAGTAGGTAGATGGTTCTTAAGTACTTGCTCTTTCAAAACAAAACAAATTTTCACACATACACTCCTGTTCAAACAAAGACTTGTTCAAACCTACAAACACAAAGAAAAGCAATTTTGAAAACACTATGAGAAAGTACCTAAGAGCCCGTGGATAACCACGGATAAAAAGGGTGCTAGCACCTTCCCTTTCTATAATCTACCCCCCGAACCCGAGAAACATCTCGAAAAAGGAATTTTTCTGTGCTTTTTTCCTTTCCTTGTTGGATAAAATAAAAGACGGTGGCGACTCTTTCTTACCGCGACATTTTGCGTATACAAAACGCAAAATGAAAACCAGCATTCCGGAAAAAAAACAGTCAGTTCTCTCCCACTGTATCACAGAGTTGCACCCATAACTGGAGTAACTGAGGCGACTTGCTGATGACGCTGATAATTCCTTCTAGGAGTATTAACCCTCCTCTCTTGCATAACAGCATTTCCACCCCCTTTCCATAAGATGGCTTCTTCGCACCTCCATATATTTCACTCTCTGTTAAACGACCCTCTCTTACAGCCTCTTCTAAGCGGATACCCATTCCTACCATATCAGTAAAGTCACTTGGTGCACTTGCTACCATCCTCTCGTAGTAGAAAGCACCCAGAGTTTTCAAGAAAATCTTAGTCATCTCCTTCTCTTCCATGGGAGGAATCACTTGGGCGGCTACCTCACGCCATCTCTGTGCATATTCTTTGAACGATTCCCTGTCTTTCTGAACCATGGCCCTGAGTTGATCACTGTCAGGCGCCATATCCACGTTGTACTTGTATTGTTTGATGAACGCTTCTCCCAGATCATTGAAATTATGAATGTTAACACAGTCCAAACTCATATACCATTTCAGCGCAGCACCGGTAAAAATATCCTGAAATAAGTGAATCAGCAGACGTTGATCATCAGTATGGGTAGACATTCTCCTTACATGCATCTCCAGATGAGCACGAGGGCAAGTGTTGCCCTTGTACTTCTAAAACTCCGAGACCTTAAACTTAGAAGGTATCTTAACATTCAGGACCAAGCATAGTTCATTCACATTCTGCCCAAATAGCTCTTTTCCCCTGAGGGCCTTCATCTCTCTCTGCATCTTGTCAAATTGCTCTTGAAAATCATTCATTCTATCATAAAGACCCAACTCTTCACTCGGCGGAGTGAAAGGACGACACACATCATCGTTAACAAACGGAACCATATTCACCGAAGGAGGTGCAGCAGGAGCAGCATGCACCACAAGAGGTGCCGGAGTAACAATAGTCTGAACAATTTGAGTATCTTGAGGACCAAGATTGAAACCTTCAGGTGCAAAATCTCTGGCATTCCCCAAGGGTAACCTTGAGGCATGCGATTTTGAACAACAGCTGGAGTAGCAGATACCGGAACAGTCGGAGCTTCAGTAGTTTCCCTTGTTGGTTGAGGTTGAACACTCGGTGGCTGATTCTGAGCAGCCACCAGAGATTCCATCAGAGCAGTAAGATTGGTCATGACGACCTTCAAAGCAGAAACCTCCTCGCGCAGCTCGCGATTCTCTTGTTCTAAGTTGTTCATCTTCTTTCTGAGATTAGCCTGAGTGTTGTAGTGGTGAGTCAGCTTGCTGAATAAAGTAAAGAAGCTTGGTAAGACACCTGGATATGCATAAAAAATGCAAGAAATATGTGCAATATGATGCATGATGTGTAATGCACATGATTTTATTTCGTTATTTAATATTTCAAAGGATTTAAAGTTTTAGAGACACACTGCAAATATCAAAGTAATAACGCATTTGAAATACTGAAAATTTTTATTATAATAACTTCAAAATAAGTTACAAGTCTCAATAATCCCAAGTACAAGATGAAAATAAAGTCTAAAACCCTGAGAAGTAAAGCTGTCGGAGATCACTCTATACGCTGACGCTTCCCCGTAAGCCTGGCAATCTGAGCCTTCAACCTCTGGTTTTATTCCGCATACCTGGTGGCAACCTCCTTCCAATCACCTGAATCAGGAAGTGAGTAATCAACATCTGATTGAGGCTTAGGAGAAAATAAATCCCCTTGCCTCTCCATGGTCTTTACAGCCCGTCTCTCAAGAATCTCAATCAAGTCGTCTTTCTCTTTCAAATCTGCTATATAAGAAATCTCTAAAGTTTGGCACTTGTTCTTCCAAGCATCCTTTTCCTGTTGCATCCTGGCTAAAGCAAGTTGTAGCTCTTCTAGATCATCCAATAAGGGAGGAGTGGTCTTCACAAACAAATCAGGCATATGTGTTTCTCGAGAATACGACATCTTCAACTGAATAGCTCTCGTTTAAACCCACTGAAGATATGGCTCCAAAGAAACAGCACCCCTATGTCCCAAATCCTTCCTACTCTTCTTGTGGATGTGACGCCAGGCCTTCGTAATTTGCTCCCTAGCTTCACTATGGACTTCTCCCTCCTTAAAAAAGAAACTACTCAAATGAATAATATTTGGTTTATCCCTTATCGGATAATCGAGCTATCGTCGTGCAATAACAGGGTTATAGTTAATTCCTCCCTTTGTACCGAGAAGAGGTACATTGGGGAAACTACCACAACTGTCAACAATCTCTATATCCTGGTAAGCTCGATGATACGAATCAATATCCGAGTGAGTAAGCGCCATGATCTTAGGAGCCCAATGGGGTTCCTTCTTGACATCCCAAAAAGCATCAGACTGAGGCATATGAGATATAAACCACCGGTACAACAAAGGCGTGCAACAGATAATCATCCATCCATGGTAAGAATTCCGAAGATGAATAGAGTAATAAGCATCACCCAACAAGGTAGGAACTGGGTTTCCAATCATGAAGATCCTGATAGCATTAATGTCAACAAACTTGTCCATATTAGAAAATAATAACAACACGTAAGAAAGTAGAGCAAAGATGGCCTCAAAAGCGATTGTACTCTTCATCCTGGAAAAGTAGCAAGCTTTCTCCAATAAGAACTGAGTTGGTAATCCTCTAAGCTCTCCTTTAGTAGTCATATGGGCTTCAACCTCAGACTTTCCCAGATGGATCAAAGCAGCAATCTCATGTGATTTTGGCTCATCCTTCAAGCCAGTAAAAGGAACACGATCGGTAACAGGTAAATCCAATAGATAAGAATACTCCTCTAGTGTAGGCATCAACTGATAGTCGGGAAAAGTAAAGCAATGATACATCAGATCATAGAACTAGACCAAGGTTGAGAGAATACCCTCCTTTATCTTCAGCTTCATGAGAGGAATGATGGGTCCATACTTCTTCCGAAAATTTGCAGAACACTCAATCTCAGGAATTAGACTGATCAACTCATCTATCTTGGGATCCTTGAAACTGTATTTCCCAGTCTTTCTTTCCAGAGTCCATGGTTAAAAAGTACCTGAGATATTCACAAATGGTCAACTTTTAAATCCCTTGAAATAAGATTTCTTCAAAAGATGCTTATGAGTGCATGGATGCATGATGTAGTAATCACACACAAGATCACACATATATGGTTCATAGGTTTAACGTCACGAGCATGAGGTCGAAGGTACTACCCATACGGTATTGGTCTAAATGTTATCACCTTCCGAACAAGGTTCTAGAGGTTCCCAGAGTCTACATCCTTCCTTCGAATATTACCAACTTCCCAATTAACTTAGTAATTAGTAATATTCTAAAGAAAGACTCGTCCGAGCATAGTATCGCGTGACAAATATTTCCGGATTACTCCGTCATAGCTTCCGCACTACACCTAAAAGGCCAAGATGGGTTAGGTATTTTATGGTCCTCATCTTCAGCAGGCTCCCAGGTCGAAAGCAGTACGTCTTCCCGATTACTCAATAAACGACACTATAGTCAAAGGGGCCTCCACTAAGTGGGGGATCTCATGCCTCTTTTTTGGTATTACTCCCTCAAAGTTAAAATGACTATATTGCCTGTCCTATCTTAAAGTTTGCCCAAGTCCGGAGATAGGACTTATAAGTAATCACCAAGCCACCTGAAAACCAGGAAAATCCAGATAAACATATATACAACATATAACACATAAACAACAATAGCACATATACTTGTATAAAAAAAGATAGGCTCAACCCACTTAGGGATGGACTAGAAAGAGGTCAATCTTTCCCCAGTGAAGTCGCCATTTTTCTGTAGCGGTAGAAATGTTTAAGACTAAGCCATTAGATTGACTAGACTTGTACAAATCAAATTAAAAATCGCCACTGTGCTTTATTGTTTCCAAAGGAATGGGAAAAGAGCGAATAACCCAATAAGAGGGGGAAATATTCTAAGTAATGGGGTTGGTTATGCAAAGGGAATGTATTAGCACCCTAAACATCTACGGTGCTCCACAAGAACCTCTTTGCAAAATCTGTATATTTTGGCTATAAAAATGTTGTATAAAAATAGATGGTGGAGGCGAGAAAAGAAATATATTTTTATGATTTTTGCACCCGCCGCGGTTGCGAATCTTTAGTGCCTATGTACCACCTTCCGTGCAATAGGGGATCAGGGTACACATAGTTCCTCTTTAAAAATTTTAAAACATAAGTGTGTTGGTTAATTTTATGAGATAAGATATCATTGTCATTGTCTGTGTGGAAAACATACTTACTACCCACAATCATGAGAAAGGAGAATTTGCATCATCTCAAAGTAGAGGATATGGCTTGGATTTTAAAATCAACAATGCCTCACTCAACACCCAAGTGTGAAATATCTCTCTTCACTACATATTGTAGAAGTATAGTTGTTTGCATCACTACAAGGATTGACAAGAGTCTAATCATTTGAGAAAGGTTATAAAATAAAAATCCAAAATGGAAAAATGGTTTGAAATGAGATTGATTGACTTTTAGTCTTCTCACAAAAAATGTCAAGGTATTATTAAGTTGATTGAAGTTTATTTATGAAAAGGTTTTAAAAATGCATGGACCTAAGTCCAAGTTTATTATGAAAGTGGTTCAAGTTAAAAAAACAAGAAGAGTTTTAAAAAGGAGAGAGAAGATTTTTGAAATTAAAGAAGAAGGGAGGAGAAGAAGAGACTATCCTAAAGCATAAGATAAAAGCTAGGGATAGGAACTATCTAACTAACAAGAAGCCAATTCTTGACATTATGAGTCAAGATAGAATTCCCATTATTTGGATTGAAACTAAGTAAGCAAAGATACTAGACCTCTTGAGGGAGCCAAACTTCAAGTGTATTAAGTCTTCACAAAAATTGGGAAGAGTAACGGTTGTATACGGGTGAATTCCAGACTACAAACAAAGTATGTAATCATAATAACCTGCACACAAAGCAAACAAACAACCCAATGTCTTGAGGTAAACCTCAAGAACTCCAGACAAAATATCAATTAAGGTCACAAGGTCTCCAATATAGGCCAAGGTCTCTAACACTAAGTCCAAAAAGTCCAATACTCCATGATATCAAGGATAGTAACCAAATTGTCCAAGTATCATTAAAGTTTTTTATGGTTCATATTGATTATTAGGTGTATTAGAAGAAAAAATAAAAATGACATGAAATGTAATGCTTAAAGTAAATGGTACATAAAGTAAAAACAATTTAATAATTAGTGGTTAGTTGGATGACCATCTTGAAACTTGCATTTGGAACTAATTAGAAGATTGGTAGAACCAAAGCCTCCACATAACAAGTTGCATTTTCTTTTTGTCAAGTATATCATCCATTTGGAATCCTCAAAAGTACCATTTAATGATCAACAATATTTAAGTGATCTGTGTCGACCAAAAGTGTTGTAGATCCATTAGAGGATTGGTAGAACCAAAGCCTCCATACAATGAATCTCGATGTTATTGGATCAAAGAGATATTAACATACTTGGGCTTGCAAACATAGGTTTGGGCCACGAATGATTATTTATTCGAATCGGAACAAAAATTTAGCGCTATGTTAAGCAAACAGAAGTGGACTTATGTAGAAGTCTCACCTATTTTGAGGCCAGTCAATAGCAATCTAAGCACCATTTATTTTGAGACATGATATGGAGATCATGCTCTAATAACACTTAGTGCAATGAGAAAGGGATAAGATGAAGAGGGGTGGGAGAGAATATACAAACCACATTTGAATTAAATTTAAATCAAACTATTATTAAAATCATTCTTCCATTTTTGTGGAGTTAGACTCAACACCATGGATCCAATGATGTTAACAAAGTTCATAATAAAAAATTCAACCCAGGATCAGCCAGAAAATAATCACAAAATAATATTGCATTTAATATATACATTAAAAAGGTTGTAAAATGTTTTAAAATAGAATTAAAAGAGAAAAATATCAACTATGTTCAAACTAATCAAGAAATATTAATTAAGACCATAGAAAAATTAGAAATGAACTCAAGTATTTTTATAAAAATTTTGGTGATTTTTTAAAGTCAAAAACTATTTTTTAAAATTAAAAGAAATGATTAAATAAACCAAAAATGATAAAAAAATACCAAAGTTAGAAATAAAAAATAAGTGAGGTCACTAATATTTGTCACAATATCATTGGATCGTTCCATAATTTTTTCAAAATTAAAAAATACCTAAAAGTATATTTAAGCATTTAAAACAAATCAAATAAAGTGAAAATTTATTAAAAAAATATCAAAACACAAAATAAAATTGTGAAAAAATAAAAATCAGAAAGAGAAAAATCAAAAATATTTTTCATAATTTTTTTGACTAAAAATGAATTTTCTATGATTTTTTTGAAATTTAAAACAATTAAATATAAAAATAAGACAAGAAAATAAAAACCAAAAAAATATGGGCCATCTGATCAATGTCAAAACGCGTTAGTAAACAGATCAAGTGGACCTGGCGTGTTGTGCATGTTATGAACTTTAGTGAATAATGCATTGAATTATTAATTAAATCAGATTTCAAAAAAAAAAAACAAGTGGCATGCCATCATTGGTTGGAAGATGACATGTTGGTCATCTTAAACCTCCAACCAACGTGAATTGCAGATCTCTCAAACTATAAAATCAGAAGCTTAAACCTATGTCATTCGCTTCGTCTCTTCAAGACGAAGACAGCCACACCTTCGCGACAAATTTATATAAACTGTAGCTCAAGCAATTTAGAAGGAAAGTTTTGAAAAGAGATTTGAAATTTCTTGGTCAAAACAAGTTTCCAGATGAAAGTAAGTGTTGCGACTAGAACCAGGGAAATGAAAGCATCACAATGATATCAAAGTTTTGAAGAATTGATGGAGGAATCTACCTATTGAAGTTGAGTTGCAGAGCTTGGAAACTGGACTTCTATGGAGCAATATAGGGCACGATTCTTGAATGTAATTATATGGTTAACTTCAGGGAAGATCAAGGAAGGTGAATTGATGGGAAAATTGGATTGAAAAAGGCTTGAAAGCAGATTTCTAAGTAGCAGAATTTTGAGTTATGGAACAAGTTTGACAGGGTGATTCTGGCTATCCAAGCTTGAGGAAATGAATGGGGGATGACCCTCTATTTATAGGGAATCAAATGGAATGTTCAAGCGTGTCAAATGATGAAGTTTCGAGGGAAATCTTATGAAGTTGAAAACAAGAAAAGTGTGACTTCTAATTTGATCAAAACTCATCCAAAACGCGTGTTTTGTTGTGCTAATCACTTCTGGAAGTTCTCTAACATGTTTAGAGGCAGAAACACGCAGAAACAAAGTGTTTAGAAGCTAAATCAATGATTTCAAATTCTGACTTTTGAAGAAACTTCAGTTCCAAGTTACCAAGTTCAAATCAATGGCATTATGAGTTCAACGGGTCTTAGGGCATGATTCCTGATGCTTTAGAAAGATGAGGTTACAAGATTTGTAGTGGAAAAAGAATGGAATCAAATGGATGCTTGAGCTGAAAGTTGCATGGAGTCAAAGTTGGAAAAAAAAAGGTTGACTTTCCATACTTAGAAATATTTCAAAATTTTCTTCAAAAGTGACCTATAATGTTTTGCATCCAAACGTAGCCTTCCACTTGGAATTTGTTCTTGACCAAAAATGATGGCATGAAGTAGACCTCTTGAATAAAATTTTAAGACTTGAACCATTCAAAATCTCCAAAAATTGAGAGAATTATGAATTGTTGAAGTTGGCAAAAAATCATAAAATGACCTATAATCTTTTGTATCCTTAGGGCATCTTCCATCCCTTTTCTCACTTTTCATATAAAAGAAGAAATAAATTTCACATCCTCAAGATCATTGTGGAAAAATATTAGGCTCTAGGTGATAAAAATTGACCAAGTTATGATCATTTTAAGTCACACATGGGAAATTAGGGGTTCATCTAGAGGACTTGTAATCTTTCTTCATCATCAAGTTTCGTCCACATGAAAACTCCTTGAAACTTTTGAAGTGATTTGTTAATAAACCTTTGAAGAGAATGATGTCTTTGGAATCACTCAAAAATACCAAAAGATGAGAAATATATACTTATTTGAAGTCCAAAACCCTAGCTCCTAGATCAAGAAAATGCTTTGAGGAACTTTGACAATTTTGAACAACCTTCTTGTACCAACACTTTTGTTTGTAAATAGAAGTTGTTGAGGATGATAATGAGAACTAATAGCAACCAAAACCACTTTCATATCTTAAGAATTGAGAGAAATATGCACTTGTGACCAATGGGAACAAGACCTTGTCCAACCATGACAACTTCTTCAATCAACCCCTTGTACTTTTGAATTAATTTTGATAACTTTGAAATATGGTGAACCAAAATAAACCTTGCCATGCCATTTCTTTCAAAACAACTCCAATGGTGAGGTTTGAACTTCTAAAGCTTTATTGACTAGGGCATGGAAATAAACTCATGAACCCATGGATCAACTTGCTAAGCCACATTGCCTTTACCTACATTGTTAACAAGTAAGACAAACCAGCATTGCATTTTATTAATTAAAAGGAAAGTAAAAACAAAACATGCATGATCACAAAAGAAAACAAGTCAAGGTCCTTGGTGATTCCTCAAAGAGCAAAGCTAAAGATAGGGAGGGGAACCAAGAATCCTAATGCGATCTTGTTGTGATGGAATCAACATGGTATGATGAGGGGATCTTAGGGGAAAAAATTAGGGTACAACAATGATCCATAATTAGAATGTTGAGTCAATTTTATCAGCATTATGCTAACAACTTACACCTATTGATTATCTTCTACATTAGGAATCATGCCATTAAATAAAATGTCATTTCGCATCTTTCAAATACTCCATATAACTGTCAACCACACTGCACCATTAATCTTATTTTTCATTCTTCCTTTCAGCTGAAGAATAAAATTACTGAGATGTTGAGGAGTTGAACTGGTCTCAATGGTTGGCACTCCTAGCCAGTTGACACAGTCATAGGTTTGTTCAAAATCCACCTTCATAATTAAACACTCTCTTTTTTCTCTAGTTGCAAAGTCTATAATCTCATTGGGTACTACCATTTCATCCAATATTTTCCTTCCTGAGACAAAGGCAGTCTAGCAAGGTGAAATGACTCCCCCCCAAGATTATCCGTAGTCTAGCTGCAAGGATTTTGGCCAATATCTTATATAGACACCCCACAAGACATATTTGTATGTACTCTTTCAAATTCTAGGGATTGTTGTTTTTTGGTATTAGGGCAATGAATGATGCAGTAATAGCCTTAGGTATAATTTCATTTTCATATAATTCAATTAAAAATTTCATCAAGTCCTCCTCCATAAAAGACCAACATTCCTGCAAAAATTATAAATTAAGTCAATCAGGACCTGGACTTTTCTCAATGTCAGACTCCCACATAACCTTCCTTACTTCCTCTCTTGTGAATACCTCTTCTAGTCTATCCTTATCCTCCTCTGAAGTGCTATTTAAAACCAACCCTCTGATTTCTGGTTTACACTCCATAGTCTCCTTAAATATATCCTCAAACACCTTTGCCATCTCCTCCTTTACAACCATAACATCTTTACATTCAACCACCTCCCTATTTGTGATTGAAGCTATATTACCTCTCCTTCTTCTATATTTGATCATAGTGTGAAAAAATATGGAATTATGATCCCTTTCCTTCATCCATTATTGTCTTGATTTTTGTCTCAGTAAATTTTCCTTAAGGTGAAGTTTCTTCAAAAATTCTTCCAAAGCTTCTACTCTTTTTTCCGCGGTTAACTCATTGATACTCACACCAGTGTTTTTGTTATTTTCATCAAAGTTATTGTAAACCTTTGATGTCTCCTATATTTTTAGATCTAACCACCCATAAACCTCCTTGTTCCAATCCCTTAGGCAACTCCTTCACAGTTTCATTTTTTCCTTTAAAACATAAGCATGTCTCCCTGTCGTACCCCAAATTTGTCCTACCTCGATGATTTGATTTTTCAAGATTTAAATAATAAAGAAACGTTCAATTAAGGATGGTACAAAAATATCTGATGGCCCATTCTTAAAATGTAAGTCAACCAGGGGTGTATTTTAATTCAGGAAAATGGGGTTTTCTAAATCAGAAAGACCCGTTTATTCGTAGGCCCATTTACGAAGCATGTTGGCCAATGGCCCATGCGATTCGAATATGGAAATATATTTCAGAAATAATTATTAAGTTATTAAATTATTAAGTCCACATAAGGTTAAGTTGTTTTCAGTAAAATAGGAGGTATATTATCAACTTATAGGCCCATTAAGGTTTTAATAAAACTAGTGCATTTGTGGTCTTATATTATTGCTGATTTTTTTTATAAAAAAAAGAGGGGGATATTATTGTTAAAACTTGTTGTTATTATAAAAGAGATAACAAATAATTTTTAGGAGAAAATGTAATATATTGTTTTATTGACTGGTAAACCTCTTATTACAACAATATTTTGCTAAATGTTACTTTTATAATTCATTTATTAAAGTCTTATTGTTGTTAGAAAAGAGAACTATTGGATCTACATTAAGTAAGAAGGGCCCATCTTTGATTACGCAAGCTAGACTGCAAATCAGGAAAAATAAGTGTTGGCCCAATGATACTAACCATTACTGTGCCAATCAAACCAATAATCCAGCACATGTTTTTTGCTGCTAACACCTACTGTGCAGATTGTCCAAAAATCACGCGTGCATGTTTATCAATAAACTGGCACTGTAGAAATCTGAGAATCAAACTAAATCTACTGCAAACTTGCACATTACCGAATCGGGAAGAATCAATGCTTGACAGTATAAAATCCAAAAAAACAATAGAATCAATTGCAATCAAATAATAACAAAATCTGAGAAATCTTATTGCATTCAATACAAAATCAGTAATTAACATTACAGAACCAATCTAAAGGATCTAAGGAAAAAAATATAAATCCATGAAAAACTAAATAAAAGTTACAGAATCCCTAAACACATGCTAATCTCCCTAATTTGTGCAAGCTTAATTCCTAAACCTCTGCCTAAGCCTTAACGGATTGTAATGATAACCCTAAAGAAACTAACGCTGATAATACTGAATCAAAGTCACAGACAGAAAGAGGGGTGGATAACAGAAAGGAGGACGACAGAAACAGAAGACGGTGGATCTTCACAGAACGAGACAAAGACATATCCTTACAGAAAAGTAGGGAGGAGGATTCTTTTAGACGAAAACGAGAAGTTTGAAGAAGTCGGAGCTTACACCAAATCGCAAAAAGTTGAAGAATATGTTGCCGAAGAAGAAGAGTGGGGGTGATTAGGGTTCAACTTATGAAACCCGAATCACCGTTGACTCGCACCACCATCCCCAAACTCCAATCCTCGCCGTTGATATCCCTTGAACCACCGCGAGCCACCGCTAAGCGTCACCATTGACCACCATCTTCACCCTCTTATTCCACGGTCACCTGTCAAACACAGATAGAAGAAGGTCAGAAGAACGCTGAAGCTATAATCAAAAGGGTTGCCGCTGGAGGTTTAGCGAACTAGGGTTTGAAAGTGGGTTGGCGCTTTGAGAGAGCGAGGAAGACGAAAGGATAAGTTTTATAAAATGAAACAAAAAAATAATTAAAAAACTATTATCAGTGCATATCCCATGTCGTGTGCCCACCATATCGATTGTGTTCTTTCGTTGTTGGCCATTCGATTTTGATCAGGTGTCCATGAGGCTAAGCCGCACCATAGGATCCATGCACCGCGTAACATGCAATCACCCTTTCCTCTTCAAAAATGCGTTGGGCCAGGCCCACAGCTCTTTACACCTCCTTTAAACTTTCTGCTAAACACAATAATGACTTACACCACCCTTGTCTGGACCATTAATGGGCTTGGCCAGCTTACTTTTAGCACCACCAGTACTTACTTCTTAACAAAGAAATACCCCCTCCCCCTAGGTTTACCTAAATTATAATTATTTTTTATTATTTTCTTTTTATATCATTTTTTATCTTATTAATTACTTATTCTTTTTTTTCATTTATAATTATGATTATTATTATTATTAATTTTTATATATTATTAATTATTATATGTAAATATTATTATTTATATATTAACATATATATAATTTTTATTTAGAACTCATGAACATATTATTTTCACGCATATTGCATTAAATATTTTTTATCATGCATTAATCAAGATTTTCGCAATTAATATTATTAAAAAACACAAACCAATCTCAAACTATTTTCGCGAATAAAACTAAGCTAATCAACAATCTTTTTTGCAAATGGGTTTCAAACTAATTTTGGCTTACTGCGTTCTCAGTCAAAATCTCTGTAATCACTACTCTCGACCGAGTGCGAAGTGATTTAAAATATGTTTGCAAACCCCTAAAAGACAACAACCCATACGAACTATGAATTGGGACTTTGATTCCTCATAAGAGGATATGTAGGCACACGATCTAAAATCGTGGCGAGTCTTGCTAATTAAAACTTAAAACCCTGTTTATCCCGAACCTAAACCTAGAGCTTAATATCCTTTTGAACAAGGTGGATAAAAGGTACCTAACACCTTCCTTTCGTCTAATTGAGTCTGAAACCTAGAATCTCTGTCCGCGAATTAGGGTTTTTCTGTTAGGTTCCCTTCCCTAGGATAAAAACTAATAGTGGCGACTCTGATTTAAAAACCAGTTGCTACAGCTGGCGACTCTGCTGGGGAATGAACCCAGAATCTCTAGTTTTAGGTATTTTTGGGTTTTTATTTTTATTTGATTTATTTATTTATTGCATTTATCTACTTTCTCGCATTTATTTATTTATTGTCAATTTCTTTTATCATCATATATTTACTGTGTGGCGGGATTTTTCTATCTCAAAAATATTTTCAATATAACCCTTAGAAAGAAGGTTCGTCTATTAACTTAAGGGGTACATCATCCTTGCGAGTTTAAGTGACGAATTCGCCTAGAGTCGGTGAACTTCTAAAAAAGGAATACTTATTGAGAGATATCCTCTTGACGAGTAGGACTTTGGAAGGTCACCCATGACTCTTTCTAACGACCTTAACCTAAAGTCTCATGAAGAGACCTTTCACGACTTTGAGACGAAAGTTTCGGTCCGTAGAGAGACTCCACCTAAGGGAGGCCCTTGCGCCTTTTCCCTCTTATGTTATTCATGATACCATTAAGGAAGCCACCTTTTATGAGGGTAGATCAACTGTAGGTCAAGACTAAGGAACCTACCTTATAAGCGTACTTATAGCAAAACCCCATCACTGAACCATACATCCCTACTGTGATACGGTGGCAAAACCGACTGTTATACTGGTTTGCGTTTTTTTTCGCAAAATGTTGCGGTAAGCAAAAGTCGCCACCAACTTTTATTTCATCCAACAAAGGAAAAGCAAAAAGAACAGAAAAAACCTTTTTCGAGATGTTTTTGAGTACGGGGGGTAGATTATAGAAAGGGAAGGTGTTAGCACCCTTTCCATCCGTAGTTTTCCACGGGCTCTTAGGTACTTGCTCATTTTGAAATTGCTTGTGTGTGCTTTGCTTTGAAAAGTTTTGTTTTACTTTGTTTTAACCCTTGTTTCTGTCCTCAAGAGTGTGACGAAGTTGTTTTTGAAAACTATTTTGAAAATGTTTGTGTAAAGGAGTTTTTATTGTTTTGGGAAATTACTTAAGATTTTCTACCTACTCGAAAAAAGCTCTGTTCGTTTTCCTTTTAAACAGCGTTATCCCATTATTAAGGAATAGGTAGCACCGTCGTTGGAGTTTGAGGGACTATCAAAAGGGACAAAATGGTCATTGAAGGCAACATGTAAGGATACCTTAGCAGTTCGAAGGGACTGTCATCATATATTCATAGGCAACATCGAGGGACAAGATCATTTCTTGTAGGCAACTCGAGGGACGTTAAGGGACTATGATCTTTATGATGACTTTTAGATTGAGGGTCTTTTGCTAAGATATCCCTACGTTCGAGGGACACGACCATTATTTCTGAGGCAACCAAGTGAGGCAAACCCTAGAGTGAGTATGTGCGAGTGTAATTTTCAGTTAATTTATCTTTGCACATTTAGGGTTTTCTACTGTATTAATTTTCAGTTTGTCTTTCCATACAATCCTATTAACATACATCTAAGCAGTTTATAGTTTGCTGAATTAAAAGCAAGAAAGTTTAAAGTCCTAACTATTACAAGGCTTTTTCATATACATAATTGTTTTAGACTGAAAATAAAAATGTGGAATTTAAACCCTAATTACTATTACAACCTCGAAATAGTTACAATAATAATAAAAAGGAAATTAAAAAATGCGCGCGGCGAATTAAATGCGAGGGAATAAATTAGGAAACCTAAAAAATCTAATTGAAAAAATATTTTGTTATTTTTTTAGAAAAGATTAAGTTATGTACAAATTAACCCTAATTTCTAATTGTTTTAAATTATGAAAAAAAAGGAATTAAATTGCCCTAAATTAAATTAATCTAATTAATTAAGGAAATAAAATATCTTATGAAAAAAATGATTTTTATGTTTTTTGTGATTTTTGATTTTATGATAAAAAATGATTTTTGTGTTATTTGTAAAAAAGATAATTAGTGAAATAATAAAAAGAATTAAAATAAAAATAAGAAAAAGAAAAAGCGATAGGCCTGTTAGAAGCAATCGGGGGGTGCAATATTGAAAATTAAAAGGCCTAAATTCCTTGGCCCACCTGCCTTGCGCTAGATCTAGTGGTTCCTCTGCCTGATGGTGTACCATGGTCCTTCCTTGGTTAAGCGCTAGATCTGGAATGTGAACGATCGATTGGCTGGATTGTAGTAGTGTATGGTAGATGCTTGGATGTGCAAAGTACATAATTGTGATACGGTGGGAAGAGAACTGGCTGTTTTGGAATGCTGGTTCACATTTTGCGTTTGTTTTTGCAAAATGTCGCGGTAAGCAAGAGTCGCCATCGTCTTTTATTTTATCCAACAAGGAAAGGAAAAAAAGCACAGAAAAATTCCTTTTTCGAGATGTTTCTCAGGTTCGGGAGGTAGATTATAGAAAGGGAAGGTGTTAGCACCCTTTCTATCCGTGGTTATCCACGGGCTCTTAGGTACTTGCTCATAGTGTTTTCAAAAATTGCTTTTCTTTGTGTTTGTGGGTTTGAAAGAATTTTTATTTTGAAAGGAGTGTAAGTGCGAAAAGTTTTATTTTGTTTTGAAGAGAGCAAGTACTTAAGAACCATCTACCTACTCGAAAAAGGAATTAATCTGTACAAATGTCCTTTAGACAATGCTATCCCACTATTGAGGAGTAGGTAGCATCGTCGTTGGAGTTTAAGGGTAAATTCGATTAAGGGACGTGTGGTCACTAAAGCAACGTTAGGACGCCTTAGCGGTAACCCTAATGTCTTAGATCATTTTTCCGAGGCAACCGTTTCGAGGCAACTTATGATCTTTGGACAAAAGGGCGACCTCTAAAAATTCCTATACTCAATGACCACGTTTGAAGGCAACCAAGTGAGGTGTACCCTAAGAGTGGCATGTGCGAGTGTGTTAGTTCGGTTAATTTTATCTGTACATGTTATGGGTGAGCTATATTGATTTTAAGTTCATACATTTGGTCTTGTCATGCATTCCCTATTATCAAACATCTAACAGTTTATAGTTACGGAAATTAAATTTGCGGAAATTAAATCTAACCTATTACAAAGGCGTCGGGTATTTACATCGCCAAAAATAAACCCTTTAATTTAAATTGCGGAAAGTAAAATAATTAAAGTCCTAATTAACAGCTATTACATACTGGAAGCAATTACAATATTGGATAAAACAATACGCGTGCGAGAAATTAAATCGGGCGAGTTTTTAGGGTTTTGACCCTTTTTTGAAAGAAAGCATGTTTTTTTATTATTTTTTGAATTAAATGGAAATTAAATTAGGTCAAAATTAATTAATTAATTAAAATATTTTTGGGTTTTTGAATATTTAAGGAAATAAAATAAAATGGATTAATGTTAATAAAAACCTAATATTCTAAATTGATTTTAATTATTGCAAAAGATGTTAAAAGTTAAACCTAATTAAATGCTAAATTGATTAAATTATATTTATTTACAAAAATGAAGTCAAATTTAATTTTGATAAATAAAAAATATTATTTTTTGTGTTTTCTGATTTTATTAAGAAAAGTGTTAATTGGTTAGTTAAATAATCAAAATAATTAACAAAAACAATTAAATAAAAGAAATATAGAAAAGAAAAGAAATAAACCAAAGGGAGTTTGGGCCCCAATCTGGAGGTTTGACTTGCAATTCTTTGGCCCAATTGCAGCAAGCCTGGGCTGAATTTTTCCATTCCACACGTATGCATTAACTGGGGAGTATGGTGAGCATTCAGTCTGGGCCATTGGATTTGGCCTGCAGGCCATTTGGCGCTTTGGATCTAGAGGTCCATGGTAGGCCATAGTTGATGAAGCACGTTGGAACAACTGTAAGAAAAATGCAAACAAATATATTGGGGGACCTGGGATTCGAACCCAGGTCCCATGAGACTTTGAACAAGCGCGTTAACCATCTCAACCACTGCATTTTATTGTTAGTGGAATACACAATAATCAATATATTGGAAACAAGTCATGTGCCTGAATTAAAAAAAATAAAAAGCGCGTAATTTTGAATTGGCCAATGGGAAGAAGACACGCCTTCGTCTTCTTCGTTGAAACACTGATCTTCTTACCTGCGGATTTTATCCGAAACAAGATCCATGGCTTCGTCCTAGAACGAGCTCTAGGCCACAAAAATGCAAACCAAGACCATCATTATGCTCGTTTCTTCCTCCTAAGCTCATCCATGTCCATGGTTTATTCTAATTTTTCCTGAAATCAAAACGCCTAAAAAACAAGAACCAAAACCCTAGCTTCGGGCATGGCTGTACAGGCTACCAAAACACAATCAAATATTGCAAAAATGTTCTAAATGAAGCGACAAACACAAATATGCAAAGGTTTTGGTGAAAGAATGCAAGAATCAAAGGATGTGATTTCGTGTTCAGGGCCACGTTCATGGACACTTACAGCGCATTTCAGGTGGTTTCAGGACTCGTGAATAGTTTCTTGAGCTCCAGAGGATGTCAGGCAAGAAGGCTATGTTGAGCTTTTGCCTTGAATTGGACTCCAAACAAGATTTCAATCTCCACCTTTTTCAAGCTTTTTTCAGTTTTGGTTTTGTGATTTGGGCAGCTTTCAGGTCGTTTTTTTGTGTGCTCTAACTTGTGTGAGTATATTAGAAGCAATTAGGTTAAAAATTGGGCCTTGAATCCTTGTGAATTGATGACTTTGGATATGATATGATTCCTCCATTAAAGGCCTTCAAATTCTTTCCAAATCCAAGATTTTGTGCATGATATGGCTTGGCACGAATTTGATTATGTTCATGATGTTAATTGAAAGTTGTATCAATCAAAAAGATCACAAGTTATTAATATTGAGATTTTATTTTGATTTAAATTGATTAAAAATGAATTAAATCAATAAAAATCAAATAAAATATAAAAATTAATAATTGGTCATGAAATTGAAGATAGGACACGTATGTGGTGTGACAAGATCAAATAAAGTGGAAACAAGTGGGCCCATTTGACAAAATTTGAAGTTTTGTGGATAGTTGACTTTTGGCAATTTTGGAAAATGCCCAACTTCAACAATGCATAACTTCTTCAATTTTGAACTTTTGGAAGTGTTCTTAGACTTTTTAGAAACCTTGAGATGTCCTATAACCAACCCTTTTAGTGTCAGCTCATTTTTATATTGCATGTTCAAGTTATAAGCTTTGGGAAAAAATGTATTTTTGTTGACTTTCAAAAATGACCTATAATGTCCAAATTTGTAACTTTTTGTGAGAGAATTTCTTCATCTTGGTGTGTGAAGATGGATTGTAGGAAATTGAATCCTCGTCAAAATGAGCTTTGGATGGGTCATTTCTCATAACGTATGAGAAAGTTATGCTTGGTCAAAGTTGAGTTGACTTTTCCGACAAAACCCTAATTTAGCAACTTTTGAATCTTGATGAATCTTGAGAAATCTTTGATGAATCATAATCAACCCTTGATCAAATGATGAATTATCCTTCAAAATGGGAATATTGACAAAAAATCTTGAGGTTTGACTGTTTGTAGGTCACAGTTGACTTTTGCCCTAGCATAGTCGATTTTTGAGCCTCTTGAGCAATTGACTGACCAAACTTCCTCTGCAAGGTTTGAAATTTGACATGGATGAACTTAATAACATATTAGGACATTGGGAAGCACTTGATTTCATTTGTATGTAAGGACCTTGATGCAACACAAAACCCTAATTTTGAATTGACTGCCTTAGGAGATGATTTGACTGTCCAACTCTTGAGCTAACTTGAGTCACTTGAAGGTTATTCTTGACATGTCTTGAGAAATATGGGAGGGAAAATTTTGGGGTACTAGAGTTTCCCCTGTTCAATTTTCTTAAACTTGAGGATATAGATTGGCTTTCGAGCCTTTCGTGATCCGAAGGTGGAAGATAATTGAACACTAGAGTGCCCAGAAATTTGCACTCGCATGGTGTAGTATCAGCATTGTGATGTCGAGAATGGGCTTACAGATGCCATTTGGAGATTGTTGGTAGGAGGATGGGCTTAGAGATGCCATCTGCAGGAGTGTCGATCGCATAAGAGATTCCTTAGCGAGAACTTGCATACTTGTTGTTGTAGAAGATTCCGCTGGGGAAGCCTAACTTTTGTTGAGATTTAGGAACTTCCCTGTACTTCAACTGAGAGAATGCCTCGACCGAGTATTAAGAACCTGTCCATAATTCAATTGGGGGGAAACATCTTCATCAAGATCTAGGAATTGTCTAGTCTTCAACGTAGTATACCGTTGAGATTGTAGAACTCGTCCACACTATGACGGAGGAAAACATCAAGATCTAGGAACTGACTAGTGCTCAATGTAGTATACCGTTGAGGTTATAGCACTCGTCCATACTATGACGTAGGGAAACATCATCATCAAGATCTAGGAACTGTCTGGTCTTCAACGTAGTAAACCGTTAAAATTAGAGAACTCGTCCACACTATGACAGAGCAAAGCATCAAGATCTAGGAACTGACTAGTGCTCAACGTAGTATATCGTTGAGGTTATAGCACTCGTCCATAATATGACGTAGGGAAACATCTTCATCAAGATCTAGGAACTGTCTGGTCTTCAACGTAGTATACCGTTTAAGTTAGAGAACTCGTCCACACTATGACGGAGGAAAGCATCAAGATATAGGAACTGACTAGTGTTCAACGTAGTATACCGTTGAGGTTATAGCACTTGTCCACACTGTGACGTAGGGAAACATCTTCATCAAGATCTAGGAACTGTCTGGTCTTCAACGTAGTAAACTGTTGAAATTAGAGAACTCGTCCACACTATGACAAAGGAAAACATCAAGATCTAGGAACTGACTAGTGCTCAACGTAGTATACCGTTGAGGTTATAGCACTTGTCCACATTGTGATGTAGGGAAACATCTTCATCAAGATCTAGGAACTGTCTGGTCTTCAACGTAGTACACCGTTGAAATTACAGAACTCGTCCACACTATGACGGAGGAAAACATCAAGATCTAGGAACTGGCTGGTGTTCAACGTAGTATACCGTTGAAACTACAGAACTCGTCCACACTATGACATAGGGAAACATCTTCATCAAGATCTAGGAACTGTTTGGTCTTCAACGTAGTATACCGTTGAAATTAGAGAACTCGTCCACACTATGACGGAGGAAAATTGTCGAGATTGAGAACCTTATCTAAAATTCAACCGAGGATAATTCAATTGAGATTTAAGAGCCGGTCAGGTATTCGACTAAGCTGAGAACTTAATTGCATCTTTCCTGAAAGGTAAAGGTCAGTCATATGAAATGCATGAGATGGATCAAGCAATGATGTTCTCAACATAAATGAGATTGTATGGTATGATGCGTATATGCATGTATCATGATGTATGAAAATGTGATGTTTTAGTTGGGGAAAATAAATCTCGGAGCTGCTGGAGACTAGAGTTGAGTTCTTCGTTTCCGCTGGGGATGATGAACGAAGATGATTGTGAGAATAAACCTGCAGGAGAAAAGAACTCCGTTGGGGAATAAACTGATGAAGAGATTACTCCGTGGGGAATTACTCTATGGGGGAGAGATGTTCTGCTGAGGATTTTAACGATAAATGTTGGGGATTTCAATGATAAACTCCGCTAGGGAGGGATTACCGTTGCTGGTGATATTGAATCTATTGAGGATTGAAGTCCTGCTTGTAAAAGGAAAGAACTTCGTTGGGGATGATATTTCGGTTGCAACTTGCTGGGGATAATCCTGTTAGACTCTTGTGGGGATAACCCTCTGAATTTGGCTGAGGGAGATTTATTTGTGCTCTGCAGGGGATAAACTTCTAGAGTCTACTGGGGATGATGCTTCAACTCCGCTGGGGGAAGCTTTTTTAGACTGAACTGGGGAAATGGCTCCACTGGGGGTATCTTGTATTCTGCCGGGGAACATTCTTATATTTTGTTGAGGAATATTAAGACTGTCGGGGATACTCTTATGCTTGCTGGGGAATATCTTTATACTCCGCTAGGGAATATTAAGACCTTCTGGGGATACCAAGCCTTTTTTAGGGCTGATGGTAGACTAACTCTACTTGGGGAGAGTCTTGCTGATTTGTACATAGCTGCAAGTCTCATCTGGGAGAGCTACCATCACTGCCTTATTCTGCGGGGAGTGAAAGTATTTTAGCCAATATTCTTCAGCTGAATATACCTTGGTACCTGGTGGACAGAGCAACTTGTACAGTTCGGACAATTCTTATTGCCCCTGTTTCTGATATTATCCGTAATTCATCTTTTGTTTCACATATAACTATTTATGAGTAGCAATTAATGTCAAATGCATATACCAAAAATGAACATTGGACGTTCTTTACAAAACCAAACAGATAAAGGAAAAATAGTTTTTTTTTGAAATTTATTTGGAAATGAATTTGTATTGATTTGAAGTTTGGCCTATAAATAGGCGTTTTTGTACAAGAGGTTGACGTCCTAGTAAGAGAACACCGCCGAACAAATAGAAATTTACACAATTTGTTAAAAGAAAACAAAACAGCTATGTGAATGATCCCACTAGGTTCCAACTCTACTATTGCCTTTATATCTTCGAGCATCTCATCACTTTGCTACTGGTTGAAGGTAGATCGGATTGATTAGTGTCGTCTGAGCTTGATAGTCGATACCGGAGTCCGGATGCAAGGTGATCCAATGAGACATAGTGTTACGCTTTAATCCCTAATTTTTGCCTGGACCTCCCTTTCGGGTTTTCAATCCACCGGGATACCCTTTTTTGCCCAAGCCGCCTTTTCAGGTTTTCGACTTGCCGGGTGTACAGATTTTTTTCATTTTCATCCCTTATTTTTGCTCGAACCCTTTTGGTTCGCCGGGAAGCCCTTATTTTTTCCTAGGCCAGTCAACCTAGCGGGTCTTTGATTATGCGTAGTATCTTTTCACTATGTCTGCATTGACGGGGTGAGGAAGGTCGTCACCATCCATGGTGGTTAGAATCATAGCTCCTCCTGAGAAAATGTTCTTAACCACAAATGGACCTTCGTAAGTAGGGGTCCATTTTCCCCTGGGATCACCTTTAGGTAGAATAATGCGCTTGATTACCAGGTCCCCAACTTGATACTCTTGTCGTCTAACTTTCTTGTTAAATGCCTTGATCATCCGTTTTTGGTACGTTTGACCATGACAAATAGCAGTAAGTCTCTTTTCGTCGATTAGGTTCAGTTGATCAAGCTGGGTCTGAATCCAGTCATCTTCACTCAAACCTGCATCCTTCATGATCCGAAGAGAGGGTATCTGAACTTTAATAGGCAAGACTGCCTCCATGCCATAAACCAAGGAATAGGGTGTTGCCCCTGTTGACGTCCTTGCTGAGGTACGGTACCCATGAAGAGAAAATGGTAACATCTCGTGCCAGTCTTTATATGTTACTGTCATCTTCTGCACAATCTTATTGATGTTCTTATTAGCCGCTTCGACAGCTCCATTCATCTTCGGCTGGTAGGGAGAAGAGTTGTGATGCTGTATCTTGATTTGCTCGCAGAGCTCAGTGATCATCTTGTTGTTGAGATTGGTACCATTGTCCGTAATGATCCTCTCTAGTACACCATATCGACAGATCAGATTGTGCCGAATAAACCGTGCCACGACGTTCTTGGTTACAGTAGCAAAGGAAGCCGCTTCAACCCACTTCGTAAAGTAATCGATCGCTACCAGGATGAAATGATGCCCGTTAGATGTCATAGGTCTGATCTCGCTGATCATATCAATGCCCCACATTGCAAAAGGCCAAGGTGCTGTCAAGAAATTCAGAGGAACTGGAGGTATGTGCACCTTGTCAGCATAAACTGGCACTTGTGACATGTTCGAGAATGCTGATAACAGTCGGCCTCCATTTTGGACCAGTAATATCCTGCCCGAAGGATCTTTTTTGCCATGGTATGTCCACTGGAATGAGTTCCGAAAGTACCTTCATGTAACTCTGTCATGATCCTTTCTTCTTCAGTCTTATCCACACAACATAGTAAGGTTGAATCATGATTACACTTGTAAAGGATGCCATTGTTGATGAAGAACTTTGCTGCAAACCTCCTCAGAAACTTCTTGTCATTAACAGATGCACCCTCGTGGTACTCCTGAGCTTCAAGATACCTCTTCACCTCATGATACCAGGGCTTTTCTGTTACCTCTTCAGTCTCAAGATCACAACAATGTGCAGGTTCGTCTAATCTTTCAATAATGATCCGGGGAGCCTCGTTGTCCCAATTGACTTTGAACATAGAAGACACTGTAGCTAACGCGTCCGCCAGCTGATTCTCCTCTCTAGGGAAGTGTTCAAAGGTTATCTCCTCGAAATGGGGAAGCAACGTCAATGCATACTCCTTGTAAGGAATAAGATTCGGGTGTTTCGTATCCCACTCGCCTTTGATCTGACTGATCACGAGAGCGGAATCTCCGAAGACACTTAGAAACTTAATCCTTAGGTCAATTGCTGCTCGAAGACCCATAATGCATGCTTCATACTCTGCCATGTTATTGGTGCAGTTGAAACATAGTCGGGCGGTGAACGGAGTATGGGAGCCTTTAGGAGATATGATCACGGCGTCAATGCCATTACCCAAAGCGTTTGAAGGTCCATCGAAGTACATAGACCATCAGGATCCTTCCTCAGGTCCTTCATCCGGTCCAGGTGTCCCACAATCAGTTACCAACATGATATTCTCGTCCCGAAATTCAAAGTTCATAGACTGGTAATCATCCACTGCTTGATGTGCCAAATGTTCTGCCAACACACTTCCCTTGATTGCCTTTTGGGTCGTATATTGGATGTCATACTCAGTCAAGATCATCTGCCATCTCGCTATTCTTCCAGACAAGGAAGGCTTTTCGAAGATATACTTGATGGGATCCATCTTTGATATCAACAGAGTAGTGTGAGTTAGCATATACTTTCTCAGCCGGCGAGCAGCCCATGCCAAAGTGCAGCGAGTTTTCTCGAGCAGTGAGTATCGGGTCTCACAGTCGGTAAACTTTTTGCTAAGGTAATAAATAGCATGCTCTTTTCGACCATACTCGTCATGCTGCCCCAGCACACACCCCATTGAGTTGTCGAGCACTGTCAAGTATAAGATCAAAGGTCTCCCTTCAACTGGTGGCATCAGAATAGGTGGCTCTTTGAGATACTCTTTAATCCTTTCGAAAGCGGCCTGGTATTCATCGTTCCAACGTACTACTTGATCTTTCTTCAGCATCTTTAAGATTGGCTCACAAGTAGCAGTTAGGTGCGAGATGAATCGGGCAATGTAATTCAGACGTCCCAGAAAGCCTCTGACTTCTTTCTCTATTCTGGGAGATGGAATCTCCTGTATAGCTTTCACTTTTGCCAGATCCACTTGAATACCTTTGTCGCTTACGACGAAACCCAGTAGCTTACCAGATCTCACTCCGAAGGTGCACTTGTTCGGGTTTAACCTCAACTTGTACAACTTCAGCCTATCAAACAACTTCTGCAGATGGTCAAGGTGTTCCTCCTCAGTCTGATACCTTGCAATCATATCGTCGATGTATACTTCAATCTCATGATGGATCATGTCATGAAACAAAGCAACCATGGCACGCTGATATGTTGCCTCAGCATTCTTCGGTCCAAAAGGCATGACCTTGTAGCAAAAGTTACCCCACTGAGTAACAAAAGTTGTCTTCTCCATGTCTTCGGGAGCCATTTTAATCTGGTTATAACCGGAGAAGCCATCCATGAAGGAGAAGACCTTGTGCTGAGCGGTGTTGTCAACCAGAACGTCGATATGAGGTAGAGCGAAATCATCTTTGGGGCTTGCCCTATTCAGATCCCTATAGTCAACACCCATTCGGACCTTACCATCTTTTTTCGGCACTGGAACCACATTGGCCACCCACTGAGGGTAAGAAGTAACTGCTAGAAAACCGGCATCAAACTGTTTCATAACTTCAGCCTTAATTTTCTCAGACATCTCTGGGCACATACGGCGAACCTTCTGTTTCACTGGAGGACAGTCTTCCTTGGTAGGCAGGCGATGAACCACAATATCAGTATCCAACCCAGGCATATCTTCGTAAGACCAGGCAAAGATCTCAACATAGTCACGCAGCATCTGAATTAACCGTTTTTTCACACTAGCTTCCAGATTTGCATCGATCTTGACCTCTTTCTTATCTGTCTCGGTACCCAGATTCACTGTTTCCACTGGCTCTTCATGTGGCTGAATGGCCCTCTCTTCTTGAAGTAACAGTCTTGCAAGTTCACCAGGCACTTCGCAATCATCTTCACCTTCGTCTTCAGCTAAGTTGATCGGATTTTTGAAGTCATAACTGGCAGTAGCAGAGTCGTTATCAGTGAGATCCGGAGTGGATGTGGACATGTATATGTGAGTGTGTGTAAAATAGCTGTTTTGCAATATATAATAAAGAAAAACAAGGAGCGCAAGATTTGAAATGCAAAAAACGTCTAATGCTTTTATTAATGATATATGTAGATGACACACAAAAGCCCTCATAAATGAAGCCACGGTGCCCCGGGTAAGACACTGGGCCGTAAAGTTTCAAACATTGTCTGTTAAAAATTCAAAACAAGAGTTTCATTACTGGGTAACAAAAGTAATAGGGATGAAGTCCTTTGCTATCCAGTTGCTTGGTCCACCGTCAGCCGTAGGGTAGATCCAGCTGTCGAACTCAGATTCTTCAACATCGTCTCCAATGGCATTCACTCCCGAGTTGCTGATGAACACGGGAGGTCTTCCGATCCTTGTATTCCGAACAGCCCTTTGAGCTTCTGCAGTGAAACTCAAACCAAACTTGTTAGTCTTCTGTGTAAAACCAGGGAGTCGGCCCCAATTTGCACACTCACCCTTCTCAACAACAGCCCGGGCATCCTTTAAGGAAGCCATTTTCATAGGAGAATCTTCAACCACAGTCTCAGCTGATGCCAGTGTCTGGGGAACCTCTTCAAAGTGCTGAAATGGGGTCTCAATGAACTCCCCATCCATCTCTAAGTATCGGAAAGAGTTGAGGTGGCTAACCATGTACTCCTCCTCTCCCTGTACTGTCACAATCTTCCCTTTGACCGGGTACTTCAGCTTCTGGTGGAGCATTGAGGTTACGGCCCCGACTTTGTGGATCCATGGACGACCCAGCAAGCAAGAATAAGATGGCCGAATGTCCATCACATAGAACGTAGAGTTGAAGACCTGAGAACTAACCTTGATCGGGATATCAACCTCTCCATGCACCATCCTTTTAGACCCATCAAAGGCCCTGACAACAATGTTACTTGGTTTCAGCTCCAACCCTTCACAATCCAACCGGTCTAGAGCTTTTTTAGGCAATACGTTCAATGAGGAACCAGTATCCACCAATACATGTGCAAGAGTAGTGCCCATGCATTCAATGGAGACATGCAGGGCATCGTTGTGATTCTTCCCTTTAGCAGTCAAGTCGGAGTCCGAGAAACCCAACCCATTATCAGCAGTCAAATTGGCCACACAATCTATAAACTGATCAGCTGATGTCTCTTGTGGCACGTGGGCAGTTTTCAAAAAGGTAATCAGAGCCTTGGCTTGGGCCTCTGAGCACAACAATAGTGACAACATAGAAATATTAGACGGGGTTTGCCCCAGCTGTTCAACTACATTGTAGTCACTCTTTTTAATGATCTTCAGGATCTCTTCCATCTCTTGCTTAGAAGCTTCAACAATAATTATCTTTGGTGCCTCCGTCTGGGTAGGCACATCAATGGTAATCCCTTTGCCCCGAGTGTCAGATGACTCGGCGACAGGGGTAAGAATAGGAACTTGATCAGGAATAGTAGCAGGTACACTGGCAGGTGTAATAACAACAGGTCTTCGGACAGTTGGTGGAGCAATATCAGGTGAGAAAAGTCTTCTGCTATGGGTGACTTTAGCAGGTCCAGTAATGTTGCCGATGGCAGTACCAGCATCCAACTCTTGCTTAACCCCATGAAAATAAACATCAGCCCCATAGTGCCAAAGGACAGCTTTATCAGAGGTGTAGGGGATGGGCCCCAGAATAGTGATGATTACAGGTGTGGTTCTCGGAACAGATGTAATTCTAACAGGCTTCCTCGAGGGAGCCTTGGAAGAATTGTCAAAAATGGTAATAATGGCAACTTCTTCAGTAGGAACAGAGGGAACAATAGTATTCTCAAACAGGATCTCCTTACTATCCATCAAGTTTTGGATACCTGACTTCAAGAATGGGCAACCGGTAGGTAAAACAGAACACATATGGCAACCTTCGTCACAGCCCGGAAATAAACCGGCTAGCAAAAGGTTCTTCTTTACAGTCATCAAAGGGGTAACAATTTCATCCACAGAAACTACAAACAAGTCTTCTTCTAGAGCATTCACTCCATGCTTGGGCATGGGAGCAGTCACAACATTAGGCCTCTCGGGCGCCTCAAACTCAATCTCCTTCGCATCAATTAAGTCTTGTACTTTGTTCTTCAAAACCCAACAATCATCTGTATTATGCCCCGGGCTATCAGAGTGAAAAGCACAGCGGGCATTAGGGTTATACCTCAGTGATGTGGTATTTGGATTCTTCGGGGCTTCCTTTAGAACCACCAGAATAGTCTTCAGCAACTGTGGTAGAATCTGAGAGAAAGTCATGCTGAGATGGGTGAATTGCCTTCAAGGTCTCTCATACTTCTGTTGATTGTTGTGCTGAGGAGCACCAGCAGGTTTTGAAATAACAACCGCATTGACAGCTTGGCGGTGTTCAGGTCTATTCTGTCTTCTCGAACTGTAGACAGCACTGGACTCTTTCTTAAATGGCTTCTTCTCGGTGCTTGATGAAGCACCCTTCTGTATCTTACCAGCCTTAATACCAGCCTCAATCCTCTCACCAGTCAAAATAAGCTTTGTAAACCCAGACGAAGAGCTTCCAATTAGATGGTTAAAAAATGGACCAGACAGGGTCCCCAGAAACATGTCCACAAGCTCCCGATCAGCCAAGGGTGGTGGCACTCTACCGGCGAGGTCCCTCCACTTCTGAGCATAATCTTTGAATCCTTCACCCATTCCCATTGACATACCCTGGAGTTGGGTACGCGTAGGAGTGAGGTCGGAGTTGTACTGATACTGCCTGTAGAATGCAGTAGCCAAATCTTCCCAACTGCGGATACTGGCTCCGTCCAACTGATAGAACCACTCGAGCTAAGTCCCTGAGAGACTGTCTTGGAAGAAGTGGATCCATAGGTTCTTATCAGCGGTGTAAGGCTGAATCTTCCTCACATATGACCGGAGGTACAGCTTCGGACAAGAAACTCCGTCATACTTAGCAAAGGCTGGTGCCTTGAATTTGTGGGGAATCACTACCCCAGATAATAGACCCAGATCACCAAAATCCAGACCAGGAACTTTTTGAACCTCCATAGCACTCAATCGGTCTTCCAATTGCTTGTATCTATCCTCGTCAGGAGGATACTGTTCTTCATCTTAGTCCGTCTCGTTGTCGGAGACCACAGGGTTAGGAGCCCTCCTTTCTTGTGGACTATCTTTCCCTCCAGATGAGGTGGTCAGATCGACTTCATTCTGTAGCCTGTTTCCAAACCTGTTCCCTGTGTTGAATAGGATAGTCCTCTTCTTCTTCTTCTTCTTCTCTTTCAGAATCAGGGTCTTCAGGTCTTGCTTCCCCTTAGCTAGACTCATGAACAGCTCTTGAAATTGGCCATTCTGGGCCTGGAGGGCCTTGATAGCTTGCTCAGTTGAAGGTTCAGCAGACATGATGAGTGAGTGAGTGCTGAAATAAACAGCGAAGAAGATAAGAGACCTGTAAAGGGTACCTGTTTATGAAGTGCATGGGATAAAATGCGTATGATTTATGATTTCAAAGACAATTGAGAGATTCAAATTTGTAAATAAGAAAGGAAACACACTTTATTAGATAAACTTTAGAATTCAAATTGTTCAACTGATGCCATTAAGGCGTTACATGAAAAGAAATACTGAAAAGTAAAAATAAAACTGGAAAGGAAATCATCAAAGGCCTATCAATGCTCCCATGGTCTCTTCTTCTCAGTGCAGACATAGTCGTTGAGAATCTGCTCGCTCTCCAGTTGCCTAATCAGCTTCTGGATCTTTTGCTCTTGTTCGTTGAACTTCTCTCGGTAAGAATCTCGTTCATCCCTCAGCTGCATCCAAGACCTTTTCAGTGCCCCAATGTCAGTGGGCATATAAGGATGGAGGATGGTTGGAAGAACCCCTTCTTCATTAGCAACTTCAAGAGTGACAGGCCGGACGGCTTCATATGGCATACCCAGCTTTTGGGCACGGATACGGACCCATCTGAGATATGGCTCCATCGGGAGTGAAGTCTTTGGACCTAACTCATGTGGATCAGATTGGTGAACTCTGTCCCAAGCCCTTATGAATCTACGACGTTGCTCGTCGCTATCCCCTTGGAAATCAAAGATGATATGAGGCATTAGCATCTCATGATGTCCTTCTCTTATGGCTCTTTCAAATTGACGGAGAGCTAAGCATGGGTTGTAAGAAATTCCTCCATGGGTTCCTATCAATGGAACATTAGGATACTCTCCACAGCGATCAATGATGGTCACTTCATCCATACCTTTGAGAGTCCAAATGATGTCATTATGAGAGAGAGACATCACCCTATAAGCCCAGCCCATTTCTTCTTTGTTCTTCAGCACTGACTTGGGAAGGTGTGAAATAAACCACCTCGACAATAAAGGAGCACAACACATCAAGGTTCCCCGCTTTCGGGCAGTACGAGCATAGAGCTGATGAAGAATGTCACCCAAGAGAGTGGGTACAGGGTTCTGAGAGATGAAGATCTTTATGGAATTCACATCACCAAAAGTGTCAGGATTCGGAAACAGTACCAAGCCATATATCAAGAGAGACAGAATATCCTCGGACGCCTTAAAGTCTAGGCTATCCCAGAATTAGTTAGCCTTACCAACCAAGAACTTAGTCAGAAATCCTTTTGCTCCACTCCTAGTCTCCCAATTAGCCATTACCTCCTCTTTGGTCAAATGAAGGGCTGCAGCAATCTCTTCGGGCCTAAGGGTCTTCTCCTAACCAGTAAACGGGGTCTGCTCTAGAACAGAGATATCGAGTAGTTCAGAGAACTCTTCTAGGGTGGGAACCAGCTGATAGTCTTGAAAAGTAAAACAATGGTACAGCGGATCATAGAATTGGACCAGGACACTCATCATCTGCTCGTCCAATTTGGAGGTGACCAAACTGAGAAGAGAACTATGCCTCCTGATGAAGGAAGTAGTGTCAGGCATCTTGGCAACCAACTCTTTAAGCAAGGTAGGGACTTGGACAAATTTGATCCGGATGGTATTCTTACGCATGGCCATCATGATGACCTACAAAACAGAACAAAGATGAATCCCTCCTGTCTTTGAAATAGGTTAGTCCAATGCAAGATGCATGCAATGTTATGATGTCATGATAGTAAGCACACCACAAGTATCCACAAATAGCAAACATGGTAAAGGAACACAAGTCACACAACAGAGAGCCCTTAGATTTCAGGCTGGAAAGGAGCTTAGGTACTACCCTCTTTCAGTTCAGTTGGTTTAAACCTGTCCTAAAAATAGTAACCGGGTTCTAGAGGATCTCAATATCACTGACTACCCTCAATCGGTCATAATTCCAGTTTAGCAACCTTTTCTTGCGGCCGAAATCATCGCGAGAGTTTAGTCTCAATGAGTGTAGCATACTGCTACTGTTCTATGGCCAAGTTGGTCAATTTAAAGGTTCTAAGGTCAGTTGGTGCTTAATGACCCCTTAGAAGACCCATATTCTCCTCGTTCCAACACAAGGGATATCGGTACAGACTAAAGTGTCACACCAACGTAGCTACTGCTTCAACCGTGTCGGTCTATGCCGGACAGTTCCCTCACAGTTTATTGCTACTTACCTAAAGGGTACCCCCAGATCCGGGTTAGGATCTATAGAAACTCCGATAAAAGCCCACAAATGTAAATCATACAAAGCATACAATTGAAAACACAATGATCTAATCCTAAGGTACGCCTCACTTATAATAAGAGTGTCCCCAATAGAGTCGCCAGTTCTGTGATACGGTGGGAAGAGAACTGACTGTTTTGGAATGCTGGTTCGCGTTTTGCGTTTGTTTTTGCAAAATGTCGCGGTAAGCAAGAGTCGCCACCGTCTTTTATTTTATCCAACAAGGAAAGGAAAAAAAGCACAGAAAAATTCCTTTTTCGAGATGTTTCTCGGGTTCGGGAGGTAGATTATAGAAAGGGAAGGTGTTACACCCTTTCTATCTGTGGTTATCCACGGGCTCTTAGGTACTTGCTCATAGTGTTTTCAAAAATTGCTTTTATTTGTGTTTGTGGGTTTGAAAGAGTTTTTGTTTTGAAAGGAGTGTAAGTGCGAAAAGTTTTATTTTGTTTTGAAGAGAGCAAGTACTTAAGAACCATTTACCTACTCGAAAAAGGAATTAATCTGTACAAATGTCCTTTAGACAATGCTATCCCACTATTGAGGAGTAGGTAGCACCGTCGTTGGAGTTTAAGGGTCAATTTGATTAAGGGACGTGCGGTCACTAAAGCAACGTTAGGACGCCTTAGCGGTAACCCTAATGTCTTAGATCATTTTTCTGAGGCAACCGTTTCGAGGCAACTTATGATCTTTGGACAAAAAGGCGACCTCTAAAAATTCTTATACTCAATGACCATGTTCGAAGGCAACCAAATGAGGTGTACCCTAAGAGTGGCATGTGCGAGTGTGTTAGTTCGGTTAATTTTATCTGTACATGTTATGGGTGAGCTATGTTGATTTTAAGTTCATACATTTGGTTTTGTCATGCATTCCCTATTATCAAACATCTAACAGTTTATAGTTGCGGAAATTAAATTTGCGGAAATTAAATCTAAACTATTACAAAGGCGTCGGGTATTTACATCGCCAAAAACAAACCCTTTAATTTAAATTGCGGAAAGTAAAATAAAGCGATAAATAATTAAAGTCCTAATAATAGCTATTACATACCGGAAGCAATTACAATATTAGATAAAACGATACGCGTGCGAGAAATTAAATCGGGCGAGTTTTTACGGTTTTGACTCTTTTTTGAAAGAAAGCATGTTTTTTTATTATTTTTTGAATTAAATGGAAATTAAATTAGGTCAAAATTAATTAATTAATTAATTAAAATATTTTTGGGTTTTTGAATATTTAAGGAAATAAAATAAAATGGATTAATGTTAATAAAAACCTAATATTCTAAATTGATTTTAATTATTGCAAAAGATGTTAAAAGCTAAACCTAATTAAATGCTAAATTGATTAAATTATATTTATTTACAAAAATGAAGTCAAATTTAATTTTGATAAATAAAAAATATTATTTTTTGTGTTTTCTGATTTTATTAAGAAAAGTGTTAATTGGTTAGTTAAATAATCAAAATAATTAACAAAAACAATTAAATAAAAGAAATATAGAAAAGAAAAGAAATAAACCAAAGGGGGTTTGGGCCCCAATCTGGAGGTTTGACTTGCAATTCTTTGGCCCAATTACAGCAAGCCTGGGCTGACTTTTTCCATTCCACACGTATGCATTGATTGGGGAGTATGGTGAGCATTCAGTCTGGGCCATTGGATTTGGCCTGCAGACCATTTGGCGCTCGGGATCTAGAGGTCCATGGTAGGCCATAGTTGATGAAGCACGCTGGAACAACTGTAAGAAAAATGCAAACAAATATATTGGGGGACTTGGGATTCGAACCCAGGTCCCATGAAACTTTGAACAAGCGTGCTAACCATCTCAACCACTACATTTTATTGTTAGTGGAATACACAATAATCAATATATTGGAAACAAGTCATGTGCCTGAATTAAAAAAAAATAAAAAGCGCGTAATTTTGAATTGGCCAATGGGAAGAAGACACACCTTCGTCTTCTTCGTTGAAACACTGATCTTCTTACCTGCAGATTTTATCCGCAGCAAGATCCATGGCTTCGTCCTAGAACGAGCTCTAGGCTACAAAAATGCAAACCAAGACCATCATTATGCTCGTTTCTTCCTCCTAAGCTCATCCATGTCCATGGTTTATTCTAATTTTTCCTGAAATCAAAACGCCTAAAAAACAAGAACCAAAACCCTAGCTTCGGGCATGGCTGTACAGGCTACCAAAACACAATCAAATATTGCAAAAATGTTCTAAATGAAGTGACAAACACAAATATGCAAAGGTTTTGGTGAAAGAATGCAAGAATCAGAGGATGTGATTTCGTGTTCAGGGCCATGTTCATGGACACTTGCAGCGCGTTTCAGGTGGTTTCAGGACTCGTGAATAGTTGCTTGAGCTCCAGAGGATGTCAGGCAAGAAGGCTACGTTGAGCTTTTGCCTTGAATTGGACTCCAAACAAGATTTCGATCTCCACTTTTTTCAAGCTTTTTTCAGTTTTGGTTTTGTGATTTGGGCAGCTTTCAGGTCGTGTTTTTGTGTGCTCTAGCTTGTGTGAGTATATTAGAAGCAATTAGGTTAAAATTTGGGCCTTGAATCCTTGTGAATTGATGACTTTGGATATGATATGATTCCTCCATTAAAGGCCTTCAAATTCTTTCCAAATCCAAGATTTTGTGCATGATATGGCTTGGCACGAATTTGATTATGTTCATGATGTTAATTGAAAGTTGTATCAATCAAAAAGATCACAAGTTATTAATATTGAGATTTTATTTTGATTTAAATTGATTAAAAATGAATTAAATCAATAAAAATCAAATAAAATAGAAAAATTAATAGTTGGTCATGAAATTGAAGATAGGACACGTGTGTGGTGTGACAAGATCAAATCAAGTGGAAAAAAGTGGGCCCATTTGACAAAATTTGAAGTTTTGGGGATAGTTGGCTTTTGGCAATTTTGGAAAAATGCCCAACTTCAACAATGCATAACTTCTTCAATTTTGAACTTTTGGAAGTGTTCTTTGACTTTTTAGAAACCTTGAGATGTCTTATAACCAACCCTTTTGGTCGCATCTAATTTTGATATTCCATTCTCAAGTTATAAGCTTTGGCAAAAAAAGTATTTTTGTTGACTTTCAAAAATGACCTATAATGTCCAAATTTGTAACTTTTTGTGAGAGCATTTCTTGATCTTGGGTTGTGAATATGGATTGTAGGAAATTGCATCATATTCAAAATGAGCTTTGTATGGGTCATTTCTCATAAAGTATGAGAAAGTTATGCTTGGTCAAAGTTGAGTTGACTTTTCCTTCAAAACCCTAATTTAGCAACTTTTGAATCTTGATGAATCTTGAGCAATCCTTGATAAATCATGATCAACCCTTGATCAAATGATATATTATCCTTCAAAATGAGAATATTGACAAAAATCTTTAGGTTTGACTGTTTGTAGGTCACAGTTGGCTTTTGCCCTAGCACGGTCGATTTTTGAGCCTCTTGAGCAATTGACTGACCAAACTTCCTCTGCAAGGCTTGAAATTTGACATGGATGAACTTAAGAACATATTAGGACATTGGGAAGCACTTGAGGTCATTTGTATGTAAGGACCTTGATGCAACACAAAACCCTAATTTTGAATTGACTGCCTTAGGAGATGATTTGACTGTCCAACTCTTGAGCTAACTTGAGTCACTTGGAGGTTATTCTTGACATGTCTTAAGAAATATGGGAGGGAAAATTTTGGGGTACAACAAGAATCTACATGTAAACGTTAAGAAAATAATAAAATGCTGGGATGGTTAGTTGTAAATATAATAACAAATAAAATATAAAGGAAATAAAGTGGTCTTTCCCAAACGCGCGCGTGATTTAAATCACCCAATGGGATTCTGCCACCTAATTGTCTTCTTCCCCATAACTATTGTTTTTGGCCACACGTTTACCTACAGTCGTTTCCGTCACAAAAATCTATAATGACAGATTTTGTTCGTAGCCATAAACCTGTAAAATTCAAAAACACAGCACAAGCAGAATAAATTCAAACCAAAGACATGGATCAATTGAAAATCATCTTCTAAGCATGATAGTACCCCTGATTTTGTCCAATTTTGCCTCTATATGGAATTCCCAATTTGGGATCTCAAAACCCTAACAATGGAATCGTGCCATTCCTGCACTTAAACTTCAATCAAACCAATTAAAAACATTACAAATATGATAGCAAGCATGGATATATGATCAAAACATGTTTATGATGGATAAATCATTGAAAACGAATCTTAAAAAAAAGATGCAAAACGTGGCACTGTGAGGCGTGATTTCTGAAGGTTTTAAGGTTTGAGGATGATTGGAATGGCTTCAAAATACGTCCGGGAACATATTGTTGGCTTTGGAATTACTTGAACGACCTATTGAAGGGAATACGGTCTGCACTTTTTCTTCCAAAATTTGCAATTTCTTCCCCTTGTTTTCACGACCCCAAACCCTCTTTTATGCTTTAGAGATGTTAGGTATATATGATAGAATGGTCTAGGTCAACAAAAACTGATCATATCTTTGCAAATTATGGAGATTTGATTTCATTCTTTGCCTTGTATGATTTGTTTCCAAAATAGACCAAATTAAGATCTTTTCTAATCAATTAGCTCTTGCACGATTTGGATGATTTGCTAGCTGTTCCTTGACTCATAAAATGCTCATAAAATCAAATCTTTGATTTTATTTGATTATTCTACTATTTAAATTGATTTATTTTGATTTAAATGGATAAAAAATAAAAATAAATAATAAAAATAATAAAATAATAAGTGGATAAGCTCAGGGGTCGTGGGTCCTATTAGAAACATGTTTCAAACAAGAAAATATGGGCCCCTTTGGAAAAAATGCAAATTTGATCAATGTTGACTTTTGACAATTTTCTAAAAATTGCCAACTTGGACAATGCACAACTCTCTCAATTTTGACCCTAGGAGGGTGTTCTTGAACTTTTTAGAAAGATTAGGATGTCCTCTAAACAAACCTTTTGGTTTCATCTCAATTGGATCTTACATGTTCATGTATGAAGCTTTGACCCAAAAGGTGTTTTTGTTGACTTTTCAAAAGGACCTATAATGTCAAAATTCATATCATTTTATGAGTGCATATTTTGAATTTGAGCGCTGAAGATGAATTTTAGGGAATTGCATCCTCTTCAAAATGACTGTATGTGGGCCACAATTGACTTTTGACCTAATACAGTCAATTTCCCAACCATCTGAGCAGTTGACTGAGCAAACTTCTTATGCAAGGCATGAAATTTGACATGTAGGGTCTTGAGAACATATTAAGACCATGTAGAGAATATGATACCTTTGTGGTCCACCCATCTTGATGAAAATAGAAACCCTAATTTGGGGTATACTGCCTTTGGAGAGAGTTTGTCTGGTCAACTCTTGGGCAACCTTGAGCAAATTGGGGACCTCACTTGACATTTGTTGAGTAAAATGAGAGGGAAAATTTTGGGATACAACAACTGCCCCTGTTCAATCTTCTTAAACCTGCGGATGTAGATTGGCTTGTCTGCCTTTCGTAATCTAAAGGTGGAAGATGATTGAAAACTAAAGTGCCTAGAAATTTGCACTCGCATGAAGTGGAACTCGACTTGTGATATTGGGAATGGGCTTACAGATGCCATTTGGAGGTTGATGATAGAAGATTTGTCGGAGATGGGCTTTAAGATGCCATCTTGGATGTGACGGAGAATTGTCTGAGATGGGCTTAAAAGATGCCATCCAGAGAATGCGGATTTCCTGAGATATTCCTTTAACGAGAGTCTCTGTTGATGTTGTTGAGGAGGAATCTACTGAGGAATGTTGGTATTTGTCTTGGGAGATATAGAATTTTAGGAGCTTCAATTGTTCGTTACTCTACTGGGGAATTAACTCCGGAGGTGAACTGTATATCTGGTCAGTGTACAGGCTGCACCACGACTTACTGGGGAAAGGTGAAACCGATTGTGTTTGATCAGCTCCAGGTCTTACAATGTTGTGGACTGCTGTCTGGAGATAAGAGAAAAGAAACCTGGATGGTAAGGTTATGAGAAGGAACCTGGATAGTAGGGCTTATGGGAAGGAACCTGAGTAAGGTTGTTTCGTGAGTAGTTTGGGTAAAACTGCATCTGAACCGAGAAGGAACTTGGGTAAGGTTGCTTTGTGAGGAGTTTGGGTAAAACTGCATTTGAACTGAGAAGGAACATGGGTAAGGTTGCTTTGTGAGGAGTTTGTGTAGGGCTTTAGGAGGAACCTGGGTAGGGTTACTTCGGGATAAGTCCGTGTAAAACTTCGGCATGAACCTGGGTAAGGTTACTTTGGGCTAAATCTATGTAAAACTTCAAGAGGAACCTGGGTAAGGTTACTTTGTGATAAGTTCCTGTAAAACTTCATAATGAACCGGGGTAAGGTTACTTTGAGATAAGTTTGTGTAAAACTTCAGGAGGAACCTGGGTAAGGTTACTTTGTGATAAGTTTGTGTAAAACTTCAGAAGGAACCTGGGTGAGGTTGCTTTGGGATAAGTTCGTGTAAAACTTCAGGAGGAACCTGGGTAAGGTTACTTTGTAATAAGTTCGTGTAAAACTTCAGGAGGAACCTGGGTAAGGTTACTTTGTGATAAGTTCGTGTAAAACTTCAGGAGTAACCTGGGTAAGGTTACTTTGTGATAAGTTTGTGTAAAACTTCAGGTGGAACCTGGGTAAGGTTACTTTGTGATAAGTTCGTGTAAAACTTCAAAAGGAACCTGGGTAAGGTTACTTGGGGATGAGTTTGTGTGAAACTTCAGAAGGAAATGTATGAGAAAGGACCCGTGTAATATTTTTCAGGATAAACCCGTGTGAAGCTGCATTTAGGAGAAACCCATGTAAGATTGCTTCGTGACGAACCCGTGTAAAGCTCAATTTGATCGTGCAGATAATTACTGTTTAGTTTCAGGAGCTAATCTTTAACTTGCTGGAAGTTGTTGATGATAACCATCTTTCCTGAAAAGGTACATGATTAATCGTATATGATGTATGAAATGCATTTTATGATGACGTTCTCAAAATAAATGAGACTATGTTGTATGCAATGTGTATACGCACGTCATGATATATGAACATGAAATGCTATTGTAACATATCTGAGTGGGAAAATAAATCCATGACCGCTGCTGGAAAGTAACAGAAATTTAGTTCCTGACCGTCATAGAAAAAGTGGTTCTTCTACTTTTGCTGGGGATGGTGAACCGGAGATGACTATGTTGGGTATTTTCCCCTTATTTACAGCTACTCTACCGGGGGAGAGACTCTGTTTGAGAATAACTCTGCAGGAGAATAACTCCGTTGGGGATGAGCTTCCGTATTCAGAGAAATAAACTCTGCTCAGGAGAAAACTATATGAACCGCTTGCTATTACAAAATTCGGATGGGGAATATAGATGTCGGCTCTCTGAAAGAGCTTGTCTGGGGAAAGTAACTCCTGTTTAGGGAAGCAGAGATTAAAACTTTGGTTGCTTCTACTCTGTGGGGAGTGTAGATGTTACTGGGACGCATGCTAAGGATATGACAATGACTTTGCATCAAGACTTTTTTGCCCTTGTACCTGCTGGAGAAAGTGCTTGCGGAGGCCTTGTGGATTGAGTGTCATCCTAACTTATGAGGTGCTTGGTAACTACCGATCGGAATGATAAGTCTTCTACTGATAGGCAAGTGACAAGATAATGGGACATAGTCGTACGCTTTAATCCCTAACTTTTGCCTGGACTATCTTTTCAGATTTTTAGTCCACTTGGATACCCTTTCTTGCCCAAGCCGCCTTTTCAGGTTTTTGACTTGCCGGGTGTACAGATCTTTTTTGTTTTTATCCTTAATTTTTGCCCGAACCCTTTTGGTTCGCTGGGATGCCCTTATTTTTTCCTAGGCCAGTCAACCTAGCGGGTCTTTGTTCATGCGCAGTATTTTCTGACTATGTCCATGCTCTCAGGGTGTAGGGAGTTGTCACTGTCGGTAGTGTTGTGTTGCCACACCACCAGAAGATGTTTGTTTGATCGTACATCATTCGTTGCTGGAATTCATGCCCAATGCCCCCAAGTGATTCAGATGGAGATTTTCCCCTGGCTATTTGGCATCTTTGAGAGATTCCTTGAATCTTGACCTGACTTCCCCAGATGATGGACAATGATCATGTCGTGCCTCTTAGTTGGAAGTGTTTTTCCACTTGAGGTGATCCTTTTTATTGAGAAGCTTTTTGTTCACTAGATATTCGTCATGCGAATTTCTCTGCTGCTGAACAAATAGTCATATGCAAATAATATTATTTTAAGAATGCAAAGCTTACGTTTGTCTTGAAGTTTTGAAAATGCAGTTTTTTTTTAGAAAAAATATAATTTTGCAAAGATGTGATATCAACTCATGATTTATAGCAAACCTTACAGGAGTCAGGATACCTTTTGTAACAGTATGCTTTCGAACTAACCCCTGCTTCAGCTAGGACTTTTAAGGGTTATAACGTGGCATGGTTCACGGTTTGGGAAACAAAGGATAAAGGCTCAAAATTTATTTGACCCACCCGTTCTTTGTGATGTTCTTCAGTCCTACGCTCAGTTAATTGCGTGTTTAGAATCCCAGTTGAGTTCTGGAATATTGTCCTTGATGTTCCAGTGATGGTTCGGATATTGACAGTTTGTTTTGAATAGGCAGTCTTTTTTTTGTTAAGGGTTTGTAGGACCTCTTTCTTTTTGATTTTATTATCCCTGTCTTTTTCCTGAACTATTTCTTTTTGTGATTATAGTCAACAGGATGCCCCGGTGTTTTTTCTTAAGTCTCCTTCATAGGTTTTGACTGAATGGGCTTTTATTTCGAGAGATAATGACTGCATGTCTTGATGATTATAGGGAACCAACACCGTATTTTGTTTCGGAAGGACGTCTTTGATGCCACTTATTGTGTACGAAGCGGCAGATTGTGACTGAATGCGCCTCTGAATTAACTGAGAAAACTACCCTACCCCAAGTTATGATTAAGGGTTTTAATATGTGTGAAAAGAAAAACTCCTACTTCTTTGGCTCGAAGGGGTTGACTAGGGATTATCTTCCTTATAACTCCACTGTTTAGGATTTGAAACAACGCCTGTACATCGTCAACAAGGTCTGTTCAAAAGCATACTGTAGAGATTGTGGTATTGTTTTCGTAATCCTCCCTCTAAAGGCTTGCAGTTTTTTAGTCGAGAGTTGAATATCACGAAAAGGAAATATAAAGCAATTTAAGCATAATGAAAACAAATTAATTCAAGACAGACATGTGTAATGCATTGATGAAATAATAAAGTTTGTCATGACAATAATTGTTTAAATAAGAAAAGAAAATACAACTTCCCAATTTAAATGAACAAAAATGCTTTCAATCCTAGCCATGTTTTGGCAAGGGAGCAGTGATCACGTTGGGAGTCTCAGGAGGGTCGAATTCGATCTCCTTGGCATCAATCATATTCCGAATCTTGTATTTCAACGCCCAACAATCGTTAGTATCGTGCCCCGGGCTGTCAGAATGATAAGCACACCTTGCCTCCGGATTATAGTTAGGAGAGGAAATCTTAGGGTTCGGATGAGGGTTTATCACCATAATCAGATTCATCTTCAACATATGTTGCAATGCTTGTGACAATGGCATGTTAATTTGGGTGAACTTCCTTTGAGGTATTTCCACCCTTGGCTGATTTTTTCATTGTTGTGGTCGTTGTGATCGTGTCGAATTAGAGATCAACACTGCCCCCACAGATTGGTGGTAGTCTGCCTTGCTACGCCCCTTCTGGCCGTGCATAACATTGGCTTCCCTCTTGCCACCAAATGAATTCTTCTTTGTACTCAAAGAGGTATTTGTCTGGATCTTACCACTCCGGATCCCAGCTTCTACTCTTTCTCCAGTCAGAATCAGCTCGGTGAAATCCGCTGACGAGCTACCGATCAAATGATTAAAGAATGGACCAGATATCGTACCCAGAAACATATCAACCAACTCCCTATCAGACAATGGGGGTTGGACACTTCCAGCCAAGTCTCTCCACTTTTGGGCATAGTCTTTAAAGCCTTCACTTTCCCCCATGGACATACTCTGGAGTTGAGTACGAGTAGGAGCAAGGTTGGCATTGTATTGATAGTGCTTATAGAAAGCAGCAGCCAGATCTTCCAAATTTCGGACATTGGCTCTCTCGAGTTTAAGAACCATTCAAGCTGAGTCCCTGACAGACTATCTTGAAAGAAATGAACCCACAAATTTCTATCAGCGGTGTGGGGCTAGATCTTTCTGACATAAGAGCGGAGATGGAGTTTTGGGCAGGACACCCCATCATACTTTGCAAAAATTGGAGCTTTGAATTTCTGCGGGATGACTACTCCCGACACCAATCCCAATTCTTCGAAATCCAACCCAGGTATCCTCTGGACCTCCATAGCATTCAAGTGATCTTCCAACTGCTTGTATCTATCCTCAGTGGGAGGATACTTCTCATCATTGTAGTCGGTATCATTGTCAGAAACTTCAGGACTGGGATCTTTCTCCCTTGTCTCTTCTTCTTGATTCTCCCCTTCCTTGGATGAAGAGGTTAGATTGACTTGTCTCTTCAACGGCCCTCTAAACCTTCTTCCTATATTCAGAATACCGGAAGCCTTCTTCTTTTTCTTTTTCTCTTTCAGGATGAGGGCTTTCAGATCCTCCTGCCTTTTTTCCATATTTATGAACATTTGCTGGAACTGGGCGTTTTGTGCCTGAAGGTCCTTGATGCTTTGTTCGGAAGACATTTCTGTTGAAATAAACAGCGAAGAAGATGAGAAACTTGTAATGGCACATGTAATGATGTGTATGATATGTATGCAATGTTTTCAAGGATCTCGCGGGGTAAACAAGAAACTGTTAGAATTTGATTGCAGCTTGATTGAAGAAACATCATGTCGTTGAGAGTCCTTCTTCAAGAGCCAAGCTCACCATATCGAGTGGGTCATAGCCCCTGACTCAAGATCCTTTGATAACATTGGCTAGAGGAAAATAAATCCCCTTGCCCCTTTCTAGACGTCTGGTTCGCCATGACCTACATCACAGACCCTTGAGATCCTTGAAATGGTTAGTATGATATGCCATGTTTATGATGTCATGATTATGTTGAGAAATCACAGGTATAACAAGCAAAAACAAATCACACCAAGTTCTTAGGTTCAAGGCTTGCCTGACTTTAAGGTAGTACCCTCTTGAAGTTGGATTGGTTCAGCTTGTCCTATAAATAGTAACTGGGTTCTAAGGGATCTCAATATCACTGACCATCCTTTATCGAGCATTGTCTCAGCTCAAGCAATCTTTTCTTGAAGCCGAAATATCCCGAAAGTCTGATCTCAATGAGTGTAGCATCGAGTATCAACCAATCCTCAGCTATATACTGAGGCTGGCTATCTCACTACTTTTTAATGGCCAAGTTTATTCAACTAAGGTTCTAAGGTCCGTTAGTGCTTCATGACACCACACGGCGGCACCGTATTCTCCTCGTTTCCCCATGAAGGATACCGGTACCAACCGAAGTTCCACACCAACACAACCACCACTTAAACCATATTGGTATATGTCGTACAGTCTCCATGATCTATTGCTTTTTACCTAAAAAATGCCCCCAGATCCGGGTGTAGGATCTATAGTAACCCAAACAAAACCCTTTAAGAATAAAGCAAACAAGCAAGAAAGCAATTTGAAATGACCTAGATCCTAAGGTAAACCCCACTTTATTTTACTCCCCAGTAGAGTCGCCAGTTCTGTGATACGGTAGCAGAACCGACTGTTATACTGGTTTGCGTTTTTTATTCGCAAAATGTTGCGGTAAGTAAGAGTCACCACCGACTTTTATTTCATCCAACAAAGGAAAAGGAAAAAGAAAAGAAAAAACCTTTTTCGAGATGTTTCTGAGTACGGGGGGTAGATTATAGAAAGGGAAGGTGTTAGCACCCTTTCCATCTGTGGTTTTCCACGGGCTCTTAGGTACTTTCTCATTTTGAAATTTCTTGTGTGTGCTTTGCTTTGAAAAGTTTTGTTTTACTTCGTTTTAACCCTTGTTTCTGTCCTCAAGAGTGTGACGAAGTTGTTTTTGAAAACTATTTTGAAAGTGTTTGTGTAAAAGAGTTTTTATTGTTTTGGGCAAGTACTTAAGATTTTCTACCTACTCGAAAAAAGCTCTGTTCACTTTCCTTTTAGACAGCGCTATCCCATTATTAAGGAATAGGTAGCACCGTCGTTGGAGTTTGAGGGACTATCGAAAGGGACGAAATGGTCATTGAAGGAAACATGTAAGGATACCTTAGCAGTTCGAAGGGACTGTCATCATATATTCGTAGGAAACATCGAGGGACAATATCATTTCTCGTAGACAAATCGAGGGACGTTAAGGGACTATGATCTTTATGATGACTTTTAGATTGAGGTTCTTTTTCTAAGATGTCCCTACGTTCGAGGGACACAACAATTATTTCCGAGGCAACCAAGTGAGGCAAACCCTAGGTGTGAGCATGTGCGAGTGTAATTTTCAGTTAATTTATCTTTGCAAATTTAGGGTTTTCTACCGTATTAATTTTCAGTTTGTCTTTCCATACAATCCTATTAACATACATCTAAGTAGTTTATAGTTTGCGGAATTAAAAGCAAGAAAGTTTAAAGTCCTAGCTATTAAAAGGCTTTTGCATATACATAATTATTTTGGACTGAAAATAAAAATGCGGAATTTAAACCCTAATTACTATTACAACCTCGAAACAGTTACAATAATAATAAAAAGGAAATCAAAAAATGCGCGCGGCGAATTAAATGCGAGGGAATAAATTAGGAAACCTAAAGAAATCTAATTGAAAAAATATTTTGTTATTTTTTGAGAAAAGATTAAGTTATGTACAAATTAACCCTAATTTCTAATTGTTTTAAATTATGGAAGAAAAAAAAGGAATTAAATTGCCCTAAATTAAATTAACCTAATTAATTAGGGAAATAAAATATTTTATGGAAAAAAATGATTTTTATGTTTTTTGTGATTTTTGATTCTATGATAAAAAATGATTTTTGTGTTATTTGTAAAAAAGATAATTAGTGAAATAATAAAAAGAATTAAAAAAAAATAAGAAAAAGAAAAAGAGATGGGCCTGTTAGAAGCAATCAGGGGGTGCAATGTTGAAAATTCAAAGACCCAAATTCCTTGGCCCACCTGCCTTGCGCTAGATCCAGTGGTTCCTCTGCCTAATGGTGTATCATGGTCCTTCCTTGGTTAAGCGCTAGATCTGGAATGTGAACGATCCATTGGCTGGATTGTAGTAGCGTGTGGTAGATGCTTGGCTGTGCAAAGTACAGAATCTACATGTAAACGTTAAGAAAATAATAAAATACTGGTATGGTTAGTTGTACATATTATAACATAAATAAAATATAAAGGAAATAAAGTGGTCTTCCACAAACGCGCGCTTGATTTAAATCACCCAATGGGATTCTGCCACCTAATTGTCTTCTTCCCCATAACTGTTGTTTTTGGGCACACGTTTACCTACAGTCGTTTCCGTCACTAAAAGCTATAATGACGGATTTTGTCCGTAGCCATAAACCTGTAAAATTCAAAAACGCAGTACAAGCAGAATAAATTCAAACCAAAGACATGGATCAATTGCAAATCATCTTCTAAGCATGATAGTACCCCTGATTTTGTCCAATTTTGCCTCTATATGGAATTCCCAATTTGGGATCTCAAAACCCTAACAATGGTATCGTGCCATTCCTGCACTTAAACTTTAATCAAACCAATCAAAAACATTGCAAATATGATAGCAAGCATGGATATATGATCAAAACATGTTTATGATGGATAAATCATTGAAAACGAATCTTGAAAAAAAGATGCAAACCGTGGCACTGTGAGGCGTGATTTCTGAAGGTTTTAAGGCTTGAGGATGATTGGAATGTCTTCAGAATACGTCCAGGAACAGATTGTTGGCTTTGGAATTACTTGAAACGGCCTATGGAAGAGAATACGGTCTGCACTTTTTCTTCCAAAATTTGCAATTTCCTCCTCTTGTTTTCACGACCCCAAACCCTCTTTTATGCTTTAGAGATGTTAGGTATATATGATAGAATGGTTTAGGTCAACAAAAACTGATCATATCTTTGCAAATTATGGAGATTTGATTTCATTCTTTGCCTTGTATGATTTGTTTCCAAAATAGACCAAATTAATATCTTTTCTAATCAATTATCTCTTGCACGATTTGGATGATTTGATAGTTGTTCCTTGACTCATAAAATGCTCATAAAATCAAATCTTTGATTTTATTTGATTATTCTACTATTTAAATTGATTTATTTTGATTTAAATGGATAAAAAATCAAAATAAATAATAAAAATAATAAAATAATAAGTGCATAAACTCAGGGGTCATGGGTCCTATTAGAAACATGTTTCAAACAAGAAAACATGGGCCCCTTTGGAAAAAATGCAAATTTGATCAATGTTGACTTTTGACAATTTTCCAAAAATTGCCAATTTTGACCCTAGGAGGGTGTTCTTGGACTTTTTAGAAATATTTGGATGCCCTCTAAACAAACCTTTTGGTTTCATATAAATTGGATCTTCCATGTTCATGTATGAAGCTTTGACCCAAAAGGTGTTTTTGTTGACTTTTCAAAATGACCTATAATGTCAAAATTCATATCTTTTTATGAGTGCATATTTTGAACTTGAGCGTTGAAGATGAATTGTTGTGAATTTCATCCTCTTCAAAATGATCCTTGGATGGAAAATTAATGATAAAGTATGAAGAAGTTATGCTTGGTCAAAGTTGGGTTGACTTTTACTAAAAAACCCTAATTTAGCAACTTTTGGGTTTTGATGAATTTGGTGCATTCCTTGAGGAATCATGATAAACCCTTGATCAAATGATGGAAGTCCCTTTAAAATGTTGATGTTGACCCAAAATATTGAGATTTGACTGTATGTGGGCCACAATTGACTTTTGAACTAATACAGTCGATTTCCCAAGCATCTGAGCAGTTGACTGAGCAAACTTCTTATGCAAGGCATGAAACTTGGCATGTAGGGTCTTGAGAACATATTAAGACCATGTAGAGAATATGAGACCTTTGTGGTCCACCCATCTTGATGAAAATAGAAACCCTAATTTGGGTTATATTGCCTTAGGAGAGAGTTTGTCTGGTCAACTCTTGGGCAACCTTGAGCAAATTAGGGACCTCACTTGACATTTGTTGAGTAAAATGAGAGGGAAAATTTTGGGGTACAACACCTACCTTATAGGGGTATTTATTACAAAAATCTTGTCACTCGACCCTACACCTATGTATTCATGCATTTCATGTATTCGTCATGCACTTCATATATTCGTCACCCTACATTTGTCTTATTCACAGGGGGTATAAAAGATGAAAGTAAAATCAAGATCTCGAGGACTATCTTTAAAAATGGATACTGAAGGAAACATCTTGTACGCGTCAACACACCAAACATGCCAGAAATCAAGGCCACAAAAGGGAAATAACATGCTGGAGACTTTCTCAAGTTTTGTCCAGCAACAGTGGATGGTTTCAAAAGCAGATATCTGCAGGCGCGCCTAGAAGACTTATTTCCTTGTTTCCTAATTACACGCAAATAAAGTTTTGGCTAAAAGAATTTAATATTTTTCAATATCTGAATTATGTTACCTTCAATAAAGGCGTTTTATTTCTACACACCGTTTGCGTATCTATTTTAAAGATGGTCGCCAAGTAAAATAAGAAAAAGATAAGCATATACCCAAAGGAATAAGATGTTCACATGCATGCATTCACGAACACCTGCATGTCATGTCAAAACTCATTTTTCAGAAGCACCTCTCCAGTTGAACCATTGGTAGAAGAAGATCGCCACCTCATTGGCCTCCATATCAAACAAGGGCTCATCAACAGAAAGTAATGGAGAAAATCGAGGAAAACTCAGGCTGCATTCAAAGAGGATCTCGACCAAGTAAAGGGCGACGTAAGTCCAATGAATGGAGATTTGATTCAAGTTCTTCTAGCTTTAAAAAGCATTATTGACAGGCAAGACCAAATTCCCAGGGTAGCTTTCGAGGAAGTAGCCTAGACTATGGGTGCATCAAGCGGTCACTAACCAAGGAAAGAGCCAGAAGCAGGAATCCCAAAGTCTGTCATGGCCAAGCAAGAAGCTAAAACTAAAGGGTTTGTCCTACCGCCGCCAAAAGCAGGGGCATCTCATACCCTGCAGATTCCAACCAATAATGCGGACTCCCGCTAGGACACAATGAAGCTTTCGAAAGAGCTCTACAAAGGCTAGAGGACCAGGGGATAGTCCAGTTTGGGAAATACCCTGAAGAAGAATATAAAGCTGCTTTGAAGGGCAAAGCATATTTTCCTCTAATCCACGGGACCTTTGTCAACAACGGAGTAGTGCATGGCAGACATATGGAAAAGATATCTGATAAGGCCAACACCAAAGGGGCAACTGAATTTATCTGAGAATACGCCCCAGGAGGAAAACCTAAAAGATGGACGGTCGTGGAGATTCCTGAGATCTTTTTCTTTCCTAATTATTTTTTCTTGTTTTCGAAAGAACCTATGTCAAGCCCGAGACATAGGGGTTACTTGTAAAGGGTTTCCCTGTTTTATTTCAGACAATATTTACGATTAATGAAAGTTATATTTTGTTTTCAATCAATATCCCTTTTCTTTCTCTTGCATTTATATCTTAAATTTAAAAATGGAAATACTTTCTCTGCATATGCATTTTCAAATATTTAAATACTAAAGCTGCACCAAAACATGGTAAAGGTGCAAATTCATGCCCAAAACCATCGATAATGCTATTGCTGCGATCCGATATAATTTTGATGCACTTATCAACCAAGCTAAAGAGGAAGATGATAAAGATCTTGAAATCTCTGAGAAAATGGCGAGGGAAATAAAAAAAAAGATAACAATACGCAACCGTATCTAGAGGCTATTAAGACCATTAATCTGAGTACAGGGGAAGACCTGGAAGAAACCAAGCTAAGGGGCAATGTTAAGAGTGGAGCCACAAAGAAGTTGATCGAGTTATTGCGCATATCTATGGAAACAGGCCAAAGTCGAATACAGACAGTGCCATAAAAATAAACAACTGCGAAATACCAAGATCTGACGAAGAACCCGAGCCAGGGGCACGTTGAGTATCCATGTTCGACGAAGCTTCAAATACATTGGGGCACGATATAGTGGCAGTATTGACTCCCCCAAAAGAATGCTCACAAGCCATATACCAATTCAATGGTGAATAGGATACTAAACATCCAAACTGATTCCCTATCAAGGTCATGTTTTAAAACCGACTGCGGAATTCACGAAGATCATTTTCAGTCGCGTCTCACGAAAAGGAAATCAAATGATGAACGCTCTGGCAGCTATATCGTCTATATTCAAAGTAACTTGGTCTAACCATGAACCACGCATCACAAACAGACGCTTCGAAGAGCCCGCGCATTGCCTTGCTATTAAAAAATGATAATATAACAAGCCTTGGTTTCACGACATCCAGAAAATGCCTCTAGCATTGGCAAGAAAACGCTACGAGAATCATCCGCGAAATTATTTCCAGGTAACGGTATACTGTACCAGACGAACCAAGGCATGGTCTAGTACTCAAGAAGATTCTCCTACCTCGCCTCCACTCACGTGGTAAATGGACACCTAATTACGAAGGACCATACATAGTCAAAACAACATTCTCCGATGGTGGTCTTATCTCCACAACAATGGATGGGGAAGACTACCACACCCGGCCAGTTCGGACACAGTCAAAAAACACTATGCACAAAAAGCTCGCTAAGCTCAAACCTTAAACAGGCGACTTAGGCAAAAAGGAGCGCCCCGGTGGATCGAAAACCTTAAAGGGCGATCCAGGCAAAAATTAGGGGCATATAAACAAAAAAATTATTATCCCGATGGATTGAAAACCCAAAAGGGCAATCCAGGAAAAAGTTAGGGATTTCACGCAAAAAATAAAGAACAAAAGGACTGTGATCTAAGAACTGCGACTACGATCCACAACGGGAGATATAGATCTGGATCATTCAACTCAGAAGCAAAGGAGATAAGATCATTAAAAGGATATAGGGGCACAGCAGTAGCAATTATCATTTTTCATTTCCATTTACAGTTTTAAAACTTTCTGTAATTACCTCTTCCTAGGAATTGCATCTTATACTCTTGCCTATTCAGAGGCATATCAATAAAACATTTGCTTTCTTTGTATCTTTCAAATTGCGTTTTCTTTTTTTCAGACTTGTTTACAAAATACTACGATTATTACTTGTGAATATTGTCTTGAAATCATTTCGGGGGATAAACAAAATAAAAGCATTTGACAAAACATCGAAAAACCATTTTGGTTAGAAAAATATCAAAAGAAAATCCACGTTTACGCACAGGGCCACTCCTACGACTTGAAAATCTATACATGTCTATGCCCGTATCTATGCACCTCTACGCCTACATCCATACACATGTTTGCGCCTATGATTGCACTCGACAATAAAAAGTCTATGAATATATCTACAAGTCCCTACGCAAAGTCTACGTCCATGTCGGCACCTATCCCTACACTTGCAACACAAAGTCTACGTCTGCACGTGCATCCATGCACATTTCTATTCCTATGTATAAAATACAAATTCCATACATGTGTCCATGTCTACGCCTATGTCTATGATCACGATGCAAAAAAAGACTACGTCCGCACCTGCGCATATGCTTGCACTCACCAATACCAAGTCTATGCCTACATCTAAGCGTCCGCGCAAAGTCTACTTCCATGTCAGTGCCTATACATAACTTGCAACACAAGGTCGACGTTCGCACACATCCATGCACATGTGTACTCCTTCCAATTCTAAATATGTCTACGCTTACGCTTACGCTTACGCCTGCGACATACGAGTCTATGTACGTCTACGCTTATGCCTGCTCCTATAACATACTAATCTGCATACGTCTATGCTTATGCTCGCGCCTACGACATACGAATCTACATACGTCTACGCTTACGCCTGTTCCTACGACATACGAATCTATGCTTATGCATGCGCCTACAATGTACCAATCTACCTACATCTATGCTTACGCCCGCGCTTACAGAGACCACATACATACGTCTACACCTACATATAAATCTACGCATAGGCTATTGCCTACGCCTACGTCTACGTCTATGCCTGCATGCAAATCTACACATAGGCCATTATCTACGTCTACGCCTACGCCCGCAATACAAAATCAACGCTCAAATTTTGCTTATGTTGCCCACCGTGTTCAAGTTCAACAATACTATGACGGCACAACATACAACGCAAGGAGTTGGTAACTCTGAGCCAATGGTTTAAAGGAGAGAATGCCAGAAATAGTCTTCATAACATTTCAAGGCATATGTGCATCTTACACACATTTCATACATACACACATTTTGCATATCTCAAGCATACATACACTATGCGTTCCTACATATAATACACATATAGTCAGGGTCCAATATCAATGTCAAACATCATACATTTTGCATACAGACAACATTCAATACGCATGCATGCACATGTATCTCCTAGCAAATAGATAAATAATCTCACCCTCGATACAACTATCTAAGGGTCTACCAACGCAATACCTCTCCTATGATTCAACCCTTCACCTCAGTCTTTATGTCGTGACACATTCAGCCTATCACCTAAGTCTTCTTGCAGTGATGAGCTCCTTACAAACTCAGTATGTTACCTCTAAGCCGCAGCATATCTTCAAAACCCATTATGTTGCCTCTAAGCCACAACATATTCTCAAAGCCCATTATGTTGCCTCTAAGCCGCAACATATTATCCAGGCCCAACACATTTCCTCTAAGCCACAATGTATCCTTAAAACTCAGTATGTTGCCTCTAAGCCGCAATGTATTATCCAAGCGGACACATTGCCTCTAAGCCGCAATGTATCTTTCCAGATCAACATATTGCCTCTAAGCCGCAATGTATTATCCAAGTCAACATATTTCCTCTAAGCCGCAATGTACTATCCAAGCCAATGCATTTCCTCTAAGCCGCAATGTATTCTCAAAACCCAACACATTGCCTCTAAGCCGCAATGTATTATCCAAGCCCAGTATGTTGCCTCTAAGCCTCAACATATTCTCAAAATCCATTGCATTGCCTCTAAGCAATGCATTTGCAAAACTCGGTATGTTGCCCCTAAGCCGCAACATATTCTCAATGACCCATTACATTTCCTCTAAGTCACAATAAATTCTCCAAACTCATTATATTGCCTCTAAGCCACAATGCTTTCGCAAAACCTATATCATCGCCTCAGACTTTACATAGCGATGCTCAAAAACAAAACCTAGTTTATCGCCTCAGACTTCACACAGCGATTTGTGAACCTAATCCATTGCCTCGGACTTTATGCAGCAACATATTTTGTTAGGCCAAGTTCCAGACCATCGTCTCAGACTTCATGCAACGATGTTCGAAACAACACATTTAGCTTATCACATCAGACTTCACGCAGTGATTTGCGAACCAACACATTGCCTTTAAGCTGTAATGCATTACCCAAATGCAGACCATCATTTCAGACCTCAGGCAGCGATGTTCGAAACCAAATTTAGCTTATCACATCAAACTTCACGCATTGATTTGCAAACCTAACCCATTGCCTCAGACTTCATGCAGCAATGTGGTTCTTATTCTACGATACAAATCATCGTCTCAGACTTCATGCAGCGATGTTCGAAACCAAATTTAGCTTATCGCCTCAGACTTCATGCATCGATTTGCAAACCTAGCTTATCGCCTTATACTTCACGCAGCGATTTGCGAACCTAATCCATTACCTCAGACTTCATGCAGCAATGTATTTCGTTATGCCAAGTTCCAGACCATCGTCTTAGACTTCATGCAACAATGTTGGAAACAACACCTTTGGCTTATCACATCAGACTTTACGCAGTGATTTTCAAACCTAACCCACTGGCTCAGTCTTCATGCAGCAGTACGTTCCCTTATTCTGCAACACATATCATTGCCTCAGACTTCATGCAGCAATGTTTTCCAAGATCCAACCTATCGCATCAGACTTCACGCAGCGATTTGCAAACCTGGCCCATTATGCAGCGATGTATTTCTTTATTCCATAAAATCCAGCTTATCGCATCAGACTTCACGCAGCGATTCGCGAACCAAACTCATTGCCTCAGACTTCATGCAGAAATGTATATCTCTTTACTCCGTAACACAAACCATCGCTTCAGACTTCATGCAGTGATGTCCGGAAACCAAATCTAGCTTATCATCTCAGACTTCACGCAGCGATTTGTAAAACTGTAACCCAATGCATCAGGCTTCATGCAGCAATACATTTCGTTATTCCATAAACATCGATCGTCGCCTCAGACTTCATGTTGTGATGCTCAAAAGAAAACAAAACTCGATACATTGCCTTTAAGCCGCAATGTATTCACAAACTCAACAAATTGCCTCTAAGCTGCAATGTATTTGCAAACTCAACACATTGCCTCTAAACCGTAATATATTCGCAAACTCAACTCATTTCCTCTAAGCTGCAATGTATTATCCAAACTCAAACATATTGCCTCCAAGCCGCAATGCGCTCTTCAAACTAAAACACATAGCCTCTGAGCCGCAATGTATTCATGCTCAGAACATCACCTCAGACATCATACAGCGATTCGCGAACACAACCCATGGCCTCATTCTTCAAGTAGCCATGCACCATCAATCATTTCTATATTCATCCTCCAAACGGATGAATGATCAAAACCAAGACACATAAAATTACGCCTTCAAGTTCAGAACCATCTTCCTCGTTATTAAAACTGGGTAAGCGATATGTCATTAGCTTTGCCTACTTCACCAAAGATTCGTAAGGGTATGCTATATCAGTGTAACCTTGTGTTTTTAGAACAAATTATGGGACACTTCAAGTATTCAATAAACTTCCAATCGAAATGCACGAGACTCGAGTTTTCGCACGTTATTCGATTGAAAGATAATTGCATAGGGGCAGCTGTCGTACCCCAAATTTGTCCTACCTCGATGATTTGATTTTTCAAGATTTAAATAATAAAGAAATGTTCAATTAAGGATGGTACAACAATATCTGATGGCCCATTCTTAAAATGTAAGTCAACCAGGGGTGTATTTTAATTCAGAAAAATGGAGTTTTCTAAATCAGAAAGACCCATTTATTCGTAGGCCCATTTACGAAGCATGTTGGCCAATGGCCCATGCGATTCGAATATGGAAATATATTTCAAAAATAATTATTAAGTTATTAAATTATTAAGTCCACATAAGGTTAAGTTGTTGTCAGTAAAATAGGAGGTATATTATCAACTTATAGGCCCATTAAGGTTTTAATAAAACTAGTGCATTTGTGGTCTTATATTATTGCTGATTTTTTTAAATAAATAAAAAAGAGGGGGATATTATTGTTAAAACTTTTTGTTATTATAAAAGAGATAACAAATAATTTTTAGGATAAAATGTAATATATTGTTTTATTGACTGGTAAACCTCTTATTACAACAATGATTTGTAAAATGTTACTTATATAATTTATTTATTAAAGTCTTATTATTGTAAGAAAAGAGAACTATTAGATCTACATTAAGTAAGAAGGGCCCATCTTTGATTTTGCAAGTTGGACTGTAAATCAGGAAAAACAAGTGTTGGCCCAATGCTACTAACCATTATTGTGCCAATCAAACCAATAATCCAGCACATGTTTTCTGCTGCTAACACCTACTGTGCAGATTGTCCAAAAACCACGCACGTGTGTTTATCAATAAACTGGCACTGTAGAAATCTGAGAATCAAACTAAATCTACTACAAACTTGCACATTACCAAATCGGGAAGAATTAATGCTTGACAGTATCAAATCCAAAAAAAAAACAGAATCAATTGCAATCGCATAATAACAAAATCTGAGAAATCTTATTGCATTCAATACAAAACCAGCAATTAAAATTACAGAACCAATCTAAAGGATCTAAGGCGAAAATATAAATCCAGGAAAAACTGAATCAAAGTTACAAAATCCCTAAACACGTGCTAATCTCCCTAATTTATGCAAGCTTAATTCCTAAACCTCTGCCTAAGCCCTAACCGATTATAACGATAACCCTAAAGAAACTTATGCTATAAATATTGAATCAAAATTACAGACAGAAAGGGGGTGGCTAACAGAAAGGAGAACGACAGAAATAGAAGACGGAGGATCTTCACAGAATGAGACGAAGACAGATCCTTACAGAAAAATAGGGAGGAGGATTCTTTTAGACGAAAACGAGAAGTTTGAAGAAGTCGGAGCTTACACCAAATCGCAAAGAGTTGAAGAATCCGTTGTTGAAGAAGAAGAGTGGGGGTGATTAGGGTTCAACTTCTGAAACCCCAATCGTCGTTGACTCGCACCACCATCCCCAAACGCCCTTCCTCACCATTGATAGCTCTTAAACCACCGCGAGCCACCGCTAAGCGTCACCGTTAACCACCATCTTCACCCTCTCATTCCATGGTCACCTGTCAAATACAGATAGAAGAAGGTCAGAAGAACGCTGAAGCTAGAATCAAAAGGGTTTCTGCCGGAGGTTGTAGAGAACTAGGGTTTGAAAGTGGTTGGCTCTTTGAGAGAGCAAGGAAGACGAAAGAATAAGTTATGTAAAATGAAACGAAAAAATGATAAAAACAAAACTTTTATCAGTGTGTATCCCGTGCTGCGCGCCCACCATAGCGATTGTGTTCTTTCGTTGTTGGCCATCCGATTTTGATCAGGTGGCCATGAGGCCAAGCCGCACCATAGGATCCATGCACCGCGTAACATGCAATCACCCTGTCCTCTTCAAAAATGCGTTGGGCCAGGCCCACAGCTCTTTACACCTCCTTTAAACTTTCTGCTAAACACAACAACGACTTGCACCCCCCTTGTCTGGAACATTAATGGGCTTGGCCAGCTTACTTTTAGCACCATCAGTACTTACTTCTTAACAAAGAAATACAACCCCCCCCCCAGGTTTACCTAAATTATAATTATTTTTATTATTTTCTTTTTATATCATTTTTTATATTATTAATTACTTATTCTTTTTTTTCATTTATAATTATGATTATTATTATTATTATTATTATTAATTTTTATATATTATTAATTATTATACGTAAATATTATTATTATTTATATATTAACATATATATAATTTTTATTTAGAACTCATGAACATATTATTTTCACGCATATTGCATTAAATCTTTTTTATAATGCATTAATCAAGATTTTCACAATTAATATTATTAAAAAACACAAATCAATCTCAAACTAATTTTGCGAATAAAACTAAGCTAATCAATAGTCTTTTTTGCAAATGAGTTTCAAACTAATTTTGGCTTACCGCCTTCTCAGTCAAAATCTCTGTAATCACTACTCCTGACCGAGTGCGAAGTGATTCAAAATATGTTTGCAAACTCCTAAAAGACACCAACCCCATAGAACTACGAATTGGGACTATGATTCCTCATAAGATGATACGTAGGCACGCGATCTAAAATTGTGGCGAGTCTTGCTAATTAAAACTTAAGACCCTGTTTATCCCGAACCTAAACCTAGAGCTTAATATCCTTGTGAACAAGGTGGATGAAACGTGCCTAACACCTTCCTTTCGTCTAATTGATTCCGAAACCTAGAATCTTTGTCTGTGAATTAGGGTTTTTCTATTAGGTTCCCTTCCCTAGGATAAAAACTAATAGTGGAGACTCTGATTTAAAAACCAGTTTCTACACTCTCCATAATAGCAAACTCCTTCTACTTTGTTTTCACATACATCAAAAACCCTTTATATTGAAACCAACCATTATTGATTCTAAATGGTTTTGGACCCCAGTCCACATCATTGGACTTTACCTAAATAGGTGCATGATCAGAAATGTTTCTATCTCCTACCCTCTTCCCTATGATTTTCCAAGCTTCTATCAAGTTATCTAAAAATAAAAATCTATCAATCCTACTCCTAGCTCTACCAGATTTACTAGCCCAGGTGAATCTACTGCCTATTGTAGGAATATCTACTAGATCTAAATTATCTATAAAATCATTGAACTCTCTGATTTCACAGCCCTCGTATCAACATTAAATTTTCATTAAAAAACTATTGAACACTCAATAACTCTTCAATAATTACTTAAACATATACAATTCAACATTAAATTTTGATTAAGAAAAACTATTCTTTTACAGGAGAAAACTTAAATCATTTCATTAATAATAATATTTTGGATACATGTTGGTACATTAGTAAAAATATGAAAACTAACAAAGGATGAAGTCGCCTAAGCTAGAAATTGAGTTGTTTCAATGGCTTGTCTCTTGGAGAACTTAACATGAGAGTTCTACACAAATTTGATAGTAAGTGTTTGCATTCGAGAGTAATAGCACCACAATATGTATCATTAAACAGGTGACTATTCAAACTATCGACCACACTTTTAGCATCCAACTCAAAATCCACACTATCCAAACCTAGCTCATGGATCCATTTAATAGATGCCATAAGTCCTAACGCTTCCCCAACAGCCATTTCTGTGATAGGTGAAAACCATTTCATTCTAACTACAATGAACAAACCTTCATCGTTTCTGATACAAACACCTATGCCAACCTTATTGTTCTAAAAGCATGTGTCAATATTGCATTTGAATCGACTTGTCAAAGTCTTTTTCCACTTCACATCCGATGGAATTTGAGTTAGAAAGTTGTTACTATTTCTTGATTGTTGCGCACTCTTCCAACCAAATGTAAAGCTCAGTTGCAAACAATATCCTAGGATTCGTCTATATGGTTCTGAATAAGATTATTCCTGCATTTCCAAAAAATCCACAGGATGGTAGATAATACGGCTTATTGTTCTTGATTAGTGACCTGCAAAAAAGAGAACACAATTGTAGCAAAAGGGGATTGGTTATTATGCACTTGTTGCAACTTCGACCAGAGATCCACTTTTTTCCAACACTCTACACTCTTCGGGCAATAGAGGGATACGTACTTATTATCCTCATCCACTTCCCCACAAATTCCACAAATTGAAATACAATCAATACCTTTTTATTTTAAATGCATTATAGTAGGAATACAGTTCCTGCAATTGCCGCCACAAAAAAAAATTTACCCTCGGAGGAGCCTTTATATTCCAGACCAAATCCCAATTCTCTTCGACTCTAAGGTGTGAGGTATTTATAGCTTCATTTATGAAAAAACTATATGCACTATGAACAGAGCATTTACCATTCCTATCAAACTTTCACACTATTTTATCCTCATGGACTACCTCGAATAACAGAGTATTGAGACCTTTCTTCTTTGCTTCCTAAAATAACCGACTGAACAAATCATTGAGATAAAATCAATAAAGTCGCCATCAAACATTTTTTATCCCACATAAAGGGAAAGGAAAACATGGCCTAAACCTAAGAATGGTGAAATCAAGGTCAAACGTTCGAGAGATACGGTTCAGGGAGTCGATTACGCAAGGGGAATATATTAGCACACCTCACGTATGTGGTACTCCATGGGATCCACTCTTGTTGTTCTAATCAAAGGGTGTGTTCAAATCTAAAGCTTACGAGCTAAGAAAAAAAATGAAAAGAGGGAATGAATGTCAAAGAGAAAACGGGGAAAAGAAGGAAATATTTACAAAGTTTCGTTCGGCTGAGCCCCACGATCAGATGCTTATGTATCCCTTTTAAGGAATCATAGCATTGTAGTTCGGCTCACATGTTTCGATTTTTTTGTGTTTTTTATGGATAATTCTGCATTCACATCCTTACGATTAGGATTACAATTCGTGCTTGGTGTTGCAGCTCGTAAAGAGACTCATGCTCATCCCCTCGCGCACTTAGCATTTCCAAGTAGTTAGAATTTGAAACAACATATCCTTATTGAAAAGGTTTTAAAAGAAAAAAGAAAGTCCGAAGACAAAAATATTTGCATTGGTTATTGTTTTTTACCTTGAAAAAGAATTTGAAAAGTTTTAGATGTTTTATGCATTTTCCAAGAAAAAGGTTCTAGTTTTAAGGATACAAAAGAAAAGAAAATAACTAAGGAAAAACTATCCTAAACCTAATTCTTAATGTTATCATACAATGATGGCTCTAAAGGTCAAGGATAAAAGGGGAACCTCTAACTAAGTTAGCATGTGTGATACGGTGGGAGAACTGACTTGAGGTTTTGCGTTTGTATTCGCACTTGTTCGGTTTAGCAAGAGTCGCCACCGACTTTTTATTTTATCCTAAAGGAAAGGTTAAAAAGCACAGGAAAAACCTTTGAGATGTTTCGTGGGTTCGGGGGGTAGATTATGAAAAGGGAAGGTATTAGCACCCTTTTCATCCATGGTTATCCATGGGCTCTTAGTTACTTGTTTTAGATCACTTGCCTTGATTTTCAATTGTTTGAAATGGTGCTTTGTGTGTGTGTAGTTTTGAAAATGTTTTGAAAAAGATGCCTTGTCTAGGCAACCGTTGTAACAATTCTTTACTCGAATGTTTTACAAATGTGTTTGTCTTTTCGAAAAGATATTTCAATGTTTTGAAAGTTGTTTTGAAAGTTGTGTTGTGGAGTGTGGTTTTGAAAAGTAGGCAAGTGTGTTTTGCAAGTTGATCAAGTAACTAAGAGTTGTCTACCCCTAAATTTACTCAAACATTTTTCTCATGTTTTAACCCTTTTAACAGTATTGTTCCACCATTGTATTTGGTGGCCAATCTTGTGTTAGGATGTTAACGGGACGGGCGCGAGTCATCGTATGGACCATGAATGCAATGGTGCCAAGTGTCTTTGGCAATTTTGCTTGAAGGGACTATGATCATTTGTTTAGGCAACATCGAAAGCGTCATCGAGGGACTATGATCATTTGATTTGGTTTTGTTTTGCCAAAGAAACTCAACATGCAAGCATGGCCCATTTTGGAAGGCAACAAGCGGGATTACCCTAGGGGTGCAAGTGTGAATTGTGTATTGATTGTCATGCATTTATCTTGTATTAGGTTATCTAGCGGTTGATTTTATTTACATACAAACCCTAGGTCTAAACATGGTATAATTGAAAGCGATAAATTGCGGGAATTTAAAGTCCTAAACTATTACAAATAAGTATCCGGGGATGGGGGTACAAGTATTTACAAATGGGGGATGAGACTTGTCGGAATAGTGGTGTCCAAATAATATTTACAACCAAATCGAATCGCATTCTCAATGTAAAGTATAGCAATATATAAGAATAAAAGATAAGCAAATGTATTGGTGAAAGTGTATGTGATTTATTTACAAGGTGTTAACTTAATGCAAAATTAAGTAAGTATTTATTCTTTTTGTATTTTTGTTAATATGTACAAACAAAAGTTTCAAAGAAAAGAAAAATGTTTTAAGTTTAAGAAAAGTATTTAACTTAGAAAAATCTATTTTTTTATGTATTTTGTTAATGTTTTATATACAAAGTTTAAATTAAGCAAAAATGTTAAACTTAATAAACCTAAGTTTTATGCTTTTTTTAATTTTTCTAAAATAAAATATAAAACAATCTAGAAAATTTTGTATGTATATATAAAAAGGTTAAAGTGTTATCTTTTTATTTACAAAATTCAATTATGTTATAAAAAGAAAATAAAAGAGTATTGTTAATAAAATTTAATGTAAAAAATTAGTATGTTAATTTATTTAACAAAAAAAGATATGATGTGACAAAAAAAGTATTAGTTAAAAAAATTAAAATGGGCTTAAGGGGAATTTGTGAGGGCCGGCCCAAAAGGCAAATGATGATTGAAATAGAAAAACAAGGGGGGTATTCCAGATTCTGATGGGCTTAGGCACGTTGATGGGGCGAACCGGCCCAACGCGTTTGAACAAAATTTTCTAAGGGTTTGCATTGTTTGTTTCATTTGGAATTAGGGTTTGGCCTAGAACGGCGCAGCTCATCTTCTTCGCTTCCTTCGTTCCCTTGAGCCAAGCTTCTGACTTTTCTCTCCGTCCCCGCTGCCAGGCGCCATCATCCCTCTCTACTTTCCCCATGGTCATGTCCAGGCGATGTTTGCAAGGTAATGATCTCATAGTTTTATGTTTTAACGCACTTTTAGGGTTTCAAGCTTTTGCATGTTCTCAACTTTATGTGTTCTGATTTTATGTGTTGTTGTTCATGTGAGGTGTGAAAAGAGGGAGTAGAAAGTTATACCTTTGGAGGGTTCGTAGCTTGGAGAGGAGGAGAGAGCCGGAGGCACTTTAGGCGGCCGGAGGCGGAGGGAGTATGATGCGCTGTGGGCTTTGCTGGAAATCTGGTACCTTTATCTTTGCTTTTTAGGGTTTATGATGACTGTCTCTGAAAACCCTAGCCTTAATCGCTTTTTTTCCTCTTCTGCTTCTTTGGACGCTTGCCTCTGAATACTGGCTTTGTTTATGATGATGATGTTTGAGTCTGAATATGTTGTTGCTTCAGTTGTTGACCCTATGATGAGGTTGCTCTGAGGGTTCTGTTGGTTTGAATGTTTTGTGCATTTTGTTTCTGGTATAGGCTTGCTGGGTTTTACAGGCTACACAGGGCGTTGAGTTTGAATGCTTTGATTTTGATGTTTGTATGATTTGTTATTTTGACTGGCTTGGTGGTTGGAAAGGCTTCAAGGTTTTTCTGGTTTTTTAGGCAGGTTAAGGCTGAGTTTGAAAACAGGCTTCAGGTTGTTAGTTGACAGGCTGGCTTAGGCAGGTTTTGTTGCTTCAAGGTTTATCAGTATAGGCAGGCTTGGTGGCCATTTCTGGTTTTTTAGTATTGGTACAGGTTTGTGGTGTATTGTCTTTTTGGTTGTTTTGATACAGGTAAGGCTTGAGGCTTGTATGCTTCCGGTTTGTTCGAAGCAGGTTAAGGCTTGAGGCTTGTATGCTTCTGGTTTGTTTGAAGCAGGTTAAGGCTTGAGGCTTGTATGCTTCTGGTTTGTTTGAAGCATTTTAAGGCTTGAGGCTTGTATGCTTCTGGTTTTGAGGTTTGAAGCTTGTGGAGGCAGGCTGTTTGTTGATACAGTTTGTGGCTTCTATATTTTTTATGATATTCTGCCTCCTCTTCACTGTGTTAAGATATGTTTGTTTTATGTCTTTTTCTAAGCCTCAAGCCTGTAAGCCTTTTCTCTCTCTCTTCTCTCTCTCTCTATCAGAAAAAGCATTTGTTTATTGCTTACTGTACTATGCTCTGAAAAAGTACTGGCCTTGAAAATGATGATATTTTGAATATGGCTTGCAATGTATCTTTCCTCTGCATATTTCCTGCTTTTCTGTCTTGCTTTTGCTAGCTTTTTGTACTTGTTGACAGCTTGATATCTTTTGATATCTTTGGACAGTTTGGTTGACATCTTTGGCTTAGTTTGGTTATGTGCATCAGTTCAGTTTGGACTTTGTGCATTGGTTTTGAAATTTTGAACTGTGCGATTTGTTTTTTGGCATATTCAGTAGCTGTTCAGTTTGCCTCTTTGGTTGAAAATTTGGATTTATGCAGTATTGTAGCTTTGTGCATTTCATATTTTTTTTCAAGCATATTTCTATCCCTCTTTATGAACCAAGAGTTTTCTTGTGATTTGCAGAGAGGGTGAATAAACTGATTTCGGCCAGTCACTTTTAATGATGAGCTTTTTTTAAATTAATTGTCTGCTTTTTTTTATTTCATCTGCATTTGACTTCTTTCCCTTCTTTTTTGTCTTTGCAGATAAAATCAATTGAGAAAAGGAGCATCGGTAGAAGATGAAGACTTAGGAAATTTTAGGATGTAGCTTTATTTCATTTTAATTATTTGTAATAACATTATTTGTAAATACTGTAAATGTATTCAAATAACATTTGTACTTAATAATTAAAAGTAAATAAAAGCTCTTTTGTCAATTAATCCCTTTTAATTCTTCTTCAATTGTTTATTTAATTATTTATAATTCTTAAATTATAATAAATGGAAATAAATCCCAACTATTCTAACTTAGAATAAATAATTAATTAATAAACACTGTAGTCTTGCAATCAATAATAAACCCGGCGCTCCAATTAACCATAGCAATGCACAGTCAATCAAACCAACATCCATATGCTTATCCCTTTTTTGATTAAATCAAACACTGCAAATTCTCAATTCAAATTCCTCAGCTCATATCTCAGAGTAAATTGAAAAGAACTAGAGAATTAATTCTTTTCGAGAATGCGCGCACAAACCCTGATTCTTGATTTAATGTCAAAGAAGCGCCTGCCTGATCAAACCCTGAGCCAAACTCAATCAAACCCTAATAATCTGCTTGAACTGTTTCAGAGTCCATGAAAACCCTAAATTGGATAGACTGATAGGAAAAAGTCTGTTTGACTGATTCTTACGCCAATCTGAAAAAGTCAGGGAAAACCCGAAGCTGTGTTTTCTTGTGGAAAAAATAGGAGGGCAAATTTTGGGGTACAACAGTTGCCCCTGTTCAATCTTCTTGAACCTGAAGAGTTAGATTGGCAAATTTGCCGTTCGCGACTCGAAGGTAAAAGGAGATTGGACACTAGAGTGCCCAAAAAATTTGCACTCGGTGATGTGATGGTAGAGGGAATGGGCTTAAAGATTCCATTTGGTGATGGGCTTAGAGATGCCATCTATGGATGTGACATAATCTTGTCGGGGGATGGGCTTAGAGATGCCATCTGGAAGTTGCTGGTAGGAGGATGGGCTTAGAGATGCCATCTGAAGGTGACTGTTGGGAGGATGGGCTTGGAGATGCCATCTGGAAATGTTTGTTGAACTGTATGTCATTGGTGAGTGGGTGAGTATCAGAAAGGTATCCATGTTTTGGAACGTCTTTGAACTGGGGATCTGAATAAGCAATAGATTGACATCCGTATCTGGAAGCATCCGTAAACTGTTTTCAGAAGTTGAAGAATCTGAACAAGCGATAGGTTAACATCCGTGTTTGGAGAACCCGTAAACTGTTTTCAGAGGTCTTGAAGTTGAATAAGCAATAGAGCAGCATCCATGTTGGGAAGCGTCTGTGAACTGTTTTCAAAAGTCTTGAAGTTGAATAAGCAATAGAGCAGCATCCATGTTGGGAAGCGTCCGTGAACTGTTTTCAAAAGTCTTGAAGTTGAATAAGCAATAGAGCAGCATCCATGTTGGAAAGCGTCCGTGAACTGTTTTCAGAAGTTTTGAAGTTGAATAAGCAATAGATCAGCATCCATGTTGGGAAGCGTCCGTGAACTTGATTCAAAAGTTGAGTCTGAACAAGCGATAGATTAACATCCGTGTCTGGAGAATCTGTAAACTGTTTTCAGAAATATTGGAATCTGAACAAGCGATAGGTCAACATCCATGTCTGGAGAACCCGTGAACTGTTTTCAGAAGTTTTGAAGTTGAATAAGCAATAGATCAGCATCCATGTTGGGAAGCGTCCGTGAACTTTATTCAAAAGTTGAAGTTAAAGCTTAATAATCTTATCCTGAAAATGGTAAAATATTAGCTGAAACACAAAGTTATGTTGCATGAAATGTATGATGCAATGTATCTTATATCAATGTTTATGATATGAATGTAATGAATGCGCATGTAAGCTGATGAGCTGTCTTGCTGAGGATAGATGAATCCTGGATGGCTGGAGATAAAAGAATCTTGACTGCTGCCGGGGAAAGTAATTCCTTGACTGCTGCAGGGGATTGAAAATCCTTTGATCGTTGAAAATGAGAAGTCCTGGGACCGCTGTTGGGGGATCAGGAGCTTGGGTTGTGTGCCAATCTACTGGGGATTCCTGTCTTGAGGGGATCTTCACTGGAGAATATTTGAATACCCTGTGAGGAATTGAGAAGGAGAGTCTTCACTCTGCTTGGGGATTGATAGTTGGAAGTTTTAGCTCCGCTGAGGATTGACAGAATCTTTTGATTGCTGCAGGTATTGATCTGGGATCTTGAAAAGGTTGGTCGACGAGATATCTGTCCTGGCTGGTTTCAGATATTGTTGAATTGTAATTTGGTAAGTTGAAAGAAGGAACCTGTGTAGGGTTTCTTGATGATGAGTCCGTGTAAAACTGCATCTGAATTTGAGAAGGAACCGGTGTAGGGTTTCTTGATGATGAGTCCGTGTAAAACTGCATCTGAAGTTGAGAAGGAACCGGTGTAGGGTTTCCTGATGATGAGTCCGTGTAAAACTACATCCGAAGTTAAGAAGGAACCGGTGTAGGGTTTCCTGATGATGAGTCCGTGTAAAACTGCATCTGAAGTTGAGAAGGAACCGGTGTAGGGTTTCCTGACGATGAGTCCGTGTAAAACTGCATCTGAAGTTGAGAGGGAACCGGTGTAGGGTTTCCTGATGATGAGTCCGTGTAAAACTGCATCTGAAGTTGAGAAGGAACCGGTGTAGGGTTTCCTGATGATGAGTTCGTGTAAAACTGCATCTGAAGTTGAGAGGGAACCGGTGTAGGGTTTCCTGATGATGAGTCCGTGTAAAACTGCATCTGAAGTTGAGAAGGAACCGGTGTAGGGTTTCCTGATGATGAGTCTGTGTAAAACTGCATCTGAAGTTGAGAGGGAACCGGTGTAGGGTTTCCTAATGAGTCCGTGTAAAACTGCATCTGAAGTTGAGAGGGAACCGGTGTAGGGTTTCCTGATGAGTCCGTGTAAAACTGCATCTGAAGTTGAGAGGGAACCGGTGTAGGGTTTCCTGATGATGAGTCCGTGTAAAACTGTATCTGAAGTTGAGAGGGAACCGGTGTAGGGTTTCCTGATGATGAGTCCGTGTAAAACTGCATCTGAAGTTGAGAAGGAACCGGTGTAGGGTTTCCTGATGATGAGTCCGTGTAAAACTGCATCTGAAGTTAAGAGGGAACCGGTGTAGGGTTTCCTGATGATGAGTCCGTGTAAAACTGCATCTGAAGTTGAGAAGGAACCGGTGTAGGGTTTCCTGATGATGAGTCCGTGTAAAACTGCATCTGAAGTTGAGAGGGAACCGGTGTAGGGTTTCCTGATGATGAGTCCGTGTAAAACTACATCTTGGATTTTGAGAAGGAATCGGTGTAGGGTTGCTTCATGATGAGTCCGTGTAAAACTACATCTTGGATTTTGAAAAGGAACCGGTGTAGGGTTGCTTCATGATGAGTCCGTGTAAAACTGCATCTTGGATTTTGAGAAGGAGCCGGTGTAGGGTTGCTTCATGATGAGTCCGTGTAAAACTACATCTTGGATTTTGAGAAGGAACCGGTGTAGGGTTGCTTCATGATGAGTCCGTGTAAAACTACATCTTTGATTTTGAGAAGGAACCGGTGTAGGGTTGCTTCATGATGAGTCCATGTAAAACTGCATCTTGGATTTGAGAAGGAACCGGTGTAGGGTTGCTTCATGATGAGTCTGTGTAAAACTACATCTTGGATTTGAGAAGGAACCAGTGTAGGGTTGCTTCATGATGAGTCCGTGTAAAACTGCATCTTGGATTTGAGAAGGAACCGGTGTAGGGTTGCTTCATGATGAGTCCGTGTAAAACTACATCTTGGATTTGAGAAGGAACCGGTGTAGGGTTGCTTCATGATGAGTCCGTGTAAAACTGCATCTTGGATTTGAGAAGGAACCGGTGTAGGGTTGCTTCATGATGAGTCCGTGTAAAACTACATCTTGGATTTGAGAAGGAACCGGTGTAGGGTTGCTTCATGATGAGTCCTTGTAAAACTTCATCTTCCAACAGGTGATGAAGGAACTGTTGAACACTTTTGACATTCGAATGCCCCAAGTGATGATGAAAGAGACTTTCCCCAAGTTCACTGAACCTTTGAGAGATTTGTTGAAATCTTGACTGGACTGCCCCAGGTTAACTGAACTTTGAAAAATCTGTTGAAACCTTGTCTGGACTGCCCCAGGTTAACTGAACTTTGAAAAATCTGTTGAAACCTTGACTGGACTTCCCCAGGTGTGCTGGATAGTGACATGTCATGCCCCTTGTTGATAGGAGATTTGTCAATGGAAGTGTCATCCTTTTTGGATTGATTTTATTCACTGAGAGAGCTTTCGTTCATCGGATATTCATTGTGTGAATTTCTCTGCTGTCAAACAAATAGCCAAATGCAAACAGTGATATTCAAGCAATGCAAAGTTTATGTTTGTCTCGAAGTTTTGAAAAATGCGTTTTTTAGCAGAAAACTTTTCATAAGACAAATTCAACACAAGATTTAGAGCAAAGCCTTACAGGAGTCAGGATACATTTTGTAACAGTATGCTTTCGAGCTAACCCATGCTTCAATTAGGACTTTTGAAGGGTTGTAACGTGGCTTGGTTCACAGTTTAAGAAACAAAGGATAAAGGCTCAAAGTATATTTGTACCCACCCGCTCTTCGTGATGTTCTTCAACCCTAAACTTAGTTAATTTGTGCGTCGAACTCTGTTCGAGTTTGGAACGACTTTTGGGTGATGGTTCACCAATTGAATTTGAGAAGGCAGTCATTATCTCCTTTTTATTTTGCAACATTTTTCATGTTGTTGAGGATTTGTAATGACCTCGTTCTTTTGATTCGTTATCCCTAACTTTTGCCTGACTGTTTCTGTTTTCAAAATCACAGTCAGCGGGATGCCCCAACTTTCTTAAGCCTCCTTTATAGGTTTTGACTTAATGGGTTTTTCTCTTTTGAGAGATTGACTGCCTATGAGATAGGGAACCATCACTGTCATTTGATTCCAAAGGAATGTCTTTCTTTTTTGATGTCATTCGTTGTATTATGAACTGAGAGTTTGCGACTTCAATGCGCACCTTTTTTTGAATTAACTGAGATACTACCCTGCCCCAGGTTTATATCAAAGGTTTCAATTTGTTTAGAACAGAAAACTCCTACTTCTTTGGCTCGAAGGGGTTGACTAGGGATTATCTTCCTTATAACTCAAGTGTTTGGGAATTGAAAGAAATGCCTGTACATCATCAGCAAGGTCTGTTCAAAAGCATACTATATGGGATTATGGTATTGTTTCGTCATCCTCCCTCTAAAGGCTTGCAGCTTTTTATCAAGAGTTAAATATCATAAAGAAAGCATAAGAGTAGTGAAAACGAATGGATGAATTCAAGACAAACATATGCAATGCATTAATGAAACAGAGTTTGACATCAACAGATAATTGTTTGAATAACAAAAGAAAGTACAACTTTGAAAATTCAAATGAAGCAAAAGTCTCTCAGTTCGAGCTTTGTCACTTCAGGTGGAGAAACCCTTAACGGAAGATTTTCATCTCGCCATCGGGCATGAATCTCAGCACTCCAATGTCAATCAGATCTTGAATCTTGTTCTTCAAGGCCCAACAGTCGTCAGTGTCATGTCTTGGGCTATAGGAGTGGTATACACAAAAGGCGTCGGGATGATAGTTAGGAGCGGAGGTATTGGGCTTCCGAATAGGATCCCTCAAAGCAGTCAGATTGACCTCCAACAAGCGCTCCAGTATTAGAGATGACAATATTTCAGTCTCAGTGAACTGTCTTCCCGACGTATTTTGTTTACGCTGATTACCCCGTTGATGTTGACGAGGTTGTTGGTGGGCTTGTGACCCTGAAGCAAGTAGAGGAGCCTTCCCCTTGTCTTCTTGTCTCAGAAAAGGTTGAATGATGATTTGATCTTCAGCCCCAGTTATCTGTCCCACTTGATTATCTCGAAGCAGTTTGTTGACGAGAACCCCGAGCTCTTCTTGTCTTCAGGCTAGGCCTTGGATGAGAGCCATCTGACTCACCAATTCCCCTTTCAATATGGCTACCTCAATTTGTAGCTCCAACTGGTCATCTCTGTCGTCCCCGGGATTTCCCATGATCATGCCCCTGGTGAGGAGCGTCTTGACCTCTTCTTGTCCCTTGGATAGGTTCAAGAACATCTCTTGAAGTTGAGTGTTTTGAGCCCGGATGTTCTTGAGAGTCTGCTCTAGAGCCATCTCTACTGAAATAAACAGTATGAGAATAAGGAAACCTGAAAAGGAAAAATTGTTATAATGCAATGCATGATGTGTGGATGCATGTTTTCAAGGATCTCTTGGGGTAAACACAAGAGAGATGTTAGAGGTTGAACTTCGATCTTTGATTGGAGAACTTTGCACCGGTGGATGTCTTTCCACGAGAATCAAGCTCACCATGTCAAGTGGGTCATAGCCCCTGATTCAAGTTGTTGCACTTGATCTTTGATGGCATTTGTTTAGAGGAGAAAACCTCTTGCCCTTTGGTAGACGTCTGGTTCAACGTGACCCTGCATCAACAGACCCTCGAGATCCTTGAAACGATTAGTGAAAAAATGCTATGGTATGATGTCATGATGTTATGTACATGTATGCAAAAGTAAGCAAGTGTATATACAAGCAATCATATTCACACAAAGCAAACAAGTCCTTAGGTTTGGGCTTGCATGGGGTTTGTAGGTAAGTACCCTCTTGAAGTTAGTTGGCTCATCCTGTCCTAAAATAGAAACCGGGTTCTAGGAGCTCAATATCATTGGATTATTTTCTTTGTTCATTGTTTTGGTTTAGCCACTTAACTGGCGACCAAAATATTCCAAGAAAACAACCCTCAATGAGTGTAGTATCGAGTATCTACCAACTTCGGACTGCACCAAAGTCGGTCACCTCACTATCCCTAAAAAGGCTAAGATGGTCAATTAAGGTTCTAAGAGTTCGTTAGTGCTTCATGACATCACTCAGCGGCCCCATACTCTCCTTGATTGAACTCAAGGGTTACCGGTACTCACAAATATGTCACACTAACATAGCTTACTGCTTCAACCGTGTCGGTATACCCCGCATAGTTCCCTCACAGTTTTATTGCTATTTACCTAAAAAGGTGCCCCAAATCCGGGTGTAGGATTTACAACAAACCCAAACAAGGACCCAAAAAGTAAAGCAATCAAAGAAATCAAAGCAAGAATGTAAAGGTGATCTAAAACCCTAAGGTAACCCCACTTTTTAAATTATCCCTAGCGGAGTCGCCAGTTCTGTGATACGGTGGGAGAACTGACTTGAGGTTTTGCGTTTGTATTCGCACTTGTTCGGTTTAGCAAGAGTCGCCACCGACTTTTTATTTTATCCTAAAGGAAAGGTTAAAAAGCACAGGAAAAACCTTTGAGATGTTTCGTGGGTTCGGGGGGTAGATTATGAAAAGGGAAGGTATTAGCACCCTTTTCATCCATGGTTATCCATGGGCTCTTAGTTACTTGTTTTAGATCACTTGCCTTGATTTTCAATTGTTTGAAATGGTGCTTTGTGTGTGTGTAGTTTTGAAAATGTTTTGAAAAAGATGCCTTGTCTAGGCAACCGTTGTAACAATTCTTTACTCGAATGTTTTACAAAGGTGTTTGTCTTTTCGAAAAGATATTTCAATGTTTTGAAAGTTGTTTTGAAAGTTGTGTTGTGGAGTGTGGTTTTGAAAAGTAGGCAAGTGTGTTTTGCAAGTTGATCAAGTAACTAAGAGTTGTCTACCCCTAAATTTACTCAAACATTTTTCTCATGTTTTAACCCTTTTAACAGTATTGTTCCACCATTGTATTTGGTGGACAATCTTGTGTTAGGATGTTAACGGGACGGGCGCGGGTCATCGTATGGACCATGAATGCAATGGTTCCAAGTGTCTTTGGCAATTTTGCTTGAAGGGACTATGATCATTTGTTTAGGCAACTTCGAAAGTGTCATCGAGGGACTATGATCATTTGATTTGTTTTTGTTTTGCCAAAGAAACTCAACATGCAAGCATGGCCCATTTTGGAAGGCAACAAGCGGGATTACCCTAGGGGTGCAAGTGTGAATTGTGTATTGATTTTCATGCATTTATCTTGTATTAGGTTATCTAGCGGTTGATTTTATTTACATACAAACCCTAGGTCTAAACATGGTATAATTGAAAGCGATAAATTGCGGGAATTTAAAGTCCTAAATTATTACAAATAAGTATCTGGGGATGGGGGTACAAGTATTTACAAATGGGGGATGAGACTTGTCGGAATAGTGGTGTCCAAATAATATTTACAACCAAATCAAATCGCATTCTCAATGTAAAGTATAGCAATATATAAGAATAAAAGATAAGCAAATGTATTGGTGAAAGTGTATGTGATTTATTTACAAAGTGTTAACTTAATTCAAAATTAAGTAAGTATTTATTCTTTTTGTATTTTTGTTAATATGTACAAACAAAAGTTTCAAAGAAAAGAAAAATGTTTTAAGTTTAAGAAAAGTATTTAACTTAGAAAAATCTATTTTTTTATGTATTTTGTTAATGTTTTATATACAAAGTTTAAATTAAGCAAAAATGCTAAACTTAATAAACCTAAGTTTTATGCTTTTTTTAATTGTTCTAAAATAAAATATAAAACAATCTAGAAAATTTTGTATGTATATATAAGAAGGTTAAAGTGTTATATTTTTATTTACAAAATTCAATTATGTTATAAAAATAAAATAAAAGAGTATTGTTAATAAAATTTAATGTAAAAAATTAGTATGTTAATTTATTTAACAAAAAAAGATATGATGTGACAAAAAAAGTATTAGTTAAAAAAATTAAAATGGGCTTAAGGGGAATTTGTGAGGGCCGGCCCAAAAGGCAAATGATGATTGAAACAGAAAAACAAGGGGGGTATTCCAGATTCTTATGGGCTTAGGCACATTGATGGGGCGAACCGACCCAACGCGTTTGAACAAAATTTTCTAAGGGTTTGCATTGTTTGTTTCATTTGGAATTAGGGTTTGGCCTAGAACGGCGCAGCTCATCTTCTTCTCTTCCTTCGTTCCCTTGAGCCAAGCTTCTGACTTTTCTCTCCGTCCCCGCTGCCAGGCGCCATCATCCCTCTCTCCTTTCCCCATGGTCATGTCCAGGCGATGTTTGCAAGGTAATGATCTCATAGTTTTATGTTTTAACGCACTTTTAGGGTTTCAAGCTTTTGCATGTTCTCAACTTTATGTGTTCTGATTTTATGTGTTGTTGTTCATGTGAGGTGTGAAAAGAGGGAGTAGAAAGTTATACCTTTGAAGGGTTTGTCGCTTGGAGAGGAGGAGAGAGCTGGAGGCACTTTAGGCGGCCGGAGGTGGAGGGAGTATGATGCGATGTGGGCTTTGCTAGAAATCTGGTACCTTTATCTTTGCTTTTTAGGGTTTTTTGATGACTGTCTCTGAAAACCCTAGCCTTAATCGCTTCTTTTCCTCTTCTGCTTCTTTGGACGCTTGCCTCTGAATACTGGCTTTGTTTATGATGATGATGTTTGAGCCTGAATATGTTGTTGCTTCAGTTGTTGACCCTATGATGAGGTTGCTCTGAGGGTTTTGTTGGTTTGAATGTTTTGTGCATTTTGTTTCTGGTATAGGCTTGCTGGGTTTTACAGGCTACACAGGGCGTTGAGTTTGAATGCTTTGATTTTGATGTTTGTATGATTTGTTATTTTGACTGGCTTGGTGGTTGGAAAGGCTTCAAGGTTTTTCTGGTTTTTTAGGCAGGTTAAGGCTGAGTTTGAAAACAGGCTCCAGGCTGTTAGTTGACAGGCTGGCTTAGGCAGGTTTTGTTGCTTCAAGGTTTATCAGTATAGGCAGGCTTGGTGGCCATTTCTGGTTTTTTAGTATTGGTAGAGGTTTGTGGTGTATTGTCTTTTTGGTTGTTTTTGATACAGGTAAGGCTTGAGGCTTGTATGCTTCTGGTTTGTTCGAAGCAGGTTAAGGCTTGAGGCTTGTATGCTTCTGGTTTGTTTGAAGCAGGTTAAGGCTTGAGGCTTGTATGCTTCTGGTTTGTTTGAAGCAGGTTAAGGCTTGAGGCTTGTATGCTTCTGGTTTTGAGGTTTGAAGCTTGTGGAGGCAGGCTGTTTATTGATACAGTTTGTGGCTTCTATATTTTTTATGATATTCTGCCTCCTCTTCACTGTGTTAAGATATGTTTGTTTTATGTCTTTTTCTAAGTCTCAAGCCTGTAAGCCTCTTCTCTCTCTCTCTCTTCTCTCTCTCTCTATTAGAAAAAGCATTTGTTTATTGCTTATTGTACTATGCTCTGAAAAAGTGCTGGCCTTGAAAATGATGATATTTTGAATATGGCTTGCAATGTATCTTTCCTCTGCATATTTCCTGCTTTTCTGTCTTGCTTTTGCTAGCTTTTTGTACTTGTTGACAGCTTGATATCTTTTGATATCTTTGGACAGTTTGGTTGACATCTTTGGCTTAGTTTGGTTATGTGCATCAGTTCAGTTTGGACTTTGTGCATTGGTTTTGAAATTTTGAACTGTGCGATTTGTTTTTTGGCATATTCAGTAGCTGTTTAGTTTGCCTCTTTGGTTGACAATTTGGATTTATGCAGTATTGTAGCTTTGTGCATTTCATATTTTTTTGCAAGCATATTTCTATCCCTCTTTGTGAACCAAGAGTTTTCTTGTGATTTGCAGAGAGGGTGAATAAACTGATTTCGGCCAGTCACTTTTAATGATGAGCTTTTTTTAAATTAACTGTCTGCTTTTTTTTATTTCATCTGCATTTGACTTCTTTCCCTTCTTTTTTGTCTTTGCAGATAAAATCAATTGCGAAAAGGAGCATCAGTAGAAGATGAAGACTTAGGAAATTTTAGGATGTAGCTTTATTTCATTTTAATTATTTGTAATAACATTATTTGTAAATACTGTAAATGTATTCAAATAACATTTGTACTTAATAATTAAAAGTAAATAAAAGCTCTTTTGTCAATTAATCCCTTTTAATTCTTCTTCAATTGTTTATTTAATTATTTATAATTCTTAAATTATAATAAATGGAAATAAATCCCAACTATTTTAACTTAGAATAAATAATTAATTAATAAACAATGTAGTCTTGCAATCAATAATAAACCCGGCGCTCCAATTAACCATAGCAATGCACAGTCAATCAAACCAACATCCATATGCTTATCCCTTTTTTGATTAAATCAAACACTGCAAATTCTCAATTCAAATGCCTCAGCTCATATCTCAGAGTAAATTGAAAAGAACTATAGAATTAATTCTTTTTGAGAATGCGCGCACAAACCCTGATTCTTGATTTAATGTCAAAGAAGCGCCTGTCTGATCAAACCCTGAGCCAAACTCAATCAAATCCTAATAATCTGCTTGAACTGTTCCAGAGTCCATGAAAACCCTAAATTGGATAGACTGATAGGAAAAAGTCTGTTTGACTGATTCTTACGCCAATCTGAAAAAGTCAGGGAAAACCCGAAGCTGTGTTTTCTTGTGGAAAAAATAGGAGGGCAAATATTGGGGTACAACAGCATGCATGGTTCGCAACCTAATGTCTATCTCTAATCGCCTCCAAAGGTTAAAACGAGATATCCTAAGGGAACATGGAAAAGGTTTAAAACCTAAAGAAACACACAAACAAGTGCGATCACACAAAGTCAAAATTAAAACAAATAAATAAAGCTTGAGGAGTATCCACTTACTCAAGTAGCACACACCTAATCGAGGTATCATGGAGCCAAGATAGGATAAGGAGAAGGATACCTAACCATGATATCGTAGCATTAAGGCAGGACAAAGGAAATGGGGTACCTGACCATGATATCAAATCATCAAGGTAGGATAAAGGGATGCTTAGCCAAGACATCGACTCGTCGAGATAAGCGAAATGGAGGTAATGGTTCTTAACCGTGATATCAAATAATCATGGCAAAAGAGAAAGTAATGTCGACTCATAACCAAGATATCATATAATAGAGGCAATATAAGAACAAAAGTGAATCATCATAAGCAACTAAGCATCTGACCAAGATATCGTGAATCGAGGTAGGAGATAGTAGGCAATAATGAGATCACATCAAAGCATCAACATTTCACAAACGCAAGCTAAAGACAAAATATGGGGGATGGGTTAAAGATCCCTTTTCCATCTGACCGACTCGATAACATGAGCAGCACAGTTCATAGCATCAATGCACGACGTGTGCTACAAATGACACGAACAAGAAATGGCGGGGTCGATTGCAAAACCTATGTCGCTTATGCCTCCTTTTAAGGAATTATAAATGGGGGATGGGAATTGGACACCTTCATCGAGGTCTTTGGCACAAACGTAAATACATAAAATGGTAAACAAGCACAAGTAAGAATTGACTTAAATAGGTCTTTAAATAAACTAGATTTGGCTCAAAGAGACTCCCAGAACATGCATCTCTATCCTACTTTGCATGGCATTAAAAAGCGGTAAATAATCATGCATCTATATTCCTATTTCTCATGGCAAGGAAAGCGGTAAATAATCATGCATCTCTATTCCTACTTCTCATGGCAAGGAAAATGATAAATGATGCGGAAACATAAATCAGTATCAGTGTAATACCAAACAAGCAAGAGTTTGTAGCAAGCAAGCAAAAGCATAAATACTTCATAAAACTTTGCACAAGTGTAGTGATAGAAATGTTTAAGTCTAATCCATTGGATTTACTAGACTTTATACAAATCAAAATAAAAATCGTCACCACGCTTTATTGTTTTCAAAGGAATGGGAAAAGAGTGAATAACCCAAAAAGAAGGGGAAATATTCAAGGTAAGGGGGTTGGTTATGCAAAGGGAAGGTATTAGCACCCTAAACATCTACGGTACTCCGCAGGAGCCTCTTTGTAAAATCTGTATATTTTGGCTATATAAAAAAATGTTGTATATAAAAAAATGGATGGTGGAGGTGAGGAAAGAAATATATTTATTTTTATAGTTTTTGCACCCGTCGTGGTTGTGAACCTTTAGTGCCTACGTACCACCTTTTCGTGCAATAGGGGATCAGGGTACACGTAGTTCCTCTTTCAAAAATTTAAAACACAAATGTGTTGGTTAATTTTATGAGATAAAACATCATCGTCATTGTCCGTGTGGAAAACATGCCTACTACCCACAATCATGAGAAAGGAGAATTTGCATCATCTCAAAGTGGAGGATATGACTTGGATTTTAAAATCAACAATGCCTCACTCAACACCCAAGTGGAAAATATCTCTCTTCACTACATATAGTAGAAGTATAGTTGTTTGCATCACTATAAGGATTGACAAGAGTTCAACCTTTTTGAGAAAAGTTTAAAGATAAAAAGCCGAAGTAGCAAAATAGTTTTAAATGAGATTGATTGACTTTTAGTCTTCTCACAAAAAATGTAAAGGTATTATTAAGTTGATTGGAGTTTATTTATGAAAAATGTTTTAAAAAGGCATGGACATAAGTCCAAGTTTATTATGAAAGTGGTTCAAGTTCAAAAACAAGAAGAGTTTTCAAAAAGGGGGAAGAAGATTTTTGAAATTAAAGAAGATGGGAGGAGAAGAAGGGACTATCCTAAAACATAAGGTAAAAGCTACGGATAAGAACCATCTAACCAATAAGAAGCCAATACTTGACATTATACGCCAATATAGAATTCTCATTCCTTGGATTGGAACCAATCAAGCAAAAAATACTAGACCTCTTGAGAGAACCAAACTTCAAGTGTATTAAGTCTTCACAAAAATTGGGTAGAGTAACGGCTGTATACGGGAGAATTCCATATTACAAACAAGGGGAGTAATCACAAAAAACCTGCATACAAAAACAAACAAGAAACCCAATGTCTTAAGGTAAACCTCAAGAACTTCAGACAGAATAATCAGATAAGATCACAAGGTCTCCAAGATAGGCCAAGGTTTCTAATCCTAAGTCCAAGAAAAGTCCCATGCTCCATAATGCCAAGGATAGTAACCAAATAGTCCAAGTACCATTAAAGATTTTTTTTAGGGTTTATGTTGATTATTAAGTATCTTAAGAAAGAAAAAGGAAAGCTCAAATGAGAAAAGTAAAAATGGCAAGAAAGTAAATGCTCAAATGAGCAAAGATGAAAATGGTATGAAATGTAAATGCTAAAAGTAAATGGTATATAAAACATAAAAAAAGAATAAAAACATAAAGTAAGACAAGTCAATAATTAGTGGTTAGTTGGATGACCATCTTGAAGCTTGCATTTGGAACTCATTAGAGGGTTGGTATAACCAAAGCCTTCACACAACAAGTTGCATTTGCTTTTTGTCAAGTATATCATCCATTTGGAATTCTCACAAGTGCCATTTAATGATCAACGATGTTTAAGTGATCCGCATTGACCAAAGGTGTTGTAGATCCATTAGAGGATTGGTAGAACCAAAGCCTCTACACAATGAATCTCAAGGTTATTGGATCAAAGAGATCAAATTAACATACTTGGGATTGCAATCATAAGTTTGGGCCACGAATGATAATTTATTCGAATCGGGACAAAATTTAGCGTTATGTTAAGCAATCGTAAGTGGGCTTAGATAGAAGTCGCACCTATTTTGAGGCCGTTCAATAGCAATCTATGCACCACTTGTTTTGAGACTTAATATAGAGATCATGCTCCAACAACATTTAGTGCAATAAGAAAGGGATGAGATGAAGAGGGATGGGGAAAAAATATACAAACCACATTTGAATTAAATTTTAATCAAACTATTATTAAAATCATTCATTCATTTTTGTGGAGTTAAACTCAACAACATGGACCCAATGATGTTAATAAAGTTCATGATCCAAAATCTAACCCAAGATCAGCCAGAAAATAGTCACAAAATAATATCACATTTTAATATACACAAAAGGGTTTAAAAATAATGTTTAAAAATAGAAAATAAATAGAAAAATATCAACTATGTTCAAATTAATCAAGAAATGAAAAGTGAGACCATAGAAAAATCAGAAAAAAGACTCAAATAATTTTACAAATTTTTTGTTAATTTTTTAGAGTTAGAAACTATTTTTAAAATTAAAATAAATGGGTAAAATAAGCAAGAAATGATAAAAAATAGTAAAGTTAGAAACAAAAATAAAATAAAGTCACGAATATTTGTCACAATACCATTGGATCATTCCATAAAAATTTTAGAATTTAAAAATGCATAAAAGTATTTTTAACATTTAAAATAAATCAAATAAAGTGTAGAATTTATAAAAAATACCAAAACACAAAATTAAATTGTGAAAAAATAAAAATCAGAAAGAGAATAATCAAAAATATTTTTCAGAATTTTTTCAGATTTTTTGGACTAAAAATGAATTTTCTATGATTTTTTGAAATTTAGAACAATTAAAATATAAAAATATGTGGACCATTGTATGAAAGTCAAAATGCATTAGTAATCAAATCCAAGGGATCTGGTGCGTTGTGTATATCATGGTCATTAGTGAATAATGTACATAATCATTAATTAAATCAGAATTTGAAAAAAAACAGATGGCGCGCCTTCATTGGTTGGAAGATGACACGTTGGTCATCTTCAACCTCCAGCCATCACGAATTTCAGGTCTCTCAAACTGTAAAATCAGAAGCTCAAACATATGCCATTCGCTTCGTCTCTTCAAGACGAAGACAACCACACCCCTCGCGCCAAATTTATATAAACTATAGCTCAAGTAATTTGGAAGGAAATTTTTGAAAGGGATTTGAAATTTCATGGTCAAAACGTGTTTCCCAGTAAAAGGTAAGTGTTGCAAACTAGAACCAAGGCAATGAGAGCAACACAATGATATCATAGTTTTGAAGAATTGATGAAGGAATCTACCTATTGAAGTTGAGTTGCAGAGCTCTGAAACTGGACTTTTATGGAGCAGTATAGGGCACGATTCTTGGATGTAATTATGTGGTTAGCTTCAGGGAAGATCAAGGAAGGTGAATTGATGGGAAAATTGGATTGAAAAAGGCTCAAGAATGGATTTTGAAGTTACTGAATTCTGAGTTGTGAAACAAGTTTGGCAGGGTGATTTTGGCTATCCAAGCTTGGGAAAATGAATGGGATAGTACATGTATTTATAAGAGAAGCAAATGGGATCAAAAGGAAGGGTGAATGATGCAATTTGGAGGGAATTTGTGTGGGTCTGCATCATGAAGAAAATGTGACTTCTCTTTTGTCAAACTCATCCAAAATGTGCATTTTGATGCACTAATCCACTTTGAGGAAAGTTGGCTAATCATGTTTAGACCTAAAACACGTGCTAATTTGAGGTTTAGAGGTTGTAACATGAAATTCAAATTCTGAGTTGCAAGGAAACTTCAATTCCAAGTTATCACTTTTGAAACCATGGCATTCTCAGCTCAAGGGGTCTTAATGCATGATTCTTGATGCTTTATAAAGATGAGGTTACAAGCTTTGCAATGGAAAAGGAATGGAATTAAATGGATGCTTGAACTGAAAGTTGTATTGAGTCAAAGTTGAAGAAAAAGGGTTGACTTTCAATACTTAGAAATATTTCAAATTCTTATTTAAAAATGACCTATAATATCTTGCATCCAAACATGGCTTTCCACTTAGAATTTGGTCTTGACCAAAAAAGATGGCATGAAGAAAATCTCTTGAATGACATTTTGAAACTTGAACCATTCAAAATATCCAAAAATTGAGAAATTTATGACTTGTTGAAGTTGGCAAAATTTCATGAAATGACCTATAATCTTTTGCATCTTTAAGGCAACTTCCATCCATTTTCTCACTTTGCACATAAAAGAAGACATAAAGTTCACATCTTCAAGATCATTATAGAAAAAGAATTGACTCAAGGTGATAAACATTGACCAAGTTATGATCATTTGAAGTCACATATGGAAATTGGGGATTCATCTGGAGGACTTGTAGTCTTTCTTCCTCACCAAGTCTCTTCTTCATGAAAACTCCTTGGAACTTTCGAAGTTATTTGTTGATAAACCTTTGAAGAGAATGATGTATTTGGAATCACTCAAAAATACAAAAGATGAGCAAGATATATTCCTTTGAAGTTCAAAACCCTAGCTCCTTAGATCAAGAGAATGCTTTGAGGAACTTTGACAAGCTTGAAAAAACTTCTTGTACCAACATTCTTGCTTTGTGAATAGAAGTTGTTGAGGATGATAATAAGAACTCTTAGCCACAAAAACCACTTCCATATCTTGAGAACTGAGGGATATATGCTCTTGTGACCAACAGGAACAAGGCCTTGCCATGCCAATTCTTCCAAAACCAATCCAATAGTGAGATTTGAACTTCTCCAGCTTTATTGACTAGGGCATGGAAATAAACTCATGAACCCATGGGGTAAATTGTTAAATCTTATTGCCTTTACCTACATGGGTAACAAGCAAGACAAACCATCATTTCATTTTATTAGTTGAAAGAAAAAATCAAGATAAAAACAATATTCATGATCACAAAAGAACATAAGTCAATGTGCTTGGTGATTCCTCCAAAGGGAAAAGCTAAATATAGGGAGGAGAACCAAGTATCCTAGTGTGATCTTGTTGTGAATGAATCAACATGGTATGATGAAGGGATATTAGGGGCAAAAATTTGGGGTACAACAGCAATATATCATCAACAACATAATAGTCATAATATGCATCAATCAATAAATCACAACGGGAATGCGTGTCAGACACATCTGCAATAAACATAACACCTATACATAAATCACATCGAGACAAAAATGCAAACAGTGCATATTTCTCATGAAATGAGAATCAAGTAAATTGCGTCGGAGGCGAATCCACAAATCCACAAATAAAGTGGTATATCATGTTTTTCGATCGAATAATCAATGCATTAATAAAACGATTGAAATCTCTCAAAGTACCTTGTACAAGTCAACAAACACGTTAAGAACAACAAGGAAGCGAAATTGGAGTTTGCACCCTAAACACAATTCAATTCATGATTAAATCATGAAGAAGTAGAAATTAAATGCACATTGAAACCATAAATGTAAACACTTGGAAGCATCGCATCACAAACATGAGTGCACAAAAAATCGGTATAAAACTGCTCCAAAACGGTATCGATAGATACCAAACTTACCAAGAAGCTCACATAAGCAAACATGATAAATTAAATCACCTCGCAAGCGCTACTTACCATTCCCGGGAAGCAACACTGTTAACATATAATTCGCACGAAAATTTGATTTGAAATCGAGAAAACATGGCATAAATGTCGTCCAAGTACCGTAACCAAGTACCATGGGCATTGACCATCAAATAAAGGTCATCTTATGCTCAACTTACCATAATCGGGCAGCATTGTGCCGTGCCAAATAATTGCTTGGAAAACCATGTCGAAAACGGTAAAATTCAACCGTAATAGTCCACAAACGCGCA